>JAUCMS010000127.1:13192661-13212941 GCA_032357445.1 Enteromius radiatus
AGAGAGTGTGTCTGATCCCCGAACGTTATCAGGAAGGCTGTTCCAGAGTTTGGGAGCCAAATGTGAAAAAGCTCTACATAAATGAAATAAATGTTCATAAAATGGTGCTACATATGATTACCATTCTCCAAATTACCTAAAAACAAAAATAAATCTTACAGCACCAAAGAACTACACAAACATGGTACTGCTAAATGGAGCCGCCCTTAAATTTAGTATCACTCTTCTTCCACTTAATCACATTCCACAGTAAAAGAAATAAATAAATCAAGCTACAGCTTTACTTCTATTCTGATAGATTTGGTGCATAAAAACCGAGATGCACCTGCCATTTAGCCATGCCATCAACAGGAAAACAGACACACAGAATACTGCCAGTGCAGGAAGTGCCAATTCTGGGCCCTGCAATGAGCCAGCGCTGGCTCCAGCATTTGGCTGAAGGTCCAATGCATGTGTCCGGTAGTCAGAGCTGTTCTGGCCCCCAGATTTATGCTCACATGCACAAATGTGATATTATCAACATGGATATAATTAGTTCCAAGAATATTTAGACATATCTATGTCTCCTGGTAATGGCTGGGTGGATTACATTATTTGCAGTCAACATTTTTTTTATTTAGAACAGGCACCTGTAATACCAATTAAGAGGATAGATTAAAAATGTGTATATATGTACACATTCATGCCTAAACTGCTAATTGCTGAGAGTTTTGCATCAACACTCCTTATCCCCTTTTCCCCCTTCCCTCTTTCGTTCTCACTCTCTGGCAAATGATTTATTTCTGCCTATCCTTACCCATTTAAACCCAACATTTAACAGTGAATGATTTAATACCAGGTATCAAACACGTCATCATCGTAAACACTGCTCTAATTAAGCTTAATTAAAGCAATCTTATGGATGCGTAATCACTCTGTGGATACGAGCCAGAAGAAAGGAGATGAAGCATTCATCCCGCACCCACACGCTCTAACAATCACTTGCTCTACGAGTGCACTCACTCCCATCAATCACAGTGCTTCCCAAAGCCATGCCAATCCTTCATTAAGCTGAGGAAGAGCCTCATAATTAAGATAATGCAATAATCTAATAGAGTCGTTGCCTCTGTCTCTCTCAGTTTAGCGCACCTGGGAGGCACCACTCAATCTCCATAAAATGCAGACGATGGACAAATCAGTTTCTCCTAGCTGAGGTAATGCTTTTTGAATATTCATAGTGTTTTCGAATTTTAATCAAAGTCAGTGATGAACTGGAATATGAGCTGGGCTGAGTAGACACACGCAAGCAAGCAAATGCATAATTCATATTGCTTAGCTCACGGTAGTTTGGCCACAGCTGGCTAAAGGAAATGTGTGAGTGTGAAATGTGTGTGTCCTGGCTTGAGGGTTTTGGCTGTGCCTGCTGGACACATGGCAGGTCCAGATGTTCTGGTTTCGTATGTGCATAGCTCATCAAAAACTCCATGCCTGTGCCACTCTTGGGCCCCTGCCAACTCATACACCAAGCAGGACTCACTCTGCCATCTGCCATGAGCGTGCCCCAATGCATTATGGGTGTTGCTGCATGTGTTTTGTGATGTCACAATAAGCTGATACACAAGACGACGAGCTGGTTACTTTCCAACATGGTAAAGGCTTTTTGGCCTACACTACATGAGCATCCAACATATTTTACACTGGTGTGTTTTGTTTTTGCTATTGCTCACATTTTTATTTAAAAAAAAAAAAGTTAGCAGATGTGCGACTGCTCCCCCACATTTAGTTTCAGCCCTGTCCAGTGCTCAGTCTGAAAAACCCTAAGGCTAGATCCAGACAGTTTACACACTAGATTTGAGTCATTGAACTGTGTGGCTGTCAATACCGTATTTACCAATATGCACATATGCACACACCCTTGAGGCGCTAGGTGTCCAAACTGAAGGGACCAAACAGAAGCAAGTCTGGCACAGAGTGATGATGTGTCCCCAGTGACTGCCCGCCATTTTGTTTTGCTTCACTAAGCATGTCCCAAGTCTTCAGTCAGTCTCACTACCCAGCACTGGTCTATGGCAGCCTGTCAGAGATGCTAATACTCTCCCTCCATCTCTCAGACTCTCCCTCACTCGCTCTTTTTAAGTTCAGTTTTTAATTCAGCTCAGTTCACTTGAAGTAGATATAAAACTAAACACGATGGCTCAAATTATTATATGGTACACTTTGCTGAGCCTTGATGTTTTCCACATAGCATTAGAGGTTGAATATATATTATGTCAACAGCACTAATGTCATGTACAATCTTTTATTAAAAGACTGCATTTTAATATCCAAAATACACAGTATGTTGCTGTGTCCTACATTTTTGCATGCATCAGTATTTTGCCCAGGGATGGGCAGCTTGGGTCCTGGAGGGCCACTGTCCTACAAAGTTTAGCTCAATCTCTAATCAAAGGCTGCATCCAAATATGCATACTTCACAACAATATAGTAGGTAAAAAACAGTATGTGGGGGGGTGGGGGTTAAGAATACATTCACACTATATAGAACATATTTTAATGGTCACTAAGCACCTATTCATATGTGATTCTGAAGTCTTTAGGATTCATTGAAAATTATATCAAATTGGAGAATAGAGTGTCAGTAACATGTAATGACAAGATTAAACGCTCAATTTTCAGTTAAAGGCATTTCATTATTGAACTCAGAGACATCATTGTCTAGCTCAATTTAGTTTAAATAGTATCTGTGCAATCAAATTGATGATAATCGATAGAAATTAAGTGTCCACAGTTCATACCTGATTAAGACCCCTTCTACAGAGGCAAGTCAAACCAGTGGTGTTAACTTTTAAAACTAAATTAACTAATTTAAAAATGAATTTTGATAATTGAAAACGATACAACTAAATAAAAAAAAAAAGTTTATTCAAAACATTAAAATAATTATTATGATTAAATAATAGAATAAAATAACAATGCAACAAACTAAGTATTTATCTGTTTATCTCTCTTATTACGTGGAAATAGACATATCTCACTGTCTGTCTCAGTCTTTGTAATGCTGCTGTCAGCCTTTGGCTGCCTGCTGGATGCTGACAGTTAGACTGAGTGTCATCAAACACCATCCCTCTCTTCCTCTCTCCATCTTCCTCTTCCTCCATCAGAGAGAGAGAGAGAGACAGGTGAGAAAGGAAAGTACAGAAACGGTGGGAAGAAATGCGATTCCTACTGCCAATTTTTTTGTCTTTTTTTTTGCTGTGCCTGAAGCATTGAGGTGTGTGTGAGTGGAATACAGGTATACCAGACTGAATGGTCAAAGACTAACACACCCACTGTCTGCCTGTCTCCTGAAGAGATCTGAACATCTGGACTGCAGATGAGTTCTTCTCATGCTTCACATCTTCATTTCAAGGGAAACAAATACCTAATGAAATTAGCCATTAGTGAAAGTGATAGTGAGAACTCTGCCTCATCAGGTGTTATTTCCAAATTTGCACACAGACACACAGACACACACACACACACACATCTTGTATCACAGCCACCCACAGCAAAGAGATTATTTACTGCTGTTGTACGCAAGCAAAGTTCCAGTTCCACATATGAATGATTAATATGCCTATAAAATATAATCCCTCTGTAATCAGAACTCTCTGACTCTCTCACACACTTAATACATCTGTGTGTTACACACACACACACACACAACATCTGAGTAACAGAGAGACAGACAAACACTATTAATTATTTATGCACTCATGAGTAGCATTAAAATTCACCTACCAGTCTAATATAAAAAAAACATGTACATTTTTTTCCACCCTCAGTCAGCTGCACAAAGCCCCCAGGTAACCTAAGTCTCACCTCCACAAGTTCTGTCTCAAAATGTGGAGTTTTATTTATTTATTTATTTATTTACTCACAGGAAAAAAAGACAGATTTTGATTAGCTGGCTTAATCATCAATGCTGTGACTCATTAGCGCAACACTAAAAGGATGTCATACTAAAATAGGTAGTGTGCTCCCTAAAGCTCAAAGTACACTGGTTTTTCACATATGCTGTGAAACAACATTTAAGAGACAGGTTGTGTTAGATTTTTTCCGGTTTATTTAATATATATATATATATATATATATATATATATAAATGTTGATTTTTCTGGTGATTTAAATATATGAGTGCATAACACAGTATCTGATATTTCAGGATTTTCTCTATTCAGGCAGTACTTTGTTTTGGATGCCTAAAATAGCTGTCTGGATATGCGAGATATGAAAGCTGAATGAACTGGCTTTTCTTAAATAGGATGAAATTTTCTCGTGTGAATGTACCTGTGCCCATACAAAGTACCATACAATGAAGTAAACTTCTTTAATTGTTAGGCGTATGCATTCTCTATCATTCCGTCATATAATTTGGTCTTAACTAACCACTAGCTAACTAAATAGTTAGCTAATAGTTAACTAAAAACCCTATTTGTGTCACGACATTACATACCCTAACAGCACTCAATGAGCAATCACACAATGCAAACAGACACATGGACCAAAACACAGCAGTGGACAGGATATTCTCTGGATTTTATGAAACATAACCTGCATAACTGTGGTGTTAAATTAGACAGAACACATTCCCCCTAACAACCTGCCCCAAACAACCCATAACACAGTGAACGCCAAATCCATTGCTTTTCCATCTCATTTAACAATGACTTGTCAAATTCACACACACACACACACACACACACACACACACACACAATGTTAAAATGCAAGGCAAAGCATCCCCGGATAGAAAAAGAAAAGCGTCTTAGTGCAGTGGAGAGTAAAGTACATGCTGTTTTTAATGTGCTGTAAAATATTGATGTGGAAATTGTGTGTGTGTGTTTTTTTTTTTTTTTTTGCACACAGGGAAATACCAGCCAATTCACTATGAGATTTCAAGCTACTATTTCACGCTGATCGGAAACCAGTGGCTCCATCTAAATTTGAGACTTAATTGCAACATGGGAAACCACCGAGATGATCTCGGCTCCGGGTGAAAGGGGTTGTGGGTAAACAAAAGGTCCAAAGGGCAGCTAATTTGTTCATAAAAATAAACGAGAGAGTGGATGTGTCTTACAGTGATGTGGGCTAACAATGACAGTCAGATGATTTATTCATGCTCCTTTTGTATGTTTCACATTTTCACTTATACAAGGCTGTTGCTCCCTACAGAACCAGAGTTTGTGTGTTTGACTGGACCATGCAGACACCTGATAGTACATCTGAATATCTATCAGCATAATCGGAAGCTCTTACCACTTCATCTTACTCATTCAAGAGCGCTTCTCGAACTGCAACTGATAAGAGGTCAAAGTTGACGCTGATCACCGAAGGAGGCATTACAATGAAACTGGATATGGCCTGAGCTCTTTTTGATCATAATCGCGCAACAGGAGATGCTTTCCTGAGCTTAAAAGCTTTGAATGCGATTTGCGCTTCATAAGCAGTGCAATACATCTAATTTATCTTAATTATCCATGTGCATGGACTACAATGAAATCTATTATAGTGCACACAGGTTTTTAGAGGGCGCTAAATTTTATCTTCCACTGCAGCCTGAAGCACAGGATCCACACTCACATGTACACACAGATAAGCCCCGCCATTGACTACTATTAATCCTGGCTGATTTGCATTGTCAGAGCGCCTGTGTTTGAACAATGCTGTTGTTTTCTTGTTTGCTAATTTAGGAACAAACATTTGCCTGTGCAGCAAACAAGCTCTCCCAGGATGTGTTATTAATAGGCTAATTAAGCCAGCAGTAATGAGCAGGATTACAGCTAATTATGACAAGATTTGTTTTGGCGTTCCGTCTGGGAAGAAGCAGTGGAGTGTGTACATCTACCTGGGAGTTCATTACTGCCATCACCATGCACCTGAGTGCACAGAGTACGCCGCTGGGGGAGGAGGGGGAGCGCTGTGTGGATTTATGTAAAGGAGGATGAAGGGAAAGAAAGCATGAAGGTGTGATCGGTTAGGGTGGTGGTGTCGTGGGTTGTGATATACAATACACGGCAAACAATGCAGTTATGTTTTTTTGGTATTTAATTACTTAACTGGTGAGCATTTTAGCCATCTTATTGTTGAGAGACGAGATTCTTTGGTGAACTCCGTCCCCATGGTTACTGTTACTACGAGTCTTAACGAACGGAGATTTGAGAGAGTCAAACAATGAGAGTCTTAAAGTTAAATGCAGCCAAAGACTTTTTTTAGATATAAAAAGATGGTGCACTCACGTTACTCTGGAGAATGGGAGAAAGTGCAACTCGCAATATGGTGGAATAGTCCCGCCTTCTAATTAAAAGAGCCAATCACTACATAGATGCACACTTGGGCCTGAAAATAACCTTTTTAATGCTATTCGAGCATAAGAAACTAAATTTAGATGATATTGATGATTTTAAATATGAAATTTAATTGTAAGCTTGGTAAACTGCTTTGGAGAACTGTTCTGATGAGATACTCCAAAGGGGGTGGGGCTTCCAGAAGAGTGGTCACAAGTGTTTGTTAAGTCATGCCCTTTCCTCAAACCGCGGTTTTCAGCAAAATGTGTGTATAAAGTCACGAAATTTAATAGGATGTTAATCTTACATGTAGCTGAAATTAATTTTGACATTAAAGAAATACATTTCCCCATTTTTTTAAAGTCACCATGAAAACAAAATTTTAAAATCTGTGATTATAAATTATTTACCTGTGCACATATTTGTCAGGCCTAAACTGTCTATTAGATTCCAGAAGGAACAAATATACTTAGAGTGTGCTGTATTACTAGGCTTACCGAAAAATCGTTGTCCTAACCGTCTAACCCTATTAAAATCTGATTGGCCAATCTTAAATCTTAAAATATTAGTATCCAGGACACTGTGATCTACAGACTGTACAGCTTTTGAAAGCTTAGATGAATTGTGTTCTATATAAAAAAAACAAAAAAAAACAAAAACACAACTAAAAACCGTGATCATAAACAGCATATTGAGGGTATTCTCCTAGGGTAGGATTATTCAGTGATATTTTTAGAATGATCAATAAATTGCTTTAACAATGAACTGAAACTGTGAATGCAAACACCAATGCTACAGTTTCTGTTCAGTTGCTTTTTGGCAACAGTGCAATAATCTGAGAAACCAAATCCACATTTTTTATGTTTCAAATACATTTAAAAGCTTATAATCCTAATTTTTGTAATACCCCATGAAAATATGTGCCAGCTAATGTTACGAGACTTTAAACGGACAAAGAGATGACTCAGGGTTTAAATTAAATGCTAAAAAAAAACATACCCACACACACATACATTTCTGTAGCTCAGGATAAGAAAACCGAGATTGGGATTTACAGCTAAGCTTCATATTTTCACCCTCGTCTTTCTAAGAACAGCCAAAACCAACACAAATCCCTGCATCTCACACGCACAGAGAGAGAGAGAGAGAGAGGGAGAGAGGGAGAGAAGGGAAAAGGAGAAATAAATATACTTCTTGAAAAGCTCCTTTTGAACAGGTGGATTTATTTGCCTGGATCAAAGATTAGGTCACATGTAGAACCGCAGCTCTAGAAATGATTGCTCACATTGTTCCCAGCACTCTGGGATGAATGTGATGAAAATATAAATCACAAATGCACACACATTTAACAAGCTTTCTAAATGGAGACTTTCCATTAACCTCTATTGTTCTTAAATCAAGCTAATTATAATTACTATAGGCCAGTCTTAACCCAAACACTAACCACAAAAATATTCAGAAAATGAATAAAAATTATTTGCTTTATGAGGGTCTCTTTATGAACCTGTTATTTTCTTCTGAGGCTGTCCAGACTTGTTTTTCTTGTGGGGACATGTTTCAGAAATTATGTCTCTAAAAATATAGATAGGCCATAAATAGAAATGCATGTCCACGAATGTCTCTTTCATTTTCCATTTTATTTAAAAAGAAAAAGAGAGAAAGGATATTACTGCTAAACTTGAACAACAGTTTCTCAAATAAAACTCTTTTATTCTTCACAACATGTGTTCACGAAGATTAGGCCACTGTAATCTTGCAGGGTTTAATAATACACACAC
The DNA here is from genome assembly GCA_032357445.1 of Enteromius radiatus. Taxonomy (NCBI): domain Eukaryota; kingdom Metazoa; phylum Chordata; class Actinopteri; order Cypriniformes; family Cyprinidae; genus Enteromius; species Enteromius radiatus. Next base: position 13,200,745 of record JAUCMS010000127.1, read on the forward strand.
ACACACACACACACACGCAGAGAGAGAGAGAGTTTAAACAGAGAAATGAAACAAGGCTACACTGCTTCAACAGATGACTTTAATCCTGTTTATTAAATTATAAAGAATCCATGAGGATCAGGAATAGAGAGTCAAGGATTTAAGTGATTTGTGGATTTTTGCAGAGTTATTTGATGAAATGGGATTGTAGGGAAGTAGGGGAGCTTTGTGAGCGTGTGACAGCAGACGTGAACTGGGATAAATCGCTTGAGAAACAGAGCACAACCGACAGGATAAGACGCAGACATTTATTTGTTCCAAATGCATGAAGTATTAAAGGGAATAATTCACTCATTCTCACAGAGGGAAGCAGATCCTAGAACAGCATGTGATTGATGGAGTACCGACAGCCTATAAAAAAAAAAGACAACAAAAAAATATCAATAATCAAACCGAAATCTGCAGGCTGTATCCAGAATCACACATAACAAACAGGAATCTAGACGGATTAATGAAAGTCTGTGTAAATAAACTCCGATTTCAAAAGGAAAGCACATGGATGCGCTGAATTATGAAGACTCATTTAAATGGCTAATTTTCTTGCCGCTGATTACAGAAGCTTTATATCTCATTGACACGCATTTAGGAACAATGGCAGAGGCAATTTGTGACCCTAGAATAATCTTCAGAGCGCCCTTTGTGATGTCTTTTAAGAGATACTTGGAGGTTGCGATTTGGGAAGATTAGAACGAATGAGAATTAGCTTGCTGGTTTTGGTTGGGTGGATTCGCCCGGCTCTTGGGGACCTCTATGTCACTGATAACTTCCACTGAGCTGTTTGCTAAGAGGATAGAATGTGCTAATCCAAGTCAAAAGACATACCATGTGAATTACATCCCCAAACAGATTATTCCACACAGATTAGGATGAAAGCAATAAATCTTGCCATGTCATTCCTGATGCTGGTACACACAGAAATCAGACTTTGCAGATGATGTTGAAATAAGTTTAAGTCAACACTAAGCAAAGAGCCATAAGAAAATCATCACAGGTGTGAAAATATGATTAGTAATCTCAAATGCGGTGTAGGCTAGAGCAGCCATCTTCTTTAGTTTCTCTTAAATATAGTTTTAAGGAAGGATCAGCATTTATTTTGCTAGATTTGCTGTGCAGATTTTGTCCAATTCACTGTGTTTTTGTATTTATACTGTATTTAGAGTGTGTTTGTGCTCTACTGGCCCACACAAAGAGCTGTAAGAGAAAATATTACAAGTGTGTTACAAATTAGTGTCAAACAGAAAGAAGAAGAACATCTCCCTTCTGGCATCATTTACTCATGTTTTAACAAACCTGTATAAACAATGCTTTAATACAGAGTCACTAAAACTCAATGGGGTCCAAAACAGAGTTGGACCCCACGGACACAAAATGGAGAAAAAAAAAAAAACGTTTGTGTTTACATGAGATATAAAGTCATGTAGGTTTGAAAGGACATGGGGCTGAGAAACAACTATAGTTTTCTTTTGTGTTGTAAACCATTGTAACCTACAGACCAGGACATGCCATGAGAGTTAGTCATGTGTGGCATATTTCTTTAATAGAGAACTTTCGATTCAAAATTGGGGTGGGCTGTAATTATCGGTCGTCTCACACCTCCAGTCTCCTTGCACCTAGAGGGTGTGTTCAAATGATATGTGAAAGAAGAAAAAAGCAGACAGGTGTGTGGTATTGTCTGTCTTGAGTGTTTGACACAGTGGCACCCAGGGACTTCCCGGTGCACATATTGGCACAGATGCACACAACACATGCCCACAATGCATCTGGTCACCTAACACCCCACCCTAAAAAATAGCTTCACTATTAGAAAAACACTCTTTTTTTTCACCTGTGAATGCGGAGGAAGACAAAAGGGCACGAACAAAGAAAAAAGTAAAAGGAGGTGTCAGATAGGCATGCTATAGGTCATGGAGATTCTCAAAGGCATTACATCTGACTCACACCTGGGTCACACACTTGCTGGCATTCTGGGACCGCGGGGAGCAGGTGTGTGCGTATGTGTGCTTTTATGCATGTTTGTGCAACCACATCGAGCAGATGGCGGGAGCAATAACTGACAAACCCTGAGAGGGAACTGAAAGCACCTAATAATTATCCCTGTGTTTTCTGCCACAAACACGCCAATTAGAATCCCAGCAACACCTTGCCAACACACACATTAGTACGTCTGACACTGAGACCATGTGTACAAGGATATACTAAAACACGCTATTCAGAACAAAGGGCCATTGTTTACGCTGCAAATGACTCATAATAACATGTTCTTTCTTTTCTCTCTTCTCTGTGTTTCGGTCTCTCAGTCTTGCGGGTCTCCAGGGGGTAAAAGAAGAGATGTAGCTGTGGATCCCAACAGATGGAACGCTTGTTAGAACAAGAAGTGCACTTACAGGACCCACGGACTCCCTAGAGGACCTGCTTTTCAGACTCAAGATACATTCAGATTCGACTAACAGCAAAGTTCACATTGCTTTGTCAAATTTTAAGCTGTCAGTATGTTTACATGCACACTTGAAATGTGTGCAGTCGAGTTACAGTCTTGCTTGTGCATGTATACATGACACAATGCATAAACTAAATTTTTGCAGTCAATTCAGAGTTGTATCAAAGTGTAGTTTGATTAACATCTAGCACAATTTCAGTCATGCTAACAGTTAAGTACACAACTGTGAAAGCGTATTTGAATATATTTAAAGGGAAAGTACACTCAAAAATTTTAATAGTTTCATGGTTACTCATTACTGTCCCTTTAAATGTTGGATTTATTTCATGCACTTAAATATGAAAGCTCTAAAATAAAAACATGTGACTGCTTTTCACACTCATTTCCCTTGAAATCTGAATGTTCCCCTCTTTGTGTCAGCATTTTTGGTTTATGGCATTCAAAGTACAAAAAGTACTGGCAATTACCACATGAGTCAGATCCCTTGACTTCATCCACTTAAGATTTGCATTCCAACAAGGCAAAAAGGCACTTCATACCTCTCAGCAATGTCAACATGATAATATCAGAGACTGAAGCACTCTGGTAATCCAGGATTACAGGAAGAGCTTGGTTATTAATACAAACAGCAACTGTAAAACTTTATTTTTTTTTTCTTAATCCATCTTCTGGTATCAGTATGAAAACAACGCAAGGCTGATCTAGGATCAAAACAAGCAGACAGCACTTACTGACCTGGAATCAGAGTAGAGGCTGAGGAGGCTAGGCTCAACCGGATACCCCCTGAGGTTCATCCTTTCATAAAACGAGAGAGACACAAGAAATAATATCAGTTCCGCTCCTGTCTGGGAAGTGTTGTTCTATGTGGAAATTGCTAAATTTAGTCATCACATTTGCTCTAGCTTAATGTGTTTGTTAGACCTGAGTGGTGGTTTTCAGACCATTTCAGACCATTCAGTGGTTATCAACTGATCTGAAGAGCACATCCTCATGTTTAAATGAATGCCTTAATAGCAACCACAGCATAGAGAGTGACAGGCTAGCATTGCCATTCTGTACGCTTTCCTTTACTCAGCTATAGAAGAAACCTAATGCATTGTTCATTTTTTACATAAGCCATATGCTTTCTTTTTTGTCTCCACCCACTCTTCTTGCTCACAGCACTGAAAATTAATCCCCTGAAACTGTCTTAAGGTAAACAGTGAGTGTGAAATCAGGAAAGAGAGCTGCAGGTCTTTTGAGGATCCAGCTCAGCTTATGAAAAGCATTTTAGACTTTTTCAGTGATAAATCACACATTCACACACATTTAAAAGCCTTTTGATAATGCACTACTTTCTTGGGGTAATTTTATAACAGACTTTTTGAATTATGTAGCAAGTGATTGATCAGTGCTCTGTCAATTGAGACATATGGTAGGAAAAAGGCTTGGATAACAAGACCAGGAACACAGCATTATATTAAAAAAAAAGGAAACCTGACTTATTTACAGAGAAAGATTTTGGTCACAGTGGTTAAAGATCTTCACTGGTGACCTGGAGAATAAAATGTGAATGTATGATATATAAACTGGAGAGTTAAAAATGCCTAAAACAGCTCCACTTGTGTTGACCAAGAAAAAAAATACTAAGATATAAAATAATAGTAATAGTTTTTTTGTACAATAAGGCAGAAAAATAAAACATAAAAATATTAAATTATTATATATATATATATATTCATTATATAATACACTGTTTTTCTAAATTAAATCTACCTCTTTATTTTATGGAGACACACACAGTCCTCCCACTCTACAGGTTTCCTAATTCCCCATAAATCATTACAACTGCTCGTAGACTTTCAGACACCCACTTAACCAGACACAATCAAATTAAACAACCTTTCAATATATTTGGTTGACTTCTCATCAAACTGAGGCCATTTAATTGTATAAACGCACAAAAAAAATAACATACTCAACATCTAAAAAATACAGAAATTGTGGGAAATATTTCTTCAATTTAAAAATAAGACCAAAAAAAAGTGAAGAAAAAGAAAATCATCAGTGCCCTAAAACCCTCCATTCTCAGTGGATTTCAAATGTACATGTCTTCTGAGAAGGATTGTTAGAGATTTAAGCTAGCATTAGACAAAATACTACTTAAGTCCAATCTGTAAGAATAGCTTCCCACCACCTAATCAACCCGAGGCCTGTGCTGTCTGTCCGCCTGGGTTCCTTGCCTTTGTTGCACCCTGAATAGATGCTAAATATCCTCCCAATCTCCTTCCTGGCTCTGGCTGAGCTCTCAGGACCCAGTCTATTCACATGCTAATGCAGACAGGCTTGATTCCTTAATCACAATCCTGCTGAAATCCAGGAACAAGGAGATGTAATAGGGAGCCATTTCCTCATTGTTATTTCATTTTTTTTCCTCTTACCTTCTCAGTTTTGCTATGAATTGCAAAGCAGGCAGAAAAAAGTGGAAAAAGTTGGAGTCTAAGATGAGCCGTTTTTTTATTGTAGCACTGGATGGTTAGTGGCAGCGACTCTCCGCATCAATTCAGTGGAGGATTTGATTTGTTTCTGTTGACGAGCTCTGTTAATTTCCTCTCCCGCCTCATTAAGCTCTAACTGCCAATTAATGTCTTTTGTTCTCGGTAATGGCTGCCTCCCAAACAGAGTCGCACACACACGGACACAGGCTTACACAACAATAGAGGAAAAGTATCAGTAGTACACCCCTATAGACGGGATAAGAGAGCGAGAGAGGGAGTCGTTGATTAATTGGGAGCTCAGTGGAACAGCAGGCAGACAGGATCTCTCATTAGCTCCTCTCCAAACTCCACCAGCACTCAGACACCACTCGTAGCCCCTCAGGACATGAGGTCACGATCTCCCATGGCAACAGTTAGATGGACTAACAACGCCCTAATTGCAAAACATAAACAATGACACCATATCTTCACAAGTTTGCACACAGACACACATACAAAAGCTTCGGAAACATCAGTATTCCTTGACGTGGTTCAAGGAAGACCTCAAATAACCAAACAAGTAGATGATTTTGGGTGGTGCAGTTTGTTTATCTCTGGAGAACCGTTGTGTGTCACTGCACTCATCTCCGCTCTGAGAAATCCTCAACTACGGTCCCATTATTAGCAAAGAGTGGCTTTTCTGAAACACGGGGCTCTTAGATTGTCGAGTGTCAGGGAGAACCACGCTTCACCCTGCGGTCCATTAGGAAAGAATGGCTGTTTTTGTTCCGGCCAGGCAATAGAGACAGATACTTTCTGCAAGCGCTCCTATAGGGGCTTTTACGGGAAAATATGATTATGCTGTGATTCATTTTTCAAAGAGATCCATCTGAAAGGTTTTTGAACCTTACATTTTCAAGATGACCTTAATGAACTTTGGTCAGCCCAACTTCTGAAGTACTGAGAACAGTCATCAACTTTTCATTTGAGTCTGAGAGAGAGTGGAAGAGAGAGAGTAAGAGAGAGATCAAAAAAGAGAGGGGGGGGGGCATACATTTTTAGAGCATTTTTATGTGCAGCGGTGTGTGTGTGTGTGTTTGTGCAAGTAGCGTGCAGAAATACCATTCGTAACCTTCTCTCATCTAACATAGCATTAAAAACACCATGCTCTCATCACTGTATGTAGTTTTTCTATTTGACTTCTATATTAGTAATATAGCTAGCACCAGCCAAAACATTTACATCTTGAAAATAAATGTACCAAAAGAGGGTTTCACAATGATGCCAAATCATTTTTACTATAAAGTGCAATAGAAATATAAATTTTTTTGACCGTCAATGGCAATATAGAACCTTTATTTTTAAAATAATCTTAACCAGCTGTTTTGAATATTTTTCAACTTTTATGTTAACTTCCCTACTCATTTTTAAATGCTAACATAGCAAATGTACATACTCCCAATTTGTTATATCATACTACAAACATTAATACTACATACTGTACATTCGCAGAGTTCATCCCTCCTAAAATGTAGTACAGTACCCACTCACTGACTGTGTGCGATTTCAGATGTGCCCCATTCAAGCAGATACAAGTTGTACAGGCTTGAGTTTTTTTCCAAGATGGCCATCAAGTGGATTGGCTTAAAGAGACTTTGTACAGGTAAGAGTGGCAAGCCTCACCTATTAATACCTATCCTCATCAATATATGCCAACAATGTATATCAATTGAAAAAATATACAAATCTGATCTGACACCATGTGTCAAGTACAGTGTCAGTGCATCTCCTCACTGGCCTCCTTTGATAGTAACGTAGACATTAACAAGGCAGAAGTGAGTGAATCTTCAACTTCCTGTCACTAAGCAGCTGTTGCTGTGTTTACATTTCAAACTGCTGTATCATTAAACCCCTTCAAAGCACTCCACAGAGAGACTTAATGTGAAAGGGGAAGCTTTAAAACAGAAACTGAACAAGTTTATGCCAGGACAGAAGCATGCATTAGAAAAGAAATTTGGCTATAAGTGGAAAGATGCTTGAAAGAATGATAGAAAGTCATACAGATCTGGAACAACATTAGGATGAGTAAATGCTAATAATGTTTGTATGGGCAAACTATTCCTTATAGAATTATAAATATTTTCATGAATAAATGAACATACACTGTACGACATTTAAACTAGGAGTCATATTTTACTTTTTGTAAAAGTTTCAGGGAATCTTAGGCAGTCTCCGAAAATAAAATGACACTAGCTGCTGAAAGCAAAACAAAGCCCCAAAACTAAAGCATTTTCGCATCCAGACACCCTCCTCTCTCGTTCTCTATCCCCACCACTGATCAGTGGATTACACTGATCAAATGAGACAGACAATATGCCCAACATGGTGGCAAAGCAGCCATCCTGCTGTGCCAGGGACTGACAGAACCCACTCACTCGCCTCTGCCAACCCATAGAGGACATGCAGACAGGGGCTGGCACGGGTCCTGAGCCCTGACCACTGCAGCTTCATGCTCATTATCTCTTCCTGGGATTTCCTGTTAGCACACATGCATGAAACAAAAAGCACACACTTACATGCTGCTAGCATTAGGAAGAAACTGTTTTGGCTTGCTAACGGAGTGACAGAAAAAAAACAGAGACAAAAATATCCATCCCTTGCTTTTTTGGAGCACACATATAGCTAAACATAAAAAGAGGCAATTATTTATATTATACCATAAAATCGTTATTGAAGTATAATAATATTAAACATGTAAAGCTGCCAGTGTTTAATTTCACATTTGGCTTGCTTTCCACTTCACCAAAATTATCAACAGTTCTTTTATTCTCCACACAATTCTGTTTATGGTGGTATTAACTGCTGCCATCAGAACTAAAAAACTCTCTCCCATCTGTTTTCCATTTCTCTTCTGATTCTACTTCTGTTTCTCATTATTCAGTTTAATAAAGCAATTAAACAATGCAATTAAAAATAAAAATATGTGGTTAATGAGTCATTTTGTGGTCCATTAAAAATCTGTGCTCTATCTCACCTCTTAAATTAGATAAAAGATAAAACTTTAAATACATTTCTTTTGTGTGTGTGTGTGTGTGTGTGTGTGTCATAACTCCAGCCTGTGTTCCCTGGTTTTTATGTTTTAGGACTCTTGTTGTGTAACATGTTGCTGTTCATACTTGTCTGTTGTTTTGGTTACTGTTATTTTCATCAATAAAACTCTCCACGTTTGGATTCCTGAGTCTCATCAAATACAGTGCGCAGGAATTCATTGGATATTCATTTAGATTTTAATAAGCATATGCACTTAAACTTGAATATTTCAATTAAAAATTTTAACTATAAAAATATTTATTTATATAGACATTTGTCTCAGCCTGTACTGACTCAACACATAGAGTAAATTCGAATATTACTATTAACATACATATAGTCACTTATAAGGTCCAATTCCAGTTCTCCAAAGATCCAATTTTCACTATAAACAAACAATTAACTATGACATTTTCATCAATAACCTCCTAATTTGTTGCTTATTAACAGTTATGCTAACAGGTAGCTGTTAAGTTTAGGCATCAGACAGGATTATGGATGTGGAATACAGTCATACAGAATAAGTACAAATAAACAGTCAATATGTTATTAAAAAGCATGCTAATAAACAGAGAGAATTGGTTCATATACTGAAGTTTCACCATGCATGCTATATATGTTTGCATAAATCTGAAGTGCTTGATACATGAAAACAAGTTTCCCTTGTAGCCAAATTTCAGATGTAAAACAGTAGTACTGAAGATAAGCAATTATCCAAGCATTAAGTCTCCATTTGCATCCTCTCCTGACAAAGCAAAAGTTCAACGGCACATCCAGAACACAATCAACAATCTCCTTTTCTTCAGTCACTCAGAAAAGAAGAGCACTTATGCCAGCAGGTTTTCTGTGATCAGTATTTCTTTTCTTTCTACCACTTCACTCTTTCAACCTTTACTTTTTCATTCCTCCTTCTTCCGTCTCCACCCTTCACTGATGGTAATGGAAAGATGTCATAATATGCAATGGTCACTTCAAGTCAAAGCAATGGGATATTATAATTTGCTTTACTTGTCTCACTATATATCAAAGGGAGAAAGCTTTATAGGCTGCCTTAAACACCACCATCTCATACAATTTTAAACAATTTACTCAACTTAATGTAAGGTGCATGTAATTTATGTCATACTGGTTGTTTACAGTGTTGTAGTGAAGCAGAACAATCCATTATTGACTTGTTCATATCAAAACTAGCTTTGCACTATGTTAAAAAACAAAACAAAACAAAATACATTCATCTGCATGTAAACCTGGGGAATTAAAAGTAATACGCACTCGAGCGTATGAATGGCAATTCATACACAATTATGACAACTGACAATTATGGTGTCAAGAGGTATGAATTACAACCAGCCCCATCTGTTCTCACTCTCTCAATGTCATTATCATCAACTCTCTAATTATTCTCATTACGACTGTTTATTTAGAGTCACAGTAGTCATTCTTACATGGCCTTGAGAACACGACCACTGATACATCCATCAGCATTAGCACCAGACAAACAGGTCATGCTTTAGGTTCAGGTCTTCATGAACACCACAGAAACTGAAAATAATGAAAAAAGATGCACATGAATATAAAAACATCAGCTTTTTTACGGATTTTATGACATTTCCGATGCAGCGAGTTGACAACCACCCTCAGTGCACCACTAACCACAGGAAATCATTAACAGTAAGAGCTCATTTCAGCCCTGCTCCGTCTGATTGAGGAGCTAAAGGAGAACTTCATAATCATGTTAAATTAAAGGTCCTTTAGATTTAATCTTACCCTTTCCAATCTCTTAATTACTTATTTGTCCCAATTATTTGCTTTACTGAGCCCATTAACGACCCTTTTCACCTCAGAATTAACCAGTAGCAGCTGTAATCATGCCAGTGTGAAGCCCTCTTCATTAGAGCGCACACACACACACACACACACACACGCTGGGGAACATGTCAGAGGAAGCTCACACTCTTCTGATGAAAACCAGCATTAAAGTCACTTCAGGTGGCGTTTCAGAGAAGGATCCCAACTGTGCTGAGATGATCTGTGGCTGTCACACTTTCCTACACAACTCACACACTCATCACAGAATATGAATCATCATCCAGTACTCATGTCCCACTCTTTGTGTGATGCATCACTGCATATGTAATGTAATTTATGTGCAAATAAAATATTTCCTCAAACAGTCACCTTCTCAGCATGGTGCAAATCTTTCATATCTGCTGTGAATCATTCTAAAGATGCCTGCTTCGGCGGCACGCTCTGCCAAAACAGGATATTAACAATTAAAGCAGCGCCGATATATCATCATTTCTCAACACCCTAAAATGTTGATACATGACGGACATTTATCATTGTAAGAATGAAGATGTGAACTGCATGTGCTATAATAATAAATCATTTGAGAAATGTGTGATGATAGTGTAAGCTTTGCTGTGTTAAAACCCATGTAAAAAGCAGATTAATGTCTCAAAAAGGCTTCAAAAACATTTTCCGAATAAAGATTAAGGTGAAAGCTTCCTAACTTTATCGGCCCATCTGTGCGGAACAGCATGCACTCGACTCCTGTGGTTATTACATCTGATTTTTGTCAGAGAGATGGGCCACAAAACTGTTCAGGGCAGGCCATTCAAGAAAAGGACAGTTTGTTGGCACTGCTGCTATATGACCTTAGAAGAGAGATTGAGCGGTTACACTTTTAATGACCACTGCAGGAAATGTTCCCTTAATCCTGTCTGATTGCTAAAGTTATACATTTCCACTTCCAACAGGTTTAAAGTTAATGACCATTATGGACATAACTGATGATTAACTTCATAATCACATCCTGCTGCTGTTTCCTTTTCTGTCCAGTCTTTCATAGCACCAAGGTGGATGTAACTGTAAGGTACAAGAGCATTTGTAAACCATCCAAACAATGAAATGGCCAGAAACAATACATATATACACACAAAAATGTAGAATCAATTATATTGTGATGCAATAAACTTTGCAATACCTTCAATACGTGCACATAATGCACACTATTGTTTAAAGGTTTGGTTTCAGGTACCACAAAATAATGTGCAGCACAACCAGCAATGTTGCTTGAAAATTTGTGAACCCTTCAGAAATTTCTATATTTCTGATCGAAAAGATCATCTGATTTTCACAAGTCCTGGAAGTTGACAAAGGTGACCCAATTCCAATTTTCCTTTAGAATATCCTGATATGATTAAAAATTCATTGTTCCATCAACAATGGCAAGCTGTCCTAGCCCGGATACAGCAAAAGAGCTGCAAATCATGATACTACCATCACCATGTTTTACAGACGGGATAAGGTTCTTATGCTGGAATGCAGTCTTTTCCTTTCTCCAAACATACTGCTACTTATTTAAACCAAAACGTGTCCACAAAGCATTTCTCCAATATCATTCTGGCTTGACCACATGATCTTTAGTAAACTGCAGACAGGCAGCAATATTTTTGGAGAGCAGTGGCTTTCTCCTTACAACTCATGCACACCATTCAGTTCAGTGTTCTCTCGATGATGAACTCAAGGATATTAACATTAGTCAATGTGAGAAAGACCTTTAGTTACTTAGAAGTTACCCTGGGGTCCTTTTGCAATCTCACAAACTATTACACATCTTGCTTTTGGAGCAATCTTTGTTGGTCATCTAATTCTGGGGAGGGTAGCAATGATCTTAAATTTCCTTTATTTATACACAGTCTGTGGATTTGTGGAGTCCTAACTCTTTAGAGATGTTTTCCAGCCTGATGAGCAATACCAACTCATTTTCTGAGGTTCTCAGAGCTCTCCTTTGTTCATGACATGATTCACTTCCACAAACATGATAGATCTCTGTTCTTTAAATAACACAGGCACACACGGATGCCTGATAGTCATCCCACTGATTGAAAACAGCTCTGAACAGATGGACTCTTAACTTCACCTTCAAATTAACTACGAATCCTAGAGATCGTCATGCTTTTGTCACTCACAGATATGTAATAGGGGAGAGTGGGGACAGTTGCAACGTGTGGCAGTTGCAACATTTCTGATTTCTCCTATCAGGAATTGGCTAGAGCCATGATACTCCCTCTGCACATGCTCAGAAGGCCTCTACTTCTTTCTGGAAGTTAACAGTCACATGTCATCATTCCTTCTGGGAGAACTGAAATTTTAGGTCAAAAAGTATTTTT
>JAUCMS010000127.1:13213117-13234626 GCA_032357445.1 Enteromius radiatus
GGCTTGTTACTACAGTAAACTTGAATGTTATGCCTTTTAAATATTGTTATTAAGTCAATTAACTATTTGAGACCAGAAACAGAAACTAAAAAAAGATTTGAAAAAGTATGCAATTATGAGATTTATTACATCTAAATGATTGTTGGATTGACTGAAGGAAATGTAAAAAGTGTTGCAACTGTCCCCACTCTCCCCTACTGGATCGTTTTGTCAGCTTTCTGGCCATCATCTTTAGGGTCATATTATGCAAAATTCTAACAAAATTCACGTCACATTGGAGACTGGAGTAAAGGCTTCTGAAAATTCAGCTTTGCCATCAATCAAACGATAAAAAAACGATAAATGCCACTTTGACAAAAGATTGAGCTGATTGCTGACACATATAGCGCAATCTGAACGTAAAAAATCTGAATCTGAAAAAAAAAAACGTTAGTATTGTTCACTTTCAAGGCAATGTTTTATTAATGTCTGCACCTATCCCAACCCTAAACCTACCTTTACAGTAATGAAGAAACATTAAATATTGTTGTTCGGATGAGAAAAGGAATGCAATATTGACATGCGCGTGCGCAGTAAGCCCTGGTAGGAAAATCCGATGAACACCTGCTCGTCCGTTCCGCCTCACAAGCGGCGCCCGCGCTGACGCCAATTCCGCCCATGTTTTGTCTTTAGCAACGTAACTTAGGCTACTTGGTGAATACAAACATAGATATATAACATCCAGCCACTCAAGAGACGTGATCAGTACAAGTAAAGTCGTCTTTAAATGTTGTTAAACATTTTCCGTTTTTCTTGAAACACAAAATGACCTAAAGGAAAAGTGTCAGTGATTCAATAGGCTATATGCTGCATTTGGTACTTTTTATGTTTTTTTCTCAGTTCAACAACATTAAAAAAAGATTTTCAGTACTGATCACTTCTCTTGCTCTCCAACGAAGCTATCTGCTTTCGATATAAAACAAACTTCTAATATGTAAATAATAAACATACTTTCAATGAACTTTAATTTTGTAATTTGTAGGCTACGTAAAGCAGTTATAGGGTTTTGCAAATGAACTCTTCAAATACATTTTAAAATAGAACCTTTTAAATGTAACATTTCACAATATTACTTTTCAATCAAATAAATGCAGACCCAGTAGCCTAGGCATTTTCAAAAATGTTTACTGACCCCAAAATGTTACTGTAATTAGTGGATCGTTTCTTCTATTTCAGACAACACAAATGTAACACTCAGCATAAAAAGGATGTGGCGATACAGTCATGTTTGAGCCTTTATAACAATAAATTGACCTCAGCCTCCACCTGCAGATGTGGCAAGAATCTCTTGAACCTCGCACAGACACATCACACTGCCCTCTCAGTGTCTAATCAGACAGATGAAACTAATCTTCTCACACCGACTTCTCCTCTAGTTCAGTAGGAGTCCCCTTAAGAGCCGCAGGAAAGATTCCTGAGCACGCTCGTCACGCAGGAGGAGAGAGACGGCAGCGGAGGATGAGCGAGGTTACTGTTTCATCTGGCTCAGTAAGCCTGGACTAATTTGAGGCCTGAGTGGAGAGGGCACTTGTGTGCAGGCCTGATGAAAGCTCTTCAGAGGAGAGAAAAGAGTGGAGGATTGTATCAAATCGCTGGTCGCTCTCATAGAGAAGCCCTTCTCTATCTCCCTCTCTCGAACAGAGCCTCCTCTCTCTCTCTCTCTCTCCAGTGGTGCCACTCAACAGGATAGCCCTTTAATCTCCACCTATTCAGCTGCTCCCTTATTAAGAGTGAAACTAGGAAGAAACAAAAAGGAAAGAGAGAAAATAAAAACACACCTTGTCACACCATGTACGGCTTTTTCCACATCAGAGCAAAAGAAATGAAAGAGATGAGAGTGAGCGAGAGCAGAACGAGAGCCTGCAAGAAAATCAGTATGTTGGGATTTGGAGTGCATCTCTCCTTCATCCTCGCAGCACTCTTTCTGAGGAGAACATCAAACTCAGGGCTGCCAGCTAAGGTAAGCTTCAGAGAAAACCGAAGGAGAAAACAGAAAGCAACCAAAGGAGAGAAGAAAAGAACTGGCTTCACAAATGCTAAAAGGCACTCTGTCAGTGGAGTTTAAAAAGAATCCACAGGAACTGAATTAGCTTTGAGATTTTAAAAGGGCTTCTGGACAGGGAGTATAATGTAGACGCCTGACTCACAGAGCAGTTCGTCATCATCTGAGGGAGACAATCAAAATCTGCGGGGATTAGTGAAAATCAATAACTCTCATTTGATCTATCTACTGCTATAATGTACACAGCCAGTGGCTCATTTAACAGACTGGTCAACATCAGTCAATCATCAATCTGCCGCTAACTCTCCTTTGCTAACAGCAAGACAAAGTTCATCATCTAGTCTGATGTATTTGGACAGGAGCACAAACATTAGCAGTAAAGATATCTTTTTCCATTATGATGGTGGGACAATAAAGGCCTGTTCATATCAAAAGGATGACACCTATAATTTGAATATTCTAACAGAAGAACCACATAAACCCCACATGGAAACTATGACCACAGAAAGCACTACACTTCCAACAGAATTACAACAAGCTTTTGTACTTGAAAGTTAATTTAATAAATATTCTGCTTAATTTTGGATTTTATCTCATTTGGAAATAGACATGCGACATATGATTTAAATCAATGAAATTGTGCAGCTTTTCCCCTAAAACTAATGTAAAAAAAAAAAAAAAAAAAAAAAACACGTCCACAAACATTAAGTTAAAAACATTTCCTCTATTCTACTATGGTTTAAAGAACATACAAGTAAAAAAACAATCTGTTAATCCTGAACAGTTCTCTTTTTTTTTTTAACACTCAATGAAATGGTTTCTATAGATGAGTATACACATGACGTAGACATGCAATGTTTTAAATAACACATTTACTAAAAGGCTATTGTGGGCAAACATTAGCAGCGAAGTTCACAGTGCAGAGGAAGTGTGAGGTTTCATTTCTCTGTTAGTCATTTTACTTTTCGAGCATCAGAACAGAGGAGGTGGGAAACAGACATTTACTGAAATCACCCTTATATGAAACCACCAAAATAATTCAATTGGCACAAACACTTCTTGGCTAATAATCCACTTGAGGTGAGGAAATCAAAAGGGTGTGTCGCTTGTGTCACCAGCTGTGGGGGACCGCAGGGCATATTTGAGTCAGCTGGGTCTGTGGTTACAACAGATAGCTGAGGCAGCAGAAACTACGTCTCTTTTACGCACACACAAATCTCCAACTTCATGTCTCAACTCTTCAGTCAGCCTTTCAGCAGCTTGACACCATGTGGGAACATCTAGATAACATATTCAGCATTCCCAGCCTCTGTCATTAGTCTCCAAACTTAAGACGTACGGGGTTAACTTGACACACACCCAGCCTGTGATTCAAATCCCACAGTGTTGCTCTCAATTAAAACCAACACTCATGACACGTCTTACAAAAAAAAAAAATGTTTATTGAATTATTAACAACTGTACATGATCAGTGCTGACACAGTTTGCTACATACTTTGGTGTGAAGTTGAGAGGTTGTGAAAGGCAGGCGGGTCAAGGTTTTGTATTGTACTGAAGTCGGTGTTTGCCGTGACCGGTTCTGCTGTGGCCCCGTGAAGCAGAACTCCAGTTCCCACAGTTCACAGAGTCCACATTTACACAAAAATGGTTAGCCAGGATCAGGTTTAAAAGAGCCACTCTCTTCTCTCTCTCATGCGCACACCGAGCTTCCACCAAAGTCAGTGCAGGCAATGAATATATTCATTAGAAAACTGGCTCAACTTGTACAGAAATAAATCCCCAATTGACTCCGATCACTCACGTAGAAGGTGGTTTACATCAATCTGTGAGTGAAAACAAGACTGCAGGCTCATTCGGGTGGAGCTCAACAGCAAAAGTAAGCTGTCAATCACTGGGGTGAGTCGTTATCCCGTTTCAACAACAGCAAACTATAGTGGGACCGCTTATGGGATCAGTTGGCAAGTTACTCATCGCAATGTGCGATCCATGCCGAGTCAGCATGTTACAATCACACTTCATTATCGGAATTCCTCTTTCCAACAAGACGCCACACAATGCAAAGGGCACAGAAAAGTAGTACAGTTAGTTATTTCCCAAGTTTAATTTTGCTGTCAATTTACAAACATCTCCTCTGGGCTGTTTCTGTCGTATTATGACTTCAGCAGAATTCCAGTCTGTATTCATTTCCATAAACAGCACATAGGCTCAAAAAGCAAAGAAAACGAACCAAAACATTTTTTTTTACTAAGATCAAAAAGGGGTTTTCCACGTGAGCCTTTTAGCAAATGGCCAGCCCAGAGAGTGTGCTTACAAAATCAAAATTAAAAAGTGTCCTAATCTACATTCATCAAGCATTAAGGACATGAGGACAAAGAAACCCATCACAAGTATATCAGGACATGGAAATATATATAATTATATATTTATAAAACGTCTTTATTACTCCATATATACACTTTTTAACAAATTGTCCATTGAGCGGGAGGCTAAAACTGAAGCACTGCTTCATATTACATCACAGATCGTTCACTTTTTGTTAAAAGGAAGGAAAGGCGGCGGTTGAGGAGAAAAATACTATGGAAGGAATAGGCACACACAATCCCATGAGCAGACCGAAAGCAAAGGCAAGACAATATTTACTACATTAGTGCCATCAGGAAGTCCTTTGGACAGTTTAACACATTTCTGCTCGGATCTGTAGAAGGACCGCTCCACTGCTGTAAGAATCCAGGTGCGCTAAAAATAAAAACATCTGGGAACCGATCCCAATGGAACGACCATTTCCTAACCTGGGTTCCTACTATAAAAGGAGGAAAAGGTGGAGGAGGAGTGATCCCTTGAATCCAGTAAATATCAGGCCCAATGAGAAACTCCATACATTGGTCTTTATTTCTGACGAAGCAGTGAATTTAGTAGATCACTTCATACACAGTGGCCTTCTTGTCTCCAGATCCTGTCACAATGTACTTATCATCAGCGGAGATGTCACAGCTCAGGACAGAGGATGACTCCTTGGACTGTGGAGGGAGGAGAGCAGGAAAACGATTAGATGACATGATCAAACAGAGACTGGGTGACATCATAAACCGCAGAGCAGTATGTCAACATCACTCCCTTCTAAATATTAACTGAAGCATTTAAGCCACTCTGAGAGGCAAGTAGGTGTGTAGGCAGTTGGCAACATATGTGAGCAGTGCAGAGCTGTGTGATTTTTGCCTGAAGCAGGGAGACTTAAGTCGCTCAAACTATTTAACGGCCATCATCTAATTGAATGCGAACAAGAATTCCCCTTGTGTTAAAAAAGTATTAATAGATCATCATGTCAGCAGTCAGCTTGAGAAAAAAAAAAAAAAAAAAAAAAAAACTGATCTAAAAATACACACTTATATAGTGAATATAAGAGTGGGAAAGTGATTGCAAAGATGTTTTGAATTATTTAATTCAGGGAATATTGCCTGCATGTCACAACAGGCGACTACATAATCATTTTATACAGAACTGAAATGTAAAAAAAAATAATAAATAAATAAAAAGCAAAAATATTGCTGAGCAAACACTAACCAGTAAACCAAGAGCAAGCAATATGACAAACCTGGAGTGGAGCAGCAGTTGACTGAGTCAAATGGTATATTTATTTTTACATTTAGCTTTATTTTTTATTTAAGCTTCATTTATTTTATGTTATTTTATCATTAACATTTATTTATATTTACCCATTTAAAACGTTAACCATAAATACAGATTGAAAACTACTCCACTGACACTACAGATTGTCTGTTTTTTTAAATGATGTCCATTATTTGACAAGGCCATTCAGAATGGCTCTAAAATGTCAGCCTCACTTCCTCAAACTAAGCGCTAAGCCATTAAACTTGCAAAATGTTTGTCAACAAAGATGTTTTATGCATGCTAATGGCCCATTTTCTGCAGAGCTGCATCTCTAAAGCAAAAATAAAAGCCATCATTCAAAGACCCTATTACAACAAATAAAAGCCCCAAAAGAAAGTCTGAAAACATAATTTTACACTACAAATCACACAAACATTCTCACTATATTATGGTCTGTAGCAAGGGGAGTGAATGAGGTATTGATTGACATACCTGGAAAATGCTGGCACCATAGGGAGTCCTCCAGGCATTCAAGAGATTGTCCTTCCCAGTGCTCACAAACCATTTACCTTTAGGAAATGGAACAAACACACATGCACTAATGGGTACAGAGTCAAGGTTGATCTAAATGACTTGATTCACTACAGCTCGACTTATTTGGAAGTAGAGTGGGCCATTAAAAGAGAAAAAGAGAGAGAGTGCTGGGGGTGGTACAAAGTGCAACCTGGCCCCGCTAAAATGGAAAAACACCACTAAAGAATGGCTGAAGTACTCTGTGCAATTGTTTTCCCATGTCTCAGATATATTTTAAAGGAAGTATAATATCCCCCCTCTCATTTATTCTCAGGTGCAAGATGCACTACATATAAAGGTGGAGTAACAGTGTCTTACCACAGTAGGCAAATTTGAGGGAGAGGACACAGCTCTCGTGCAGGTGCAGCTGGTACTTGTCAGGCTTGGTGTGATGAAGCACCTCCACATTACTGCTCTCCATTCCCACAGCCAGCCACTCGCCCGTCGGACAGTAGCCCAGAGAGAAGATCTAGATGAGAGCACAAAAGCACTATCACATCTGATCTAAAAGTGCACAGACAATTCATGCATAAAAACGAATTTGGACTTTCAATACATTATCAGAAAAGGAAAAGTCATTGAAAATAGTCAAGAAAATGTATAAATGTAGTGGTACAGTGCAATGTATATGCACTCATGTTCATAAATACAGTCAGCAAGGTTCAGCATGACTGTTTTCAACATTAATAATATGCTTCATAAGAACCAAATTAGCATATCACAATGATTTTTAAAGAATCATGTGGCAATTAAAAAACTGGAGTAATGGCTGCCGGAATTTAGCTTCACAAAAATGCCATACATTTTAAAATTAAAATTATATATAAGTGCAATAATATTTCGCATTAACAATTCTCACTGAATTTTTGATAAATGCAGTCTTTGCAAGAATAATAGAGTTTGGGGTTGGTAAGATTTTATTTGTGTATGTTTACCTGTGAAGTAAAGTCATGCTGCTGAAGCTGTCGACCCTCTCTCAGGTCCCAGGACCGTACCGTGTTGTCCAGTCCACCTGTCCAGAGTTTGGTGCCATCATGGGAAATGTCTATACAACTTGCACCATCTGTGTGGCCTTGGAACTGCCTACATACATAGACAAGATATATACACATTGTTGTTTAATGCATCAGCACAACGTATACATCTCTTTTCTCAAAGAGACATTATTTCATGCAACATCGCCTGGCATGCATCCTACCTGACAAGGGTTTGGTTGTGAAGGTCCCAAACAGCAATATTTCCATCACTGCAGCAGGAGAAGCAGACCTTGGCATCAGGGCTGATCGCCAGCGCATAACAGGCTGGGGCAGAAGAGGTGAGCTCTGCTTTGATACGAGGAGTCTGAGAGGCCAAATCCCATATGGTCAGAGTGCTGGCTTCCCCTCCAACGATCAAAGTGCGGCCATCCGGAAGCAGCTTACAGGAACGGATATAGTTATCCCTGTTCTGAAGAGAGAGAGAGAGAAGCAGGGAACACATGTTGAGAGACAGACATTTTTGGAATAATACATTAAAAGAGGATTTTGAGAAGTGTACAAAACAATTTTACAAGTATATGTACAAATGTCCCCTCTCGCGCCCCTCAATAATCAGGCTGAAGAGGTGAACAAATCTAAATGGCAGGGCTGAAAAGCAACTGTTCAGCTCCCTGTTATTTGTTCTGGCTCTCTAAATCCTGTCTAACCTGTGTTTATGAAGGTTAATCGAGGAGGAGAGGCGGCCGATAAGAGGGCACAGAATGGTAAGTGGGTAGGGAAAAGCTTTTAAGGGTTTTTAGTTGCAGCACCAGGATGAAGCACATTTTCAAATTAGCAGGAGAATTCTAGACCTGTTCCTGAGGGAGATCAATAAGTCCAGGCTTTCAGACAAATTAAATCACTTTATAATGGCCGAACAGCTCAAATACACCGCTTTCTGCACAATGGAGCAAGCACAGGGACATGCACACACAAAAAAGCAAGTTACACAGACTGAGGGGGATAAATGGAAAACCATCATGGTATTTTCCCCTGGAATAACTACACATAGCCCGAAGATTGGTTCTTTATTTAGAAGGGGATTAAAGGGAGGATAAAGATTTAAAAGAGCAATATTTAAAAAAATTAAGACGACTGAAACTTGTACTTCAGAAAAGATAATTCTGGTAATTTGTGTGGACTGATTAGAAAACAAATTATTACCAGACAGTCGAGTTGTGAGACGGGGCTCTTGCTTCCGGGCTGACTGATATCCCAGATCTTCACGCAGCCTTTGCCACCAGTATAGACGTGCCGTGTCGGGTTGCTGATTGTTACGGCACACACCACCTCACCGTGGCTGAGTGTGTTGATCTGTCGGGCATGCCGGGGAATGCCTGGTCCAATCAGAGCATCTGGAGGAAAAGGTACTGGTTGCATCTGGCCATCTGCGCTAACGTGGAAGGAGTAGGCCCTGTTTATCAGAACATAAAAGAATTGGAATGATCAATAATCAATAAGAAATCCTCCTGCATATCACATGATCCTTCAGATATCCGTCTAATATGTTTATTTGTTGCCCAAGAAACATTACTTAAATGTTGAAACTACTTAATAGTACTTTGTATTGGTCAAATATTGGCTGTTTATAAAAATGTAAAGTCAGCATTAATTTGAATCATGAATGGCACTTTTAATACAATTTAATGCATATTTGCTGAATGAAAGTATTCATTTCATTAAAAAGAAAAAATATATTCTAACATTTTTTATACATAGTTTGAGTTCAATAACAGCACTTACGGTTTTCCTCCAGGTATAGAGGTCAGACTTGTTGGCAGACCGGGGGCACGCATGTGGGGATGAGGATCAAAGCCCGCCTGCAAAACATAGACATCTTAGCAAAAACACGCAAGCTGCAAAACATACGGAAAGTCTGATTTTTCCCATATCAGCTTTGTCACACTGTAATATATTGTTAATATTCTAGTTTAGCTTTTGCTTGTGCTTTATCTTTCCCCTCAAGTCATTAATAGAGACCCTCCAGACAAATGTTACTTCCCATGCCATCAGCGCAAACAGAGATGCAGAACAAATGCAGTAAAAACGTATTACATTAATATTTAACCGGAAAGCTTTCCTAACAGGGTATGCGTGTAAAGGTAGCCTTTGAGCCGCTAAAGGCCATTTTAGATGATCAGAAGAACAGGATGTGTGTGTGTGGGGGAAAGAGAATTTGTTTCTGCAAACCTTTAAGAATGTGTCTGTAAACAAATCAAATAAAGACAGGGAGTCTAACCATAGTTGAGCGCCCATAGGCAGCAGCGGCTGCGGCACTCATCTGAGGGGAGATGTGAAGGCCAGGGTAAACACCCGGACTGGTCAATGAGCCGTTCATCTCCGGGTGGTGACCCATCATGGCAAATGGAGCCCCATATGGCGCTGCAATGGACAACGGTGTACGTAGAGCAGGTGCTGCTGGGGATTTTAAGAAAAGAAGCCAAAATTGAAAAGCTATAAAATGCAGGCATTCATTTACAGGTTTGACTGTTAAGCATAGCCCCATCATTTTTGTGGCTCCAGATTAGCCACATAGCATTAGTTTCAAAAAATTGTCCAATGCTCAAAAATATGGTCAAAAAAAGTTTCAATAAATGTGAATGCTTACTGAATGGATAGGTGTACATTTACTACTTACTCAGTGCTTCCATGCCTGGTGGTTTTCCGGGTATGGGCCTGAGACCAGGGGTGTTGCTGGTTCCTGGGGTGGGAGCGTCGTTGCGTGGGGTAGGGGTGTTGGACTTTAAACCTGGGGTGGAGGACTTGTCGTTCTGAAAGATGAAGGAACAGAGATGGAATTAACGGAGCTAAAGCTACATACCACAAATGCTCAAATCCAGAGAGCTCGCTTGCACTAATCCAGTCAAACACTGACAGCTCATTATAGCTGAGGAGGATAAAGCTAAACTTCAGAACGAACCCTTCCCAGAGACCTCATCCTCTCACTCATCTTTAATCACTCTCTCCTCTCTTTTCTCCTCTTTCCCTCTGAGGCTAGCTAAGCGCATTGAGATATTAGCCAAGGCTAGTGGCTAAGCCGCTGTTTGTCTGACAGTAGCTGATGTATTTATGTTACGCTTCAATTTGACATTTATGCTGCAGCTATAAAGCTGTGGAGAGGAAGAGGGTTTTGCAAATGTGCAGAGGCTTGACACCATAAATGTCCATCCTCTATTCCCTAACGCTTACGTGTGGGTGGTCCTTCACTTTTGAAGAGGGGGTGCTCCCAGAGGAGGCCACAGAAGCCGGGCTGTTGGGGGCATCTTTCTTCAGCGCTCTGGCCTTATCAAGTCCATTCTCTGGAGGCGAGTGAGATGGACTGACCCTTGGAGTGGCTGGATCCTACAGTGTGAAAGAGAAACATCAGTCACATCTGAAAGAGTAGCAGTTCTCCAACCAAAAAAGGGAAATACATATACTAGTTTTTACCTCGTTGGACACATCCACGACTAGATCATCACTTTTGTCGCCATCACTGTCCTGTAGTGTATAAACAGTTAAATACAGTTAATAAAAAAAATAAAAAGAAGAACATTTGGCTTAAACGTTGACAATATGAACAATCATACATTTCTAGCATGGTTTAGACGGTTTATATACACACACACATACACACTCACCATAATATACACTATATCATTCAAATGTTTGGGGTCAGGAGGGTTTTTAGGTAGTAATATTGCCAAATTATATTAATTTAAAACAGCTTTCTAATTTGAAGATGATTTTCAGGAGTATTGGACAGATAGAAAGCACAAAGGTCTGATTTTATTATTTTTTTATATAGAAATTGTTCAACAAAGTGTTAAAGCACACTTATGATTAATTTGACAACCTTGGTAAAGCTTTTGAACAGTAGTGTACGTTTTTAACAACAAAAAGTAAATGACTTAATTAGGGATGCACAGTCAGTCTCGTATCACTCAGAGATCTGTAAATATTAGACATGCAACAGTGCTAAATTTTTTCCTCTATATATAGATCACTTCTGGCCTCATTCGATGCTCACTTAAAATTTAGTCTTTAAAACACTAATTAAACAGCTAAATGAAATCTGTAGTAAGTCATGATATGAATATTGATTTAAAACAACTGATTTCAGTAAATGGGGCAATATTATACAGAATCTTACATATCGGCTCATGTTGTCCTTCTCCTCTACTCTGCGTTTCTTCGGGTCCAGAGTGTATTCAGACGAGCCTCTGTGTTTCTCACTGGCCCTCAGGCTGTCTGACGGAGATACTGAATTATTCTGCTTGGACAAAGAAATAAAAATTTGATCAGCACAAATAAAAGCTTACCACTTTGCACTTGGTGAATATACAAATATATATTACGTTCCCCTGAAACAATGCTACATTTACAGAATTTGACAGAACCCCTCAAATGTCATGTAGCATTCATATATTTACATGTTTATTACATCTTAAACACTTCATCCAACACAGTCTCCCAAAATAAAATATGTAACAGACACTTCAAGTTCAGCTCATTAGCTGCAGACAGTCAGCTATGCTCAGGATGGCTCAGCAGCACAAATACAAATATCAGAGGCGACATGGGGCCACCGGTGGCTTTGAGCGAGCCATGTGTGTAAATTCCTCGCTTGTACAAGGTAAACACAGAGAAGCGAGGGGGTTAAGCCCCAGGCCCTGTTAGATCACCCCGTACTCCCTGGCATGGAGAAAAGGAGAGAGCGTGGGGCTTGCCAAGCAAGCAAGTCCAGGCCCCATGAAGCAAAGCAGGCAGGACAGCTGAGCAAACTATCCCTGAAGAGTGAGGCCTCTAAACCAGCCTGACCACACCACACTTCAAACATTCTGGGCTAACCTCGCAGCCCTGGGCAACCTGCACAGAGCATTACACAACGCCAATGCACCAAACTGGACAGCAGGGTCATGCGAAAACTGATCCTTGCGGCGCGGAGGGGGTAGAGAGAGAGAGAATAACACAGTGAAACGCAAACACCAGACCAGAATAAACGGCCCCTCACCCTGAGAGTTAACCAGCCAGATGACAGCTTGTTTTCCAACCCTCCTGCACATGCCCGCCCCGACTAAAACATAGCCAACATCCACCCTTTCACCACAACGACCTTAAAAGAGGGAGCGAGTCCATGTATGCCACTTTTACACTCCTGCCCTCTGCCAAGACCACTTGTAGAGCCACATTATTAATCGGGAAAAAAAATTAAATAGGAATATAGCTTAGGGCGATTATCAAATTGCAAATGCTGAGATTGTGCATATATTTATTTTTAATTTAGTGTGTTTCGGAGCGAAGTGTTCTGTATGCAAGCAGCATACTGATTGTTTACTATTTGTATACTTGAAACTTAAAAGAAGACAGACAATTATTAATATTGACTGTAAAATTATTTGTTATTTTACAATGAGTTACAATAGAAATAAGTCTCATTTTATTTAATATTAGAAATTGCAATAAAATAAAATTAGACAAATTGTGAAGCCCTTCAAAAACAAGCAAACCAGGACCTTCTATTCCAATCTTACAAAGTCTCGTATACTAATCATTACAATACATAAAAATAGTATTCGCACATCTGTACTTTGTTTTGGGTGGTTTCTAAAATTACAAAAAGGTATTCTTAAACTTCCTGTAGGTACCCTAGGAGAAAGTCACAGCAGAAAAGACAGGAAAAAAGGAAGGAAGAGCAGCTGGAGCTATACAGCCCAGAATGCACCGAGAGTGGCAGCGGCTGAGTGGCGCTCCCTCTGTGAGCACGGCTGGGCAGGCGGGCACCATCTCTGGGCCAGAGAGTGTGGCACTGCCAGTGCATGATCTCAGTGCCAAGCCCACACTCTCAGTCTGACTGACAAACCTCTATTCATGCAGAGAGAGAAGGGGAGACAGATGAAAAGGAGGATGTGGCTGGGCCAAAGGAAGTGATCTCCAGGCAGAAGGAACTCCATGCTCTCCTGGAGGCGACACAAAGGAATCCCGGCAGCTTAAAGCCCACTCACAAACACTCTACAACAATCTCAGTGTTGCTTTTGTCAGCACTAAGCAGCCGTTTCTCTCCCCACCCCCTTCTTCTGCTAATCCAAAAGTAATAAACAGACCTCGACTGCTCTCTCAGCCTGACAGGGGAGCGTGTATGTGTGTGTCTCAGCTGCGGGTTTAATAGGCTGACCTTTTAAGACAGGCTTAACGTGACTCAATAAGCAAAGTCAGAGCGGTGCTATCAGATGACCCGTGACAACAGGAAGTTCTGGCGGGCAGAGAGCAGAATGGCCGCTGCTGCAATAAGCGCTAATCAGCAGCAGAGTCTGATTTCTGCAGGCATGACTGCACCCATTCACACTGCTGCCCATTCAACACACACACACACACACACAATCTACTGCCAAGTCAAACCTTTCTGCATATCCAATTTAAGAGGCAAAATGGGGCAATCCAACATTTGGGAGATAGGGGGACTAAGTGGTTATAAGAAAACTGCAAATAAACATGACAAGAGATATGCACAGAGGGACAGAACGAGACCCAAGGAACGAGCGAAAGAACAGTTAACAAAACTGAAGGAAAGAGGCACAAGGAGAAACAAAGGAGGAGGCAATGAGATATGGTTGAATGAGTCCAGTTTATCTAAGCTAGGAGCCGCAGACATGAAGAGTGGGTGAGGACAAATCCTTTAAGATAGAGAGTCAAAGTCTTTTTTAATTGTGATGAAATTATAGCGCTGCTAATCCCTGGCCTGTGCTTTTGCGCATTTTTTACCTGGATTAAAAGTAGGATTATACAGCAGGCTCCCCTCTCTTTTCTGTTTTTTTTTTTTTTTTTTTAAAGGCTTAGTGTGCCCTAATGCTGCCTGCTCTGCTCTCCTCATGCTGTTAACGTGCCGCTGTCTCCCCTCTTCAAACATCAGGACTTAAAGGAATAGTTCAACAAGAAGTGTAAATTCTGTCACAATTTGCTTCATATCGCTTTAAAACTGTTGGAATTTTGTGGAACACAAGAAGAGTCATTTACGAGAAAAATAAATTGTGATGACCTTGAGGAAATTTGTGTGTAGAGCCTTCTCTCTAAAGTCAAGATCAGTGTAATTTAACAAACTACTAAATGAACCAATATATTTGTTGTGTTTAAGGAACAGATAGTTCTGCATTTAAAAAAAAGCAAGTAGAAACACATAACTCAGAAAATGACAGAACTCACCGTGCTAGATTCCCGCTCTTTATCCATGGGGAGAATGATGAAGTCGTTAAAAGAAACAAAGAAAAACAAGTCAGCATTTACATTTATTACCTTACATTTGTTTTGTAATTTCTTCAGTGCATATGTGCGTTACCTCTGTGCTCCAAGTCATGATGATTCTTCTCGTCTTTGACTGGCAGGTGCGCCTGGCTGCCCAGAGCTCCCAGTGCAAGCAGACCTGACCCTGAGCCTGTGACTGGAGGGAT
Organism: Enteromius radiatus; assembly: GCA_032357445.1. NCBI lineage: Eukaryota > Metazoa > Chordata > Actinopteri > Cypriniformes > Cyprinidae > Enteromius > Enteromius radiatus. Next base: position 13,227,781 of record JAUCMS010000127.1, read on the forward strand.
GCCTGGGGGCTGCAGCCCCGAGGGGTGAGGGGGCAGCTGGACCGGGGGTCCGTGGGCAGCATGAGAAAGGTGTTGAGCCTGGAGCTGCTGCTGCTGTCAACACACACACGTACATCAAGTGGGTCGGAGGGAAGAGGCATATGGATAGCACAAACTGAATAAAAGGTGACTGGTTAAGCCCCTCTCTCACAGGATGCACGGAGAGGAACATTGGCACCCTAACACCTCCATTAGTGGCTGGATCAAAGCAGGACACCCTTCACAAGGACATGTCCTCCTTGAGCTCAGCAGAAACGGCTCACTCTGACACGTACTACAGATGTCTAAACATGCACTGCTCTTAAACTACATTTCTTAACATGCATATTTTTGCAACAAACCAGAAATACATAAAACTTGTTGACTTGTTACATGAGCTTTAAACTAAATTTACACACACTCCTATCCAATACAATCAAGAAACAATATCACAATAGGGGTGCATGACTTTCTGGTATTTGCTTTCTGAGTCAATATGCAGCACATACATTCATTTACTATACGATACACACGCACAGTCAGTTAGTGAGTTAAGCAAAATATACGTAAGCATCAAATGAACGGCATCCACTACAGTAACCTCACAGCCCATAATATTTCGGAGTTTCACAGGTCTGCGGTCACCATATCTTAGGCTATGCCACTCCTCCTTGTCTCCTTACCAACAGCCAATCAGACAAACCATTCTATGTTTGTGTTAATTTAATAGCCTGTAACACATGGCGTCAAAGCAGTGGCTGTTTACAGCTGAGAGAGGAAGATGTAATAATGCAGCTGATAAGATCAGGTAAATGTATTTTGCAATGTGTGATCTCTCTTTAATTGCAGCTGGATTAAACATTTTGTTAGTCATTGCTTAATGTCGGTTTAAAAATAAATAAAATTATTATTTTGGATTTAGACCTGTCCAGTAAAAATATCTAAATCTCTTTTCATGTTAAAAGATTAAATACAAATCACATTCTCATTTTACACCAAAATTCCCACAATAGTACCAAGTAATTATAGAATTTATCACCACACTAATTTTGCTGGATTAACTGTCCTGTGACACATAAATCAAATATACAAGACATTCCAAATTTACAGTAGATAGACATGCCCATAATAGTAAATAACCGCAAAACCCCAAATGAGCCCACATCAGTACTTTAATAACCACCTCAAAAACTAACCCAGTTCATATAGTGTTAAAAAAACAAAATGTGACAATGAAGACAAACCCAACATTGCCATTAACTACATTTTAAAATGTAATAAAATTAAGTATTTTTTATTGCATTTTTGATTAAACAGTCTTGGTGAGCATAAGACAAAAAGAACAGTAGTGAATGTATGAGATGTGAAAGGACAACTGCAAATAATAAGTGTTTGTATAAATTTAACTCTAAAAAACAATTTCTCGTGCAAAATGTAGTGCATTTAGTTATAATTAAATCATTTGTTTTAAGCAACCAAAATATGTATCAAATACATTATTGATACCTCAGCGGTTCTGCAGTGGTCATCTCAATAATGTAAAAAGGGCTCAAAAAAGATGATATACATTCATAAACCATGCCTGAACAAGCATTACTACTCTCCCAGTAAACAGTTATTGCTTTGACACCAACGACTAAAGGAAGTACAAGGCAGAACACACACGATCACACTGAAAAGTGTTAGGGTCTAAAGAATATTAGGGTCTCAACTTCACTTCAAAAACCCAAATATAACACACAGAGGCTGTCTTTAGGACTGACCATCAGAGCAGGGTAGACAGCATGAGGCTGCTGCTGATGAAAGAAAAGAGACGAGCATGTCATTACATGCTCACACTGCTTCACTCATGAATAACACATCACTGCTTCACAAATCCACCCAGGCACATGAATGCTGACCAACACCATTTCAGCAATGAAGGGTGCTTTTGTATTTAAATGTATGCGTTTCTAATCTAACCACAGTGCTGAACACCCTAAGCATCCTAGAAAAATACAACAATCACTACTAGTCTTCCCACTAATAGCATAGTAGTGACAAACACAACTGGCTAAATATTCGCTTTTATTATAAGTCATGTTTTGAGTCAAACTGAGGCCATTTATGCTGCTAGCGTGAAATCTGAACAGACACAATATGCAAAATTAATCTGGTGTTCTGCATCTAAACAGAACAAACCAGCAGCAAACCTCTGCTGCTAAAGTTATAAGTAATAAAGAATAAAATTTACACTGACTTCTATATTAAAGAAAGCTTTTACAACTTTTAGGAAATTAAGGTCTTGTTTGCCTTGACCATCAAACCTGTATTAACATGCATTTCAAGCGGTGAACCAAGACAGATTATACTTGTTTATATCTAGTCCTTTCATATAAATGATAAAAGGGCTTTTATATATATATTTTTCAACAGTCACCTGAGATGCTTTAATTTCAAATATAAATATATGAGTTTACCGCTGCCATTATAAGTCTGTACATATATTTGGGCTCCACAAGACAGACTACAATTAAAATTATATAATAAAAATAATGCTGTAAAAGTTTCCTATTTTATTTATTTAATTCACTTTAGTAATTTTACTTTGTGATTTGATCACTCACAGCCCTAGCATGCATATATAAATATGCCAAAACGGGTATATATATGCACACAATTGCATACGTTCCTCAACACTGTTGCTTTTTTGGCACAGTTACAGAATCATGGCTGTAACTTATTAGCAAAGCCAGAGACATGCACAGCACTGTCACTTTAACAGGTCAGTGGTACCACAGACTAAAGCTTTCACGGGCGTCTCTCATCTCTTGCTAACCCACTTATTTGCTTCTACCCCTCCCTGTGGATATCACTCCCTCTCTCAATGTCTCTCTCTCCTTTCACAATCCTTCTCTCTTTCTCTCTCGCTTTCTCTGTGTGCCAAACGCTGCTGGCTCCTGATTAACAGTGAATCTTTAATGACCCACCCCCCCTCCCCCTCTCCCTCTCCATCAGGGCACACAGATTGATCTCCTGCCATCTCACCAGCCAACAAATAAAAGCTTGTTTTTTTCCAAGCCTGTGAGGATGTGTGTGAGAGTGTGTGTTAATTCCTGCAACAGTGCGGCAAGTGTCTGCCTGACTACATCTATTTATCCACCATCATGATGACCATGTGACTGCTAAGTGTGTGTATGCGTGAGCAGAAGCAACAAGCCCTGCCCCCATGCCTCCCCCACCTCTCGCCAAGCTGCTCTGCTGAATGGCTAGCTGTTAAATGATGGAGCCCCGTCGACAGTTGCATTCAGGCAGATTCAAGGAAGCAATTACCTTGAAAACAGGGGTCAGAGTCTTGGCTCATTTGCCTTAATTGAATTCCAATATCTGGCTCTGGCTGTCCTGACCTAGCTCAGGACCTCCTACCCACCAGCCCAGCCCAGGCTAATCAAAGTTGGATAGCCACACTTGCCAACATGAGAAACACTAAGTTTACTTCCAATACCAGTTTGATTTTAGCTACTTAGTAGATTTTACTACAAAAATCTAATAGAAACTTTAAAGACAGACAAGAAATTATTATTCACATTTTTAAATGTTCAATGTACAAGATAACATAACAAGAAAATGTGACTGCAGCTGCCTTTTTTCCCCGCTCTAATTCACACATTTGTCACTATTTGACATTTTCCAAATCAAAGGCTTTCCATAATGGTAATATGAGGCATGCAATTGGTTGTCTGTTGCTAAGCATCTAGCCACAACATTTTAACACCACATTTTTTCACACTGCACAAGATTGGCACCACAATTTAAAATGCCACCGCAACTCTGAAGCAATGTTTCATACTTCAGGTAAAAAGCGTGGCTAGCCCCGCTTCTAAAACAAGTCTGAAACATACCTTTGCTTGGAGTTAAAAGCTTGGTTTAAAGTGACAATAACCAGAGGTTAGGCAAAGTGTAATTCCCTAATACAATTGGTTAAATAAATTAAGTAGGTTTGTGTTGCAATAGGAAGCTTCTCAATGCTCCTTAACACAAGCTCTTTAAAAGTATTTAACATGGCTAATCGCAGACAACCCTGACAGAATTAGACTTCTCCCTTTGTGTGATCAAAACAAGAGCTTAACTACACAAGCCTAAACATGTTTCTCTCCACATGCCTCTCAAACCCTGTGACAAACAGACACACAGAGAGAGAAACACTACACGTACAAATGAAGTCAAATGATCCAAGCGGCACACACTGACGAGACAAAAACTACAATGGCATAAAAAAGCAAACATCATGGTGTAAACATATGACATTTTAAATTAAAACAAAGTAAAATCAGACCATGAAGGGCAGGGGCAAATCTGCAGCAAGAGACTGATGGGACTAAGACACACCAACAATCCTGATCTCCAACTAGAACACAAGTATAAACTTCTCTGGCAATCATGGATTTGCATTTGGACTGTTTAAGAGCTGTTGAGGTGATAGGTGCTGGATTGAAGGTTTTACAGCTGATGTATCACGTTTGACCCAAACCCCGCCTGTGGGAGTAGACTAGTTTGCCTTCTTAAGCAGCAAATTTGATCTTTATTGCTACATACTATAAATCTAATTGTCATCTAGGAGCCAGGCATGAATGCATTAGTACTCTGAGCTGCATGTGTGCAGGTTTGTCCCTGGCCCTGGTCAAATGAAGGAGAAAGAGGGGTATACACACGGTGAGAGGCAGATTGGGAAGTCCACGTACCCCGATGATGGCATTCAACTCTGTCATTGTCACTTGCTTAGCACGTTCAACAGCCTGTGCAACCTGCTGTTGGTGCTGGAGGAGAGAGAAAAGACAAATCAATAAACTGAAAATTAGCATGGGCTAATAGAAGTAAATGGCACAGAGATGGCTTATTTCATAAACAGAAACGGAGAAAATTTACCTCTTGTGACAAAAAAGGCATGATTTGAGCAAGAATCGCATTTAGCCGTTTGGCAATCTCAGTCTGAAACAGAAAAACAGAGACATACAAACAGCACAGTTATTAAATGTTGTCAGCTCTTCTCTAATCACTCAAATGTACTTAATTCACGACAGCATGCGCTCCAGCACTCTCACGTTACTTTCACATTGCTGAATGCTCTAATCAAGCCTCTGCGGATCTAAACGAGGCATGATGGGATACCTCCAGAACTCCTGATTAATGAAGTAAAAACTTCAGAAACGTCTGTCTTCACCGATGTTGCCATGTGTCTGATTCGCCGCATAATGAACACGAGGCTCTTCAAGAACTGATATGGTGTGTGTGTGTGTGTGGGGGGCTCGCAATGCCAAACAGCGCTCCAGCACACTGCTACTGAAACAGATCTGGCCAAATTCACAGCTCTGCCAGGCCAAGATGGGCAGAAGGCCTGTAGTGCCCATCTGGCCAAGAGATGGAGAGAGGGAGTCTGGCCTCACCCCAACCCCCCACCCCCCCCCCCTCATTACCCAGACAGATTATTTCATTAAGATGCTGAAATATGCTAATGCTGATTTGGTGCTGGGAGATTAACGATGGCAATACTGAGCAATTACCATTTTTCCCCATGCTCCCATTCCAGCAGCGCAGGAGGCGAGGAACCGGAGCCCTACAGCAATATTCAAAATGACTTTTATTGATATGGAGAGACGGACAGGGTAATCAGCCAACATGCTCTGGTTCTCCTGCATTACTCACGGCTACCTGAAGCCCCCAAGAGCTATATTTCATCATGAGCTATGCTAACGCTTCAGGATGAAAAGGAGAGAAGAGGAAGGGAGGGGGGAGAGGAAGTATGGGGCGGTGAACAAATTGATTATAGGTTGGAGCAGATGGCCCAGCAGGTGAGGGAGGAGAGAAATTTCTCTTTCTTTCACTGCAAGCCACATTCCGTTCATTTTTTGGCAGCGTGACCTCTGCGCCTGTGGGAGGGTGCTGACCCTGGCACTCTGATGGATTCGCCCTCTCTTTAGAGCGGGCGAGAGTGGATGAGTTCTGACCTGTGATGAACTGTCTCTAGGTACGTGAACAAAGGATCTAAGCCCTCTCCACACCCCTTCAGAGTCATTGAGCTACTAATGCTTTCTCAGCCCAGCTTCGCTGCACAAACACGCACTCCTTCGCAAAACAAACACGTACAACAACAATAATCTGTTGGTGTCTTACCAAAGCAAGGTAATATTCAAACATGAAAACGCTGCCTGCTCTCATACGCCAGCCATTCAACTGAGCTTCTTTTTCCATCGCTTCACCCCCACTCCTCCCATTGGCTTCCATTCCAGTATGCCACTCTGAGGTTGCTACAGCAACCGGTCCGCCCCTATCTCTCCCTCAGATCATTATGTAAATTGGAGCTCTGCTTGACCATAACAGGCAGTAAAATCATATTACGCGCACAGGGGCAGGTCATTAAATTGAATTTTCGGCCTGTCGATCAGATCAACTCAGCAAATTAATGTGGGATGAAAGGGGGCAGATGGGGGAGGGGGGAGTAACGACTTCTCTTTCATGGGTGGGGTGGGGTGTGTGTGTGTGTGTGTGTGTTGAGAGGGAAGACTGGGAAACACTACCCTTCTGTCTGAGCCAAAAAAAACCTTGGTGACTGTCCAAAGGAGAAGATATTCCACAGCAATTATCAGAAATGACTTTCCCACTGATACACGGCATATGACTTGTTAGTACACAGCACACCATGTACCACAGGATCTCAATACTGAAAGCACAAAGGACCTGATTTACCAAAACAGCTTCCTGTTGTGATTCTGGTTGCACAAGCACAAAATTTAGGTGCACACACATTTTTTATTACATCGCCTTTAACGCCAAAAGGTCACCTTTTTATCC
>JAUCMS010000127.1:13234737-13250050 GCA_032357445.1 Enteromius radiatus
CAGAGAGATGCTGCACTTGCGAAATAAATTCATGTTTTCGCCTGAGCAACATCAGGTGCACCTGTGCGACCGCAATTTTTTTTCAGTCGCACATTTAAAAATTTCAGTCGCATTTGCGACCAAATTGGTCGCACTCTGGAGCCCTGTTTAAGCATAATCAAGGGAATAACCAAACAATAAGGTATCTTTTGTTAACATTATTTAATTCATTACCTAACATGAACAAACAATGAGCAATGCATTTATTACACTATTTATTAATCTTTATTAATGTTAACGAAAATACAGTTGTTCATTGTTTACTCGTATTAGTTCACAGTAACATTAAGATTAATAACATCTGCAGAAGTATTGCTCATTCTTAATTCATGCTTACTGATGTTGTTAAATAATGTGAACTAACGAACCTAATTAAAAAGTGTTGCCGTAATAATAAAATGAGGGGGGTAGTCATGAAACCACCACAATTGTTTTTACTTTAGTGAAGCAATTTAGATTTCTCTTTCTTTATTAGTGACCTGGACTTATTTTCTGAGATTTGCCCTTGAAGGACTACACAAAGAAAAACGCCAAAAAGACCTGAATCACTTCACACAAACTAACCTACAAACTACATTAACCTCAGATTAAACCCCAGAACCATGGGATAAGAACAGGAAGTGCAGTATTGCTGAGTCCCTGAGGCATGCCTTAAGTTACTAGAATGGCTCCCTCACAGGCTGATAAAAAAATAAAATAGGGCACAGGGAGTGAAAACAAGGCCCTTCAGCAGAGAGAGGCTTTCTGCTCAGCTTCACAATCCCAGGTGCTCAGTGCTGTCAAGCAGCATGTGAAGAGCTCTCACACACATCCCTGTCAATGGCACGCCAGAAGCCATTTACCTGTTGCTGTGGGTACGAGCTGAGTGCAGGGAGACACTGATGAGGATTAAATATGCTGCAAAACAACTGCACACTGAAGGAGAGCCACTCACTGACAAATGAACACACACAGACCGCTGCACTCTCTCTCTCTCTGTGACTCAACGAACAATTACACACAAGAGGGAACGAAAGTAGGGAGTGAGTTTGTGCAGTTGAACTTACATTTACATGCTCACTCAAACATACATTCTGATGACAGATGAAGCTATCTACAAGGATAAGACACGTTAACAAATAAACCAAAGCACTTGGTGGCATTCACACACTAAAGTTCATTCCTTCCCGTCTGACACAGGCTCCTCTAACCCTCGGCTTCCCTCGGGCTGAAAGGCTGCATTGAGCAGCAGCCGTCTGTACAGGGTGTCTCTGTCTTGCCTTTGCTGCATATGCAGCACAAATACTGTTGGAACTGTTTAGTGATGTTTGTTTCTCTCTGTGCATTCATCTGCTGAAGCTGGACACAAAGGACACAGACACAACCACCTGGTTCAGTGCACAGAGCTGAGAGACAGATGTGACCTGAACTTTATACACACACACGACAATATCTATATTCAACAGTGAAGATGCAATGTGGCAAGCAGCTTAAAATGTCTTACAGACTTTCATTTGATTACATTTTGCAGTCCAATAAAACACTTCTTTCAAGCTGTTTTTCGAGGAAGAAAAAAAAAAAATACTACTTAATATTAGAGACTAAATTATTATTGGTATACATTTAAAAAACGTAATTCAGTATTAAAACAATTGATTTAACGGTTTATTTTTTATTTTATTATTGGTTCAAGCAAATGTAACATAAAATAAATAAATATACAAACAAATGAACCCTGATAAGCTCAAGCAAATAGTGGGTTTAAAACTAGACATAAACTGTCAGAATAAATTATTATATTACTACCCTGTCTGCATTCTGTTAGGAATTCACTGGCCTGCCATGATAATGCGGGCGCATTTTGTCACCGCTAGACATCTCACTCACATGTACACAAACACTTCTGAAGAGAGACTGCAGTGTGCTCTGAGTCAGTTTGCTTTGGCTCAGAATCAAATCGACCATCATCACCTTGGCAAACAATTCCTGGAATCCTGAATAAATTATTCATCTGAACAAGTTCCCTCCCCGCTGCCAGTCTCAACCCCCCTCCTCTCTCTCTCACCCTCTAAGGCCACAGACTGAGCTTCACTTAATGAATCTGGCTTAGTGTGTGCACACACAAAGAACTGACCAAATACGGCCACACCAATGATAACACACACACACACACACTAGTTCTGCATTCATTCAGCAGTGAGCACTTCAGGACAAAATGAGGAAGAAAATGAAGACAGAGGGAACTGTGTTAAACACAGAGGGACAGCAGATCAGGGGCCTCTGAGGCTCAGTAATTAAAGGGCTACATTGACAAGCACAGCCGTCCACTTCCTGCCCCCACACGGCCAGCCCTCCCCCTCATGACCGTAAAACTCACCATCCTGCCCCGAGGCTCTAACGTACCGCAAGATTAGCACTGACCCTCGCACCATTACAAACTCTCGAGCATGTTTACATAAAACGATTATTTAACACTAATCCGAATCTGGTGGATCCTGAAAGCACATGACAAATCTGGCACCTAGATGCATTTTCCTCTCTTTCCCTTCTTTTCCAAAAGCACTACATGAAGGGCAGACTATGTGTTATCAGACTGCTGTCATCACTAACTCCAGAGAGAGCAGGGAGTCCATGCTCCGATGAATAATTCATGCGTTTGAGTCCACTCAGTCAGAGCCCTATTGATAAACAAAAGAGAGGCTCTGAAAAAAAAGCCAGTCGATTAACCTGTTTGCGCAAAGCCCCTGCACCTTCCCTTCCCTCCCTTTTCATTTTCTCTCCGTCTCTCTCACAGCTGGAGATAAGTGCCTGACAGAACCTTTCAGAAAATGCAGTGTCTGTGAGAGAGAGAGACATGTGGCCCAGACACACACACACACACACTCGGAGTAGCTGATGGATTGTGCATGCTGTTCCAATTCACCACCCTTACACTGATACCATTAACCTTGTGAGGCCTCAGGGTGAGGACCATAAAGGGCCTCTTCAAACTGAGCCCTCCTCATATGACTATATATCATATCACTACTAATGACATTGAGAGATGGGGGTGTTACCTGGTATCATTTAAAAAAGCATCAATTTCATAACCTCACTTGGTTACAAAACACCAATCGATCAGTTGCAGAAAAAACTAAACAAAAACAACATACAGGCTGACAACAATTAGGACTGCCTGTGATGCCAACCATTCAAATCAATTACTAAAAGAGGATAAATAACATTTCCTGCTGGACACAGCTGACCTAGTGACCTTTATCTGGCCAGGCCTTCATCCTTCTCTTGCTTATCCTTTTATTTTTAGTTCTGTTGCATGCAGACACCACTTTCTGCCACTTTTATTTATAGAGAGGCAGAATAGGAAACAAAGAGAAGAAAAGGGAACATAATTGGGAAATGGATTCAGACTTGCACAAGCCAGAAAAAAACATGCACTAATAACTACACCTCTAACTATGGTAATCATATACATCACTACTTAAACTACACGCTTGCATGTTTTTGTGCATGCACCCTGTCTGTAACAACCCTTCCACGCCATCATCTTTCTGGCCAGAAGAATGTGTTGTACAATAAAAACAATCAAACAAATTAAACCCACGCAAGGTGCAATGCAAAATGTATGGGGTCAGAGAAGATCACGTACCTGTTTATGCATTTCAATGTTCAGCCCATAGGACATCTCATAATACTGCAAGAAAGAGAAAAGAGAAATGCATTTAGCGCACACACAACAGTATAATGCTACTGACTACAGTAATGCATCACCTATATCATGACAATTTATATCCTAGTTTAACACGCATTAAAAAGTGTAGACAAAACAAGGAGTAATTGTCTGTTTATAGGAGTACAGAGCAATGTTTATGAATCTCTGGCAACATTTGTTTAGTGGCATTTACTCACTACTAGCATTCATGAAAGCACACTTCTCAAACCAGTTACTAAACATGGGTTTAAAAAAACTAAACTATGCAAAGATTGACAAACAGGCATCTCATCCACCATTATTTACTCTCCCTATCCTCACTCTTCTTCCATCACCAAGAAATATTTATTTTCATTGAAAATTGTATTTCAGTTCAATCATCTGCATTTCTGTTAATTGTGAAAAGTGATTTTCTTTACTCAAAATAGCCGTTCAGACTATGTTCATCTGAACAACTACTGCAAACATTTTTTTTTTCTCAGAGCGTGGCTGTGTATTTCATTTCGTTTATCTGGTAGTGGCCTTTTTACCACTCGGCATTCCTCCGAAAAATAATATTTGACAAAGGTGCCGGCATGTTGAGTCAATATCTACTGCATGTTCAAATAAGATAAGAGAGTAGAGCTGGGTTAACACTGTTCAACCTGTGCACTATTACATCACATCCTGATGGAATTCAGTTTCCACTCACTGGACTTCTAATAAGAGGCGTTCAGACACACTAATATTAGTGTAATTCCTGAATTGCACACAAGGGTCAATATTGAGTGAGACTGCAATCATCCTGAAGGTTGATAACCTGGGTTAGGTCTCCATGTAATTTAAATACAAAAACAACTATACACACCTCCACTGCATAAATGCATACACATCGTTTGATTTTTAATTTGTTAACTGACAAGATCTTTGTTGTTTACATTCACTGCACATCATCATTAAAATTTCATTTTATCTTGACAAATGATTCACAACAGACTGATCTCTTAAATGCTGTTTGTTCCAAAAAAACACATCTGACTAAATTGAGCAAGTATGTCTTTCTTTCTCTCACACGAATCAAGAGACACTCAGCACCTCGGGTCAGAGTGGATGGAACAAGCAGTAACTCCCTGCCCAAAACAGCCTACAGGAATTTCATAACAAATAAAAACACCCACACTCTTATTATCTCAACACTGATCCTCCAGTGCAATCAATGCAAATGCTATCACACAATAAATAGGGGTAGTGGATACTAAACACTAGCTCAAATAGCTGGCTGGTGACCCTATTGACGTTTTCCGAGGAACAAGAGAGCAACAGATAAAAGACCTCAGATTAAAAACAAACCACATCTTGCTCTTACCATGACATAATGTCGCTGCATCTCTGTCTTCTCATTGGCCAGTTTGTCATACTCCACTTTAAGACTGTAAGGAGAGAGAAAGGCCATCATAATGAGTACCTAGCGTTACTGGATGGCAAAGTCACTTTAAGATCTCTATGCGGTGACATACACATGCAACTTATGGAGACATGTACTTATGCAATTTTTATGTGAAATTATAAATACTAACACAAAACTATAAACAGTTACAGTTACTACACACAGAGGTATATTATGTACAACACTGTTAAGGTTACTATTCAACAACTGCAAAGTTTAAGGTTGCAGTGATGCTGCATTTGATTTAGACAGAAATAAAGCAGCATCAGAGCCGCCTCAGAGTCTAGTAACAGGTGTGAAATGAGTCACAGCAATATTTACCTGTGGTACTGAGCTTGAAGGAACTGGAATTCATCTTTGATCCTGTCACAAGATTCTGCTACAGTGAATTTGAAGCCTGGCTGACCAGGCTGGTGAGGTGCCTGAAAATAAAATCAATCATTTGTGTGAAGTTTTTAAAAAGGATAAACTTCAAGTTAGCAATATAATCCAATCTAGTCACTGACGCAGTATGCTATTACACCATCAACGGTGCTTCAGAATGTCATTGTACCTTCGACTTCCTACCACCATAACCAAAACAACCTACGACCTTCTCCATTACTCCTTTTACGGCAGTCCATAGGTCTCAGGTTTTACTTTCAAATGTGTTTTGAGCAAGTCATGGGTATAACCACGGGTGTCAATAACACATTTCATGCTTCCCGATTTTCAGGGAAATTATATTTCATCGGAGCTGAACTGCGGTTTGTCAGAAGTGCCCAGGCGCTCCCTCGAGCTCGGCCTGTCAGTGGTTTTGAGCCTCCAACACTCAGCAGCGGTCGGCGTGACACAGACGGGTCACTGCGTCTAAACAGCCCCGGAGAAAAACGAGCAGCTGAGTCCCCTCCTTCCATTTTTTTTTTTCTAAACGTTTTTCCACTTTAAACTAAAAGGAAAAAGCGCTACTGTTCACAAGCAAGTTAACGGACGTCCGGAGGAGTGCATCCTTGTTTCGTTTGAGCAGAAATAAAGGACCGAAGCGAGGGAGACGTCACGCGACACAATAGTGCTCAACGGTGGAGAAGGTAAACGCGCTCTTGCGCGGAGCTGCCCAAACACAATGCATCAATATAATTTATGTTACTCACCGGATGCCGGCCCTGCGGATACATCTTGAATGTATCCTTTCTGAGGTGAAGATCCAGGGATGTGGCGCTCTTCAGTAATCCGAGTAGATGAGCGAGAGCCCGTCGGTCACCCCTCCCTGCACTCGCGGACACACAAAGCCCAGTCCGTCCACCGCTTCTCCCGCTCCTTATACCCGATTTAACCCCGTTATCCTTCACACAGAGTCGAGGAGCAAGACAAAAAACACAGCGCGTTGGCTCATTATCTCCAATAAGAGTCAAGCATTCAGCTGCGCGCGTGCTGTAAACACAGAATAGTTGTGTAGAGCGAGTCAAACACACATTTGCTGCTTGTCATCTGCGCTGCGAGCTGCGACTAACAAGCTGCTTATGAGTCTTCTCGCAATAACAAGATTACCTGACTGCTGTTTTCTTGAATGTAACCCGACAAGATTACAGAACAATGTAAAACACGCTAGATAAGACATAAAGCAACATAATCCCAATCAACTTCGATTAATGGGTCAAAAATTATACACTTGTTCCGTTTAGCACAATGTCGAGCCTCAAGTAAATACGGCAACAGAAGCTTTGCAAATTACAAAACAGGAACGGAGAAAATAAAGCATGAAGAGTGCTGAACTAGCTAAATAAACAGTCTAGATTACAAGTGGATTCTTTTGAAAGTTATCTTCCGCGTTACCTTTAGTCTCCATAAAATCTTTTTCCGCGAATGTAAATACAGCAATAATTCCTTGCACCGAGGAAACGGAGTCCTCCACTCGTGACCTTATACGATCAGTATTAGGCGCTGGTTGGGAATCAATCCCAACCCTAGAAAAGCAGCGCCTACAATCGCTTCGAGAATGTTTTTCCTCAGTTAAGACCCGGTTCTCGCTTGAACACAATTCGCAGTATTCCAGCTGTTGGTATAGTCTCCCAATCCCTATTTGCTTGTTTGTTTAAAATGTCTGATTGTGAAAAGTTTGCTTCGTACGTGCCAGCCGCTTGCAATCGCTTTGCCTAGTTTCTCCAACACTCGCAGTACCACACACACAGACTGCCCACTGACACGCGGGCTCAACTACCGCGAGAACAAGCGAACGCGACCAATCAAAACTCGGAGAGGACTTCGCCGCGTCGTCCAATCAAACGCGGGATCCCCACGTGGGGCACGTCTACTCCGCGAGTGCCGATTGGCCAATAAACATCTGACCTCATGTTCGCCATTTTGGCTCTAAATAGGTTGCTTTCCCCGTAGACAAACAACTTACATGAGCGACGATTGTTCGAAGTCTAGCCACCAACTGAAATCTCAAGAGATAGACTGTAGCCTAAGAAATACATATTACAAGTGAAATTGTCTGTTGCGCTTCTATTCACCAATTTATCAGCATGACTGCTGCCGTTTCAGCGAATAGCTGCATTAAATCTGGTTATACTTGCTTTGGCGATTCGTAAATAATGTTTTAATACCATGTTTTCAATACACTGCGAATCTGTCACTGGTGTAAAATAATACGTGAGCAGCTGATCGACTGATTTGAGCCAAAACATCAATCAAATGTCCCGTTTATCCTTTCCAAGGACGTCTAGCACAGCGAAGCGAGAGAGCACCCTCATTGCCAATGTATAGTTATGCTACCGATTTTGAATGTAACTCAAATTAACAGCATAATCTGTGAAATCAGCCCTCATTACTTGATTCACGCTGTCTGCTCAGCAACACCCTCCATGCCCACGTCTGCGCCCGAAAAAAACTCCAACCTATCATGTGTTGCTCAGACCCACGTGGGGCGCAGCTCCTTGTTCTGCACCCGCTGACCAATCAGAGCACTGGCATGTATCTGATTGGCTAGGAACGACACGGGTTGTCAGTTCGAGACCTAAGTTGTCAATCAAGCCCACGAGGGGTAGAGCGCTGACAAATGCCTGTGCCTCTCAGCCTCCCGCCTGCGAATAGTGCTTGGAATGGCTGCTTAATTAGCTTCGAATGGCTTTTCCTTCCAGCTCAAACAATCTGTCACTACCATGTGGTAAAAAGAGCCCTGCATAAAACAAAAGAGGGAAAAGCTAGTAGGGGCTAAATATCAGTTTGATTTTTTTTCTATGTATGCAAGTCGCATTACCACAAAACAAAACATTTATTCCACTCAAAGGCTGGTTCATCGCAGCCAACTGTTTCTGGCTTTATTTGTTTTCTCCAAATAGAGGTGTAATCTAATATGCTTAATAATCCTCTGTGCGTTTTTATTTATTTTTTGATCATTAAAAAATAAATAAATAAAAAATAGACAATTACAACAGTAATCCGGGATGCCTTAAAATTGTACTTTTAAACGGACTAATTGGACACGTTTAAGATGTTTGCACTCAGGGACTTCAGGGTCATTTCAATACAAAGATCTGGGAAAAAGCCAACCATTGTTCGATTAAACTGTAAACTTTTGTCCATCCTATTTGGGAGGGTTATTGGCTGGAACAAATGTCTGGAGTGGAACCGAGGACGGAGCATGGAGTCATAATGAGAGCCATTATTGACACACCATTGCTCTAACATTTCTCTAACAAGAATTTTCAAAATGCTAAACTGGGTTAATGGCAGACACACTTCTGCAAGCTACTTGTGTGCAGAGATAATGGTGATTTCCTGCTTGCTCAGTGACCCCTTACAAAAATGTTCTGTATAATTCAACAAAAGTGTGAATCAATGAGTTTTTAAGTCACAGACAAGGGCTACCATAGTTGTGTCAAGTCTATTTTGACGGCCGTAGTAACAGCTGAAGATGACAGACTGCACTCCACCCCTCTTTTCAAATTAATGCCTGGTCCATAAAACCAAGTATTCGCCATATACCTGCAAGAGTCTCATTTCAACACAGATTTATGCGCTGCTATATAACCATTGCTAGAGGATGGAACTGATTTAGCTGTAATTATGAAGTGGAAATGCACAACAGTTTCATATCCAAGTGCCTGTTCATTCGCACCTTTGTTCTGACAAACACGCTTTGTATTTTCATGCTAATGCAGCTCCAAATGATAGCTGGCAGGATTATCCTCAGTATGTGAGAAATGCTTCTTTCTCAGTCTCTGCCTGCCTGTCTTTTTGTGAGTGTGTGTGTGTGTGTGTGTGTGTGTTTTAATGCGCGCAACCTTCAGCTACCTAGCTCTCTCTTCTTTGCTTGATTTCCCTGGTAGTGGAGCAGAAAACTAGGTCCGACTCTGCATGGCGTGCATGTATTGTGGGGTGCCTCTGTCTCTGGATTATTGACGTGCTTTCATACGTGGGATTGGGGCCTGAAAAGAGACATTCCTGCTTACAATAGCTTCAGTGTGCAGCGCTAGGCTAAATGGGCCATGGTGTATCAGAGCGACTTGTCAGGCTGTAATCAATGCAAACAGGATGAAAAGCCTTATCAAAAGAGACAAATGCAGACATGAGCACTGTCGCCAAATGAAAACAAGAGTAAGAAAGATGGAGGCTTTGGCAGTTGGCCCTGGCCTGTTGTATGTGGAGTATGTGTGTGTGAGAATGAGGGAGAGAAATCAAGCCAATGAGCACTTAGAAATTCTCATTCTGTTCCAGTAAAAGTAATATCTTCAGTACAGGAGCTGCAGCGGAACCGTGCTGACTCACACGGCGCTCACAGAAACAGCATATATGAGATGCTAATTTGCAGGTAATGGATGATATATATCCATATAAAAGGACTCGGGTGCTTGTGGATTTGCGAGCGTTAATCCAACACTTTGATTTGGGAGCTGCCAGAGATGATGGGTAAAGAAAAGCTTCTCTTTAGGGATTCTCCTCCCAATCCAATCTGCATCTGTACTGATGGATTCACTATAATCTCACCATAAAGAAGAAAGGGATTCCACACGGGAACCTGTGGCACATAAGCCTGTTGAGAACTCAGCTGGCTGTCACAGTGTGTGTGTGTGAGTGTGTATAAGCCTGTTTTGAGCACAGCAGAGTGTGTGTGTGTGTGTGTTTGGAGAGGGTGTTATATGTTCATAAGCCTGTTTGGGACACAGCTGCCTATCACAGCTATTTGAAAAGCTCTGGGGGTAAGCCATAGGGGCATGAGAGCTCTCTTGAAAAAAAAAACTTGCCAGCCATATACTTTACTGAGTTTTTCTCCATGTTGTCTAAGGAATCAATAGCTGTGTCCACTCTTAGGTTCAGAGACAGGTTAAGTACACATTTCAAGAGAATCTAGATTATTTTCCAAGAGCAAAAATATTAATGGGGCCTCTTTTGTTTATGCTAGACTCTCAGTAAAAGTAAAGTAACAGAGAAAATATTAGCATCTACGAGAGTCTGACATTTCATTGGTTTTTCCTCTCTAAATGTTCACACGAACTGTACTTTAGCAACAGCCTCTGTGACATTAGCAGTATTACACAAACAACACTAATGCTTTTATACAACAGCTCAATACAACTAACATTTTGTATCGCTGAGGTACTATTGAGAGACCACATGTTTTTATATTTAAAAATGACATTACATTAAATGTTAGTTTCTGTCTTTTTTAAATGTTTATAGTTTAAGAATAACAAATTTGATAACAAAACTACTACTAATAAACACATACATTTTTATATTTGATTTAGTTTAACTTTATTTTAAGTACCAGGTTTTTTATGGTTTTAGGCATTATACTAGCCCTGATATAGAATCAATTATTTTTTTAGACACAGTATAGTCAATGCAAAGAGCTCCAAATAAAGCAGCTGTTCACATTTTTTGAGAAACATACAGTAGTAGCATTATTAAATAAAATTGAATAAAATAATAAAGCTTTTATTCCTGAAACAGTGACAAGAAATTACCATTTGTTGCTGAAATATTACTTGTGGAACACTGCTCCGTGATATTATATTATCATTGATCGTTTGTTAACATCTATGTTTAATATTTTTTACATTTAAAACAAAATAGTAAATGCAATAGCTGTTTCTTGGGCAGCAATGGAGAGACACCAAAAGAAGCAGGTGAGTCTGGAGTTCTTCAGAGGGGTGCAGTTATTTTTGGTGATTGAGACACAAGTGGATAGGGCTGTAAAAGCAGGTCAACAAAGTGGCCAGGTGCTGCAGGCGGAGTGTGAAAGCTTGGGGGGGGGACGAAAAAGTCAAGCACCTCCTCAACACCTCCAGTATCTGCACTGCCAACCAAGCTATCATCTGACAGAGAGAATAGCGGATGAGAGGAAATATAGCTGACTCTACACCTACACACACAAACACCCACAGATACACTTGTTCATGCTCACTATAGCTGTGGAGAACACTCTCTCGCATGGTACCACTCATCAAAAAATACCTTTTTACAACTGTTTAATGAGAAACTCATCATTTGTTCTAATAAAAGAAAGACATTTCCATTCATAACTGACAAGGCTGTAAATGTGAGGGTTTTGTATGACGGAAAGAACGATATCTTTTGTTCTCACGCTGTGTGAGCAGTTCAACAAATCACAAACACTCAAAACTTTCCTGGGGGAGATACTGTTCTCTGAGGAAGACTTCATGTAACTACTTCCCCTATCCAGTGACACACATACACAACACCTGTCTAAAATGCAGTATTGTAGGAGGCCCAGTGCAAAACAAAGGTTATCACCTCAGATCAGGTCTTATGGGAAACACACAACAAAGAGCAGTAGTCCAGCCCAGCCCTGAGGGTCTCATTAGCATGACACAGCTGTGATCAGGTTAGCACACCCAATCTGTTCATGCTATCAGCCCCCAAGCACAACAAACATGCATTAAAGATGCTACTGTTTTCTTTTTAAATGTTAATTAAAAATGATTCTTCTTACAGTTACAGTCAAATAAGAATACTTGCAGAATATGTGATAACTTTTGTGACACAAATGACAAACACGAAACACTTCCTCATAATAGTAATGATTGCTATTATTAACAAATTATTAAACATAACCTACTTTTTTAGAACAGTTAAGATCAAATCTCAATAGTTTCAGTCAACAAAATGTGTTTTAGTCCTTTACCTAGAGGTCTGTATGACCAAAAACTAAACTATCAATTATTCTAAAATCATTTCAGCAGTAATTGTTATTTTGAAAGGGGCTTTATCTACTTTTCCCAGCTGCCATTCGTGAAGAGGCTTCAGATTTTTGTCCTTGTCCTTTACTGAGAATGTTCTATCATTCAGCAGCTGTCTTCTCCATTCTATCATTCTTATAGCTCATTATCTTGTGCCTTTATGTTGATCAAAAATAAATCCCCAATAAACAAGGCAAACAAAGCCGTGTGTGTTTATCTCTATGGACTTGAACTGAAATACAAACGAACCACAGAAAACCAGAGACCTGTAGTGCACACACAGATGTACACACGACGGACACTATCAAAAAGGTTTTCCTTGTGAGGACTTATCATGTACTGTACAACATCTCTTTCTCCCATTTACACAAACACGAGCGGAAGATATTCTTGTCACATCCTTAATCTAAGACTCCTGTGGACCTCTATCAGGCTTTTAACATCTTCAATCCCCCGCTCTCTCTGTCTGTTGACTTCACAGAGTGCTGCTACCTTGTTATCAGCATCTCCCTGTAGTCCACTTAGCGAAAGGCGAGGGAGCAGCCCAAGGTCCATCTAACTCACGAGAGAGTGCTGACTATTCTGCCACTGCAATTCTCTCTCTTTCTTTATCTGCCTCTTATATAGTAACACATTTCAGAAACTCTTGGACAAACTCCATCAGTGTGTAGCCAATCATATTGTGAAACTCAGATAAGGTTAAGTACTCTTTAAGGATATTATAGAGTGAGTTTGACAGTGGTGCAGAAGGACAGAGCTTACTGTCACGGCTCACAACCCGCTGTCAGGCCCACGTTCCTGCAGGCATTTTTCATAACGATATTCATAACCTCAGAAGGACTCGGAGGATGGGTGAATAAGTGAAAAATGGATCGATATCTCTTGTTGATGGTGCTATTTATGCTATGCTATGTATACTGTACATTCAAAGGAGGTGTTTTTGAAATTTAATAATGTCAATAATAAAATCAATGATATATTCAAATCATAATTTACTAAATATCTATTTACAAAATCCATTCTAGTTCATATTGTATATTAAACTTTTTAACGGAGATGAAGCAAACATATTTGGCTTTCTGTCCATGATAAAGGACTCAAACACAAAACTTGCCTCAAGCCTCTGGATACGCCACTCCTTAACTAATTAATTCATGTTTATGAATGTTTTAATACATATTAAAACAGGAGCTGGGTTGGTGGAGGGATGCCAAAAGACTTGAGGTAAGTGTTTATTTCCTTCTGAACTTTTAGTGTTCCATTTATTGTACCCAAAATACCTAATTAATCAATGTTGTGGTTTTTAAAGCAATTTCAAATATGGTTTGCATGCTGACACCAAAAAGCTATTTTTATTAGTCCTTTTCATCTGTTGTATATAAACAGCTCTATAATAAAGATTTCTGATTCAAAATTATAGCATAATTTTAACTTTAATAAATGTTCTTTTATTTCATTAATCAGTGTTTGCATAGTGATGAATGCTTTTTTTTTTCCATTTTCACAACATGTTTTTAGACATGTTTGTAAATCGTGTTCTCTGTGATATGATGCACTGCTGCTGTTTCCTGGGATCTGTTATTATAACAAGAGATTTTTCTCAGGGATCAATGAAGTTCTACCGTATCCTGTTCTAATTATGCTACAGAGAATACACACAACCTCTTTCCGGTGAGAAACATTATTACGTGAAGATTAAAATAAGGTTTTTCCATTCAATCTCGATGTTCCTTTGTTTCTAGCTGTATCATCAAACTCCTTAGCTGCTAATGACATGATTATGATGGGGGTTTTTTTCTAACCTCTACTGTCTGCTTCATAAATGACCATGAACTCTGCTCGAGTGCTTTGAGAAAGCCCAAGCCACCGTCTTGACCTAATGAACGCTGCTGGAATATAGCAGCCGTCCTATATCTAATGCTCAGGTCTTAAGTGGTTGGTCCCTTCTGTGAGGTGATGGTGTTTCTGGGAATACAAAACGCTGTCTCTGTACTTCTCTGTCAATGCTACTGCTTTATTCAACTCACGTAAAGCGCTGCATTTTCCTTCTTCTTTCCTTCTCTCACAGCAGAAAGCTTTTAAGTCTGTGTACAGTTTGCCACCGGCACTGAAAAGTGATGAGTGTGCCATAACCTGTTGCTTTTAGTGATTACCTTCCATTTGCATTATTTATACAGTAAAATCCTTTCTGTTGCTTTTTAAAGCATTATGTTAACAAGAGGAAAGAGTCACAGGAGCCACAGTTCACTAGCACAATAAAGAATTGATCTGAGCAGGATGGGCTGCTTTTAACCTTCCTTTTTAAAGGCTGCATTAATGCACTCACAGAGAAGAGTGGCACTCCCAGCATGCACTAGTGTTAATGGCGCTGTGACAGAGGCCTGGGCGGACAGTCTGGAATGTGCGTCACTGACAGCCTACAACCTACAGGGTGTGAAATTTCTCTCTCTGCTCTCTCTCTAACACACACGTACACAAAACCCACTACACACACCCACAATACACGAATATCTCGACAGCATGAGGTGGAGTGACTGGTTGCCATCACAAGCAGAGAGGGTAGGAAATGGTTTTAAAGGTGAATTCAGGCAACCAGATCCTGCAAACAGTCAAAACAAGTGAAGGTAAACAGAACAGACGTTTTGTGTAAACCACAGTTGATGGATTTGAATTGTACACTTCCTTTCATTATAATGAAGGGCGATGAATTTCACATTAGGGCGTAGCCAGTGTCATTACACAACGGTTATTTGTCAGCCGCAAATATCTGAGGGCATACGAACAAAGAACAAGATCAGAGGCATAGAATGAGATTTGCATTTACACTGCTGATGTAAGCATCGACGCAGACTGACGAGTGAGGAAAATGTTTGTATAGATTTGAGTAATGTCAGTTGCAATGTTTATGTAATCTGTAGATCAGAAAGGTCTATGATTCTGAACTGCAATATTCTTTAGGGTTATACGTCAATTAAA
>JAUCMS010000127.1:13250145-13266249 GCA_032357445.1 Enteromius radiatus
TAGAATGAGATTTGCATTTACACTGCTGATGTAAGCATCGACGCAGACTGACGAGTGAGGAAAATGTTTGTATAGATGTTTATGTAATCTGTAGATCAGAAAGGTCTATGATTCTGAACTGCAATATTCTTTAGGGTTATACGTCAATTAAAAGGTGTCAAATTAGAATTGAATTGAGGTGGCAAACATGATGCATAATAATAATGTGAATTGAAATAAAAAATAAAAGTTACCGTTTAAACTAATTGTAATTTAGGCAGACAGACAGAGAGATAAACAAACAGACACGGACAGACAGATTGTGACAGATAGATAATACAGGACAAGATAAAATGATATTTGAACACAAAAGTACTTATATGCTTAGCACATCTTCCTTCAAGGCAGAGGGTGTACAGCTTATGCAGAGAGGCGCAGAGCAATCAGACAGCCTGTGTCTGCGAATGCGAAAACTAGAGTATCCGTAGGGATGGAGGATAACAATTAAAGAGCGTCTGTCAGAGTCAAGCACCCCCTCTCAGCCTTTTTTCCCATTAATTGGGATGTAGGGAGGCTGAGGGCGGGCAGGTTCAAGAGGCTCCATGTGAATGACAGACCCACTCAGGGGCCTCTTCAGAAACCATCCAGAGCAGATGAGTTTCTGACAAAACGTGATCAACAGCATACGGTAACAGCTGAGAGGTCCCACCTCCCTCCACCCCCCATGCCCATACAAATACACTTTCTCATTCAGGGGTACAGCAGTCTGTTCATTTGGAGAGTGATGAGAATGTAGTTTGGGTAATAACAGAACTTCTCAAAGGACAACAACATTGCTCAGGTTGCTTCATATAAGTATCAGCTTTATCATATACGTATTGTTTTGTCTTAAATCATTTCCGATGGATGGGTGTGAAGATGGAATGTGCATAGTAAGAATTTGATGTGGAATTTTTAAGTTAAAACAAAAACTATAGCTATTTATTATGCCCATAAAACATTTAAAATAATGAACTGTCATATTTACTAAACCTCATGTCGTGACTTTTTTTCTTCTGTGGAAAAACGAAATAAGATATATGAAAATGCCTTCATATGTTTTCGTTAATACAGTGAAAGTCAATGTTTTTTGGGGCCCCACTGACTTTCATTGCAAGGACAAAATCAGTTTAAATGGTCTTTAAAATATCTTTTGTTCTACAGAAGACAGAAAGTCATATGGGTTTTGAACGACAAGGCGAAATGAATTTATTCTCCTACAAAACATGTCACTATAGAAGAAACGTTTGAAGTCTAGTTTTTCATATGCAATATGTGAACTGCTCGTTCATGTGGAGAAAGCAAAACAAACACATGAGTTTCTTTGTAACTCTGCTATAAACAATGAGCAGAGCAGAGGGCGAGAAAGGAAGTTAAGAGCACTTGTAAAGAGGCCAAGAGTGTCAGCAGTGGGGATGTGACTTATCAGTTTGGTGCTAAATGGGTTCAGTGTCCCTTTCTCAGTATCACCTCTTAAGACCTTGGACCAAATGCTTGAGGCTACAAAAGATGAAGACTGCAGTCTATTGAAGTCCGGAAAACAAAAAAAATGTCTTATTCAACATAAAATGACATGTTCAATGAATCAATATGATTTAGACGTGTAAATCCCGCCTGATCCCTTTTGACACATAAACAGACAGTTCTGGTCACTATGTACTTCACACACTTTCTGGAAGGATTGGCGAGGAGACGGGAGCAGGCGGGCATGCCGTGACAATACACACCACTGTGTTTTCCTGTCGAACACAAAGGCTATCTGTCACTGCAGGCCCCTTCTGACTCACTCCTCCTAGATGCTAATTTCATGACCTTCCCAGAGAAAATGAAAAAAACTTCCCCTCTGGTCCTCTCTGCAACTTAAATCCCCCCTCCAGGCGAAATTGACTTCACACAAGTACTGCCATGCTCACTGAATGACACAGTCTCTCTAAAAATATCCCCTTCACTGGCAATGGATTGCTGTTGAGCTCTATTTCCTGTCAGAACACACTAGACTAGACGATGAGATGGAGGGAAGAAAAGAGATGAAGGGAAAGAGCGAGAGTGAAGGCAGAGAACTGCTTCAAACATGGAGTTATCAAAAAGCACCGAGCAGGGGTTGCGATACACATCAAATGCGCCTCAGGCTTCCTCTTTTCATGCATGCATTAACACCCACAGTTCTTCTTACACATCCTAATAACACAAACACACACCTCACACCTCACAAACGCACCGTGTTGGTTTAACAATCATGAAAGGCCTAACACACACACTCACAAAGAGGTGTGTGCTAGCTCAGAGCAGTCAGTTACTCTGATTAGCACTGATTAACCTCCTCACGGATCATGGAGTCTGCCAGGGCCTGATACAAGATTCATCGATCGTAACGCTCAGCTGTTTCTTCCGGACTGAAAACGTCTCCAAACCAAAAACCTCATAATCATTTTTCTATGATCTTACACACAAGAGAGAGAAAGCGATTAGCCAAATCAACAGAGATTAATGTACTAACCGTGTGTGTGTGCGTGCGTGTGTGTGAAATCCATTAGTCTTCTTTTCCAAAGAAGATTAAAATTGGACTTTCTTTTAATTCTCTAATTATCAGACTGCTCTGTGTTAATGTATCTCCAACAAGCTCTCAAGCAATTATTACGAGTATGGCTGATGGCAAGCGAAAAACAAATAGCATATTTAACTGGTGCTAATGGCTTAAATTACTGTACAATTTGGTGCCAGTGAACTTATTTTGCATTTATCCACTTCAAACTAAAACAACAATCAGTGAAAGCATTTCACAGCAGCCTTCAAGGTCAGTCCTGTTAAACTGCAACCCTTTGATAGGATTGTATCTATTACACCTGTGTGTCCAAGTTCACATTTCTCTCATGTGGATAGCCAGGAAACAGTGGGGTGTGTTTTTTCATTTAAGACATTTTTGCCAAGTGGCTCTGTGAGTCACACACCATAACGTCACGAGGCCTGAACATCGCAATGAGTTTCTTTCCTGATGGTGTGAATCCGGACCTCTGTGTGAATTAGGGCAAAACTCCCCAGGAAGAATTGTATGGACTAAATGACTAACATGTGGTGTTACCCTACCCTTTTCACTCCTGTCTTCAACCATCTGTCCTTCTCGCCCAATAAGTGATCCTCGTCCATTACATGCAGTCAGGCAGTTGGAGTTCAGGCCAGACAGGACTTCTGGTACCACAGTTGTGGATGCATTTGGACTGGTTTTCGTTGCCATAGTAACAGAATGCCACAGTGATCATGAGAACATAGCCCTAGACTGCAAAAAATTTTAAAATACACACAATTTAATATTAGTGATGTATACTGACTTGCAAAAAAAGTGTTTTATTTAAGAATACACAAGTCATTTGACCATCAATGAAGTAAGCAAATTCAAATACCACAAGTAAGGTGCCATTGTAATGACTTAATAACAGATCACAAACAGATATCAAACCATTGCTCTGCGCAAAGTGACAAATCTCTTTACAGGGAAATCATTTTGGGAAAAAAAAACAATGATGATTATTTATTCAAGAGATATAGATTTTCAGCAGAGGGAGTCTTGTATCTTTGTCAGCATTTTGAGCCACACATTAAAAATGTATTGTTTTCCATTTTGTCATACCTGTATGCAGAGGGCGATACCAAAAACCTCAGCAAAAAACAGTTTTGCAGAGCTGTTCATAAGATGTTCATCACATTTTTTGTTTAAAAACACTTTTATTATGTTCCGCCATATATAAATACTGTACATAAAACATCATTCAAATTTATAATTAAAAAATCTATATAAAAAAAATTATAATTCACCCACAAATCGAAATTCTGTCATTGATTACTGAACACAAATTAATTTTTTTTTTGGATAGAAAAATAGACAGAAATGCAACTACCACAATCCAAGCCAACACTCTCAGAAAAAAAGGTACAAAAGCTGTCACTGGGGTGGGACCTTTTCAAAAGATACATGTTTGTAATTAAGAGTCAATATTGGTACCTAAAAAGTACATATTATTACTTTAAGTGTACATATTTGAACCTAGTAGGTACAAAAGTGTACCTTTTGAAAAGGTACCGTCCCAGTGACAGCTTTTGTACCTTTATTTCTGAGAGTGCAGAAAGGTAGTAAAGACATGGTTAAAATAGTCCATGTGATTTTTATGAAGCTACGAGAATACTTTTTGTTTGCTACTTTTTTCTCTTCTGAGTCAGTCTGCCACCATTATTGAGAGCGACATGAGAGTGATTAATTAATACCAGAATTGTCCATTTTGGGTAAATTACCCTTTAATATTTTATACAGCTAGTAAGATTGATCAGTACAGTGTCGCTTATAGGGTAAAATGGTAATGCAGCAAGGTTGAAGATTCTGTTGTATAGAGACTCTCATCCAGAAGTTCATTCAAGAACTTCTGTATTTTCAATGTTTGTTTGTTTTTTAATAATTAAAAGTGCTTCAACATCTGGGGAATTGAGCCCCTGAGGATGGATGCATCATATATCCCCCCCGTTATACTGGAACAAAACTTTGCAATCCAACAACACAGCTGTGAAGGAAAAGAAGAATTTTATGTCGAATTGTGTTATTTTATTGCACAGTTGATTAATGGGTTCTGGAAAAAGAGTAGGGAAAAACCAATAAGTAGAATCTCTGTTTTACATGATAGATATTTTTCCTCACAGAGCTACTCACACCGTGGCCAAGACTGCAGTCCTCACACACTGGACTTCCTAATAGTCTGAGAGCAGGAGTTGTGCTGGTAACATACAGGTAAGTGTCTAGAGCCCTGCGGTTGTGCCACATGAGACAGAGAGAAGTTCTGCACTCACATGACAACTGGCAGGATAAACAAATGTCTAAAGACAGTTGAGACATCGTCTGCTCAAAGTAAACTGAAAAGAGATATAGGACAGGATAATGGCAAATGTAAATATAGCGAATACAATATGGGCGTTTACTATGGAAGTATTTGTGCCAGAATAAACATTGGAATGCCCATCAGTGGAGAAAGATGTTTTTTTCCACCCTAACCGTAAAGTTGCAAGTTGAGGTAAGTTGGAACTCATTTCTGCAGGACACTGGCCCAAGTTTGATAACCCCTGATATACACAAAGAGTCCCGTTCAACTGGAAGGCTGCATTTTAGTGAGTCTGTGTCCTTCCAAGTCTAGTCCTTCCTTGAGGCTAGACTCTTTCTTAACATAGAACGCTAAAATGAGATGATCTAGAATTGTTGCTGACCTTGTTACCATGCAGATACTATACAAAACATTAATAAAATATATATTTTCATGTATTTCATATTGATCTTAAGCAAGACTTCCAAGGATCCTTCAAATTCAGAAGGCCTTTGACGCACCGCTTGATGATGTGGCAGCAGAGATATGCAGCCTTACCAAGATACAGCCCACTGAAAAATAACTATAGAGACTAATGATTTAACCACGAGACACACCTGGAAACAATCACAACAGGAAAACAACCAACACAGGAACAGGAAACAAAAGACAACACTTCAAAATAAAAGTCAACATGCACCCAGAATCTCAAATATTGTGAGAGTCAAGTACACTCCACATGAAACACTGTAAACATGACTATGATTTCAAGGCATATGATGAAACAGTTCAGTCCAAAATAAATCCTGTTAGTCTGAGGGCTTAATCTGACACTATGTGTGGGTTTCAGTCTTCACATCATTCCCACAAGTCCTAAGAACATGGATTTTGACATAAGAATGAACACATAGGCACACACACACCCTGTACACTAACATCCACCATCATACAGACACATGAAATCTCTTTCTTGTGCTTCCTTCTCTTATTCTGTCTCCCCCAGGACAGCAAGTCCAACCAAGATCTGAAAACACATTTTCGGCTCTACTGAACAAACGACTGTGAGGGTGCAGAGATGCTTGTCATTGCTGCTCTCTTTCGCCGCCTCTCCACCTTGTGTTCGGGCAGTCCAATAAATCTATATTGTTCTGGCAGAGCCGCTTACACCTCAAGCCTGCTTTTTAGACAACGTTTTTTTTTTTAGTGCAGACTCCCTCCCTCCTCCAATGCCAGCTTCCTGTGGATTACTACAGACAGATTGCATGCTCAGCAAAGGACACTGAGTCCACAGCGCGCTAGCACTAATGAGCTTTCTGGCCTACTGATGGGGCAACCGCACATACCCACGTCAAAGTCGCTCAGTGACCCTCACTAATTGGGTGCTGGCAGAAAACAGCTCCATTTGCCCAAGAGGCGTGTAGAGAAGCACACTACCTGAACACGCAATGAGAAGAATAAGTATGCACCACATTTATCATATAAAGTCAGATTAAATGCTTCCTGCAGCATGCTGTGTGTTGAAGCATAATTGTGATAAAATTTCAAATAAAAATAAAGTCATATTGTGAGATACAGTGTATATATATTATATTATATTTTTTTGTTTTTATATTTATGTATTTTGTATATATTATATTTTAAAAAATACCACAAGAAATGGAGCAATAGCTAATCTGGGTTTTAGCAGATACATTATATAAAGTTCTAATATTTAAAGTAGGTCTATCTGTTATTCTTCTTGGTTGCTGTTTCTCTTATGACAACGCTTCAGTACCCACATGTTCCACTCACCCTCAAAACCACAGAAAAGACGCTCTTTTCAGGCAGGAAGTGGCTGCTGAGGCCAAGACTTTTCAGTGGCAGTAGATGGCAGAACAAAGGAAGTGCGTCACAGATCAGACAGGCTGAACTGTGTCTTGGAACACCGCAGACTGACCACAATCTAGAGCGTCTATCTCTGAGAGCACATCTGTACTTCACACAGGAACATAAACAGGTCATGCATCCTTGCACCCAATGCTCACAAACCCTGCAAATATCACATGTTCAAAATGCGAAGAATCGTCATCAGGGTAAAGACAGTTTACAGTTTCCATAAAAACATAAAGCAGCATAAATATTTTATACACTGATGATAATAATAAGAAGAAATGTTTCTTGAGCAGCAAAATACATTCAAATGATATTAGAAGCATTTCAGAATGATTTCTGAAGGATCATGTGACACTGAAGACTGGAGTAATGACTGCTGAAATTTCAGGTTTACCATCAACAGAAAAAATTACATTTTCTAATATATTATAATAGTTATATTTGAAATTCTAACACTATTTCATTATATAAGTATATATATATAAATGCAGTTTTGGTCTGCATAAGAGACTTTTTAAAATATTCATGTTCAATCTTAAAATATATACAGAGGAATTAACTTATCCATGCACTTAATTAATTATTTTTTTTTTATCCAATCAATTACCAAAGGACAAAAATTTTTTTTTTTCCCTTTTCCCATATACGTTTCACTCGGATATACGTCACAATGAGGAAAAAAGGATAATCTCAACTTCTGTTTCATGCCAACTTTAAGTCTTTTCAACATAATTTGGCTGTTCGGGAGCAGAACCTGATAAATTCACCAGTGAGGGTTGAATCTGAAGCCTCATTAACAAGTGTCTGTGAGCCATGGTGACAGCGAATGGAAACTCACACCAATTCCAGATAAAAAGAGGAAGAGAAAGAGACAAACATAAACACATAGAAAGGGAAAAGCAGTGTAAGCTGTAATTAATGTCACACTCATTAGCACGCTAAGAAAGCTGAGAACCAGACATAAGTTAGAACACTGACTCTTGGTAACACATTTTTACACACCCACGCACAAGCATCTCCCACAGTTTGTTTACAAGCATTAAGCGCAGACTTACTTTCAAAAGTTACATTTATCTACTATTATAATTGTTTTTTATTCAGTTATTTTTAATAGTCTGTAGCTTAGTGTTTTCCAGGTTTTAGGCGGTCTTAGTATAATCACATTACAATACCTTCATGTGTGTTGCAAAATCAGATAAACAGAGCTGAAATACGGTAAACTACTAGATAAATTCTACTATAGTCTTCATCTGCCTGTCTAAGTACACAACATAATGCATAATCAAATATATGAAGGATTAAATAAACATTACCATGCCTTCCTGAGAAATGGCAAAACAGCATGGCCAAATGTAGTCCTAATAACAGATAGACATGCTGGAGGAAACTCAGCTACAACTGCGTTATCAAGGTTGGTTAGTTTAAAAACCGGACTGTTATAGTGGGTGCAAACACATTAGTGCGCCTGCAGATTCCATACTCCCTCTTTGTAGTGCTAATTTTATATCTGCTACTACACAGACATGTGTCAAGAGGAGCTGGCAGGAACCTGTAAATCTGCATAAATAAATCTACAGGGCCGCAATGAAGACACTTCAGTAATGATCCACCATCTTTATGAGCTTCATTAGCCACACACGCAGTACAGAGGAGCACCTGTGGCAGGGCTGAGCTCCCAAGCCTGGCACTCATGGCCCACCCAAGTGTGTGTATGTGCATGTGTGTGCAGGTTCAGGGCCTACAGCAGTGTTGCGCATCAGGGCCTATGAAACGAGAGCCCTTGATGAGAGATGAGTGGAGCGCTTTACTGTGTGTGAGAGAGAGAGCAGACTAAACCACAGCTCTACAGCAGGCTGTAATTCACCCGCCACTGAAACCGCCGACATTGCTGCTGCCACCATCTGCACTGCTCTCACTCTTATATACATGCATGCACACACACACAAACAAACATGAGATTTCCTTGTTTGTTTACGTAATGTCAAGAATCAGTCGCATGCAAATATGCAGCTTCTGACAGAAAGCAAAATTGTGATCCAGGATGCTTGTCATGTTCGAGGGCTGCGATCATGCTTCGAAGATGAGGTTTCATTTCTCCCACTGACCTCTCAGGATAAACTAGAAAAGCCACTTAACTCTAGGGCTCAGCTGCCAAACCTCAAGAGAGTTAGTCAGAGAGGGAAGGAGAGAGAGACAGACAGGGAGTGACAAAAAAACTGACACAGAAAAAAAGAAAGAAGTGGTTACTTGACTACAGTACAAGCAGTGTGGTTGTGTGTGGTGCTACGCAGTTGTTACGTTTCATTTGTCTCATCATGCTTTTTTGCATTCAGGATCTTGTAGCTATAGGGTTTAAAGAGTTTCCAAATTGGGCTTTGAAATGCCATTAAGTCAACATTTGGCTTTTGAGTTTATATGTCTGCTGGGATCCATCTTTACCCTATATGTATATGCTGTGTGGGTAAGGACACTTAAAAGTGGACACAATTTACTTAGCACATATATGTATACACTTCAAATTACAGTTTTCCAGGATAACACAGTTAAAATATTGTTATTTGTTGTTCAATCAAATTCTCTCCAGAATAAGAATGCCCTGATCTCAACCAGCAACTAACTAGAAGGTTCAGGACTGTATGTAGCTAAAGCTTTTTTAGCTATTTTTTTAAGAAAGAAAGAAAGAAAGTGAAATTGAAAGAGAAATGACCTGTGGCCAGGAACGGTGACCCATACTTGAAATTCGTGCTCTGCATTTAACCCATCCAAGGTGCACACACACAGCAGTGTGCAGCCAATGCTGCGGCGCCCGGAGAGCAGTTTGGGGGTTTGATGCCAGATCTGGGACTCAAACCTGCAACCTTTGGACTCTCTATCCATTAGGCCATAACTGCCCCTCAACACTTTACAATAAGGTCCAAAAAAGTCCATTATCTAGTAATCATGTATGAAGAACAGTTCGCATAGATATCACTTTCAAACCAGGGAGCTTTCTATTGGTCGATATGACACACCTGAGCGACCGACTTGAATCTGTTGCAAAATCTGCATGGAAAATGTCCCAATAATGTAGATTCCTACTGAAACGACTTTGTCCATGAAAACTGGTATATGTGACTAACCTCTATTTTTTATATTAAAAATGTTTATAAAATTAACATTAACCAATATTATTAAAGATTATTGATTTATATTTCATTATAGCTTCTGAATTAATTGGTAAATTTGGGGGGATTCATTATGTTCCACCCAAACTCCATATGAAAACAAACAAGTGCATTTCATGATATTTTAAAAGGCTCACAAATAATTCAATGAACACTTGCATTAAAACTGAGCTAGCTCACGCTACGTGTGTATTTAACAAGAAGAAAGAAAATGGCTCAACTAATAGCCCTTGGTGGCATGTTTGATTACCTCCCAGGCTTTGCTTCCTCTTTAACAATCTGTAGTAATTTGTGAGCGTAAGAGCAAACATCTGGATGGTCCCATTACAGCTGTGTTTCAGAGCGGTCACAGAGCAGTGAGTGGGAGAGAGAGAGAGAGACTGTCCAAGCACATCGACTGAAATCCCCAAATACATACTGAAGCCATAGAGCACAACCTCATCCAAATCCGCATTTAACCCTGTGACCTCAACACCCTTCAGCTCTCTAAACTGCTACTCGAGCCTTGCACTGTCTGCCTGTCTCACAGACTGGAAGAGACAAAAGTCACTAAAGAAAAAAATCACTATTAATAATGCTAATAGCTAAAATTAGGGATCTGAACAAACCTCTAAGCCTGAGTATTTCATCCCGTAGCTCAAACTGTGCGGCATATGAGGCCAATGCAAAAACACAATGTCAGCAGCTGCTCTGTCTCCATCATGCGTGATTTATGAGCTCATCTTATTCCATCTCCTTCTACATAGGTTTCTTTTTTTGTATTACAAATGGACACCCCCCATCTTTCATCCATCTCACTCGCTCTCATTCTCCCCCAGGGGCTTTAATGGCTTGATGAGTGTAGGCTGAGTGGGCAGCAATGCGATAGAGCTTTGTGACCTGCTAACAAACAAACACATACGCAAACAGTCAGTCACACACTGCTTTCACCTCCACAAGCCTTATCTATCCATCTCTATGAGCAGGGATTGACTAGACACTGATAGCACTTCTCTGTCGCTAAGAACGTACACACATTGTTTTCTATGTCTACACAATACAGGCACGCATTTAATAAATGAAGAATTGCTAAAAATGGATTCATGCATAAAATTATTTTTTCAACCAATTATTGCCCAATTTACTGTCCATTGTTAGTCCCACACTGAAAAATTACATGAACAATTGTACAATTTCCATTTCCATCCGAATCAACACGTATAAAACATGTGTTCGTTCTTTAAACCGATTTCTCACTGAATCAGCTGAAGCCAGAACGGCTACTGACTTTGTCAACATAAGCGAATACAAAGAGAGATAAACAGAGCAGGGAGAGCGGAGGAAATTGCTACTGAGGCCAAGTGCATTGCGCCGCAAGCCAGTAAATCACCAGATTATAGCTTTTATGAGCACCGCTCGCGTGAAAATAATTGCTAATGTTCAGAGAGTAACCAATGGAAATCGAGGTAATGGAGCAGTTTATAAATTCTGATTGCTATACATGGAAGACTTCCAGCCCATCTACTTTGTTATTTACAGCCTATAATAAAAATACTTAGAACTGCACAATGAGTGCATGACTGTTCTGATCAATAAAAAAAA
Organism: Enteromius radiatus; assembly: GCA_032357445.1. Lineage (NCBI taxonomy): Eukaryota > Metazoa > Chordata > Actinopteri > Cypriniformes > Cyprinidae > Enteromius > Enteromius radiatus. The sequence continues at coordinate 13,261,619 of JAUCMS010000127.1, forward strand.
TCTGCAGTAGCTTAGTTTCTGTTCTGTTATTTTTAGCAAGGCTGCAGGAGAATCTGCCTCTAAGTCCTAGATTAAAGGTCAGTGTGAATGAACACACACTGTGGGAGAATAAGTGATGAGAGAAAGAAAGCATGTATTTACATCACTGTAATTAGGAAATCATTTAAAGAGAAGGAAGACTGAACAGGGGTAAAACTAATAATTGCCTGCAGGATGCATGAGCGACTTGAATGTGTGTGTGAGACAAACGGATGTGAACATATGCAGAAACACACAAACACCACAAAACAGTTGTTTTCAATAGAACTCCAGCTTCCTACTGCCCTAGTTGGAGTGCGTTGGTCTTGCACAGTAGCTGTTGCACAATTTTTCACACTCATCTCAGAGATTATGGTGTTCATAACAAGCTTTTCTCGGTCTCAAAGTGTGTCATAGCCCACACAGATAACATGCTGCTTTTCACTCAGAGGTGAAAACACCTCCTCAGTATTTAAATCATCTGTGGTTTAAAAAGAGAGAAGCACAACAGTGTCAGGGTGAGGTGGAGGACGTGTTTATGCGTGTGTGAGACGGTAAGAGAAAGAGAGAAACAGAGAAAGGGAAGTGGGATCATTAGAGCTGTGTGGAAGGTTGCTGTGCATGTGTGTATAAAGTGAAGAGAGAGATCAAAAAAAGGAGGAAACGTGCAAATAGATGATGTGTAAAAAAGCCAGTATGCGGCTAAAACCAGCTATGGGGACTGATGGTTGATGAATGTTTTATCTGAGGTTCATCCGTTTCAGTAGACTCTTATTTTTACAGTACTTCATTGGTTTACACACACAAGGAAACTGGAGTAATGAAGCAGAAAATGTTGCCATTACAAGAATTAATTACATTTTAAAATATTAAAACAGACAATGATATTTTAAACTATAATAATATTTGGCAATATTACTGTTTTACTGTATTATATGTAATTGCATTATACATATACTTGCATGAACTTTGCATGCATTGTGTGTCTCTATTTTACTCATGCAGCATCTCGTAATATTAATCTGAACTATTTTCTACCACACAGGAAAACAAATACTAAAAACCTGTTAAAGTGTTAAAAAATAGGGCGCACCCACATAATGTCATGCAGAAAGAAAAAAAAAAACAATGCTTTTATGGCAACCATCACCTCATTTTGAAGTTACAAGAGAAGATTTCTGTTTGAATCAGTATTTTTCCTGTGAGGGAGGATGAGGTACATCAGTAGGTGACAGATCTTTAACTATACTAAATACTTAGGAAAGGATGAAACAAAGACAAAATCACTATTGTGGGTTGATTTCAGAAGTGCACACAAGTCATTCTCGCACCACAGCGTTGCCTTTACCTTCCTGTAGAGTAGACTAACACTCACACAAACATACACACTCTGATCCACTTCACTTTTTCTCACTAGACAAGCAGTGTGCCTGCTAATGTGCGGTCGCGACCTATCTTCCACCCCTTTCGTTTTTTTTATTTTCTCTGCGTTGTTCTCCATCTTTTGTTTTGTCGCTTAGTACATCGCGTGTGAACTTTACCCATGTTGGTGTGGGTTTAACTGCCCCTGAGATGATATGCGTGAGAGAGAGTGTTCACCAAACCTCAGATGATGATAAGACATGTAAAAGCGTGAGAGATGGCGTTTACATGTGGTGCATGCATGTGTGGCATCCTACATCTCATGGACTAGTCTGAGCAGAACAGAACTAACAAATAAACAGAGAATGCAAGAGGTGCCATGTAGGGCACGGAATGTGTATTTTTAGCTTCCACACTCTTCTGACAGCCCTCGATACATTCACACGCATCAAAAGCAATGACAGTGGTGGCAATATGTGCAAAATCCAATTTGTCACCTACACCTACACAGAGAGAGGTGCACAGCTCCTGGAACCATAAACTTCTGCTTATCACCCACACTGTAATACTGAAAGAGAAAGACAAAGCATTTAATGCTCAACAGAAAAATTAGACTGCAGACTGAACGTAGAAATAATCTGATAATAAACTGATGATGTGCAATGAGAGAAAATGCATTGTGTATATGCCCTCAGTTGCCATGACAACACAGAGCAGCAGATCATTTTGTGTGGACAAGTCAAAGGCAACAAAGACAGCGGGGAAAGACATGAAAGAAAAAAAGAGAACTCGTAACAATTTTAACAACACATGCAGACAGCAGCTTGTAAGAAAGTACATCAATAATTCAAGCAGCTGGTGTGTGATAGAGTGAAAAGAAAACCAACTGCATAATCACATCACACCAGCACAGTTTACACATCAAGCTGCTAACACGTTTATGATTGTTACACCCCCAAATCAGCCACTGAAAGCGTTAAGAGTAAAACAAGTTATGGGAGATTCTGTGAAGTTTGAAGTTTGAAATGGTATTTGATCATTTATACTGTATATTTAATGTATAAACATAACCTATTTTTCTGAAATATATACATGCATGTGTGTAATAAAATCAATATGCATAGCACACACGCAGCAACTGCAATTATGTAATTACATCCATTTATTTTGGATGTATTTAATTGCAATTAATCATTTGACAGTGCTGCTCTGAATGTTGCAAGAGCACACAACAGAAAGAGAGAAAGAAAAAAAAGTTTGCAGAGGAGACAGCATGTGGTTTCTGGTCTGTGAGGTTTCACAAGAGCAAACGTCTCTCTTGCTCACTCAGCACTTATAGATCATTGCACCAAACCGCATCTGAACCTGTGAGATAACCTTCACGCAAACAGAGAAAAACAACCTTAAAAATAAACTTGTGGCTGTACCATGGCACATGACAAGATGATAATTTGTGAGAAAGAAAGGGAAGAAAGATGAAACGAGCAAGTGTGAACTTGTGTTTTTGTTACTTTTTGACCAACATAGGTGTTAGAGACGAGTGTGTGCGTGTGTGCGCATTTGTGGTGAAAGTAAGACGCTTTCGCAAGGGGAACTGGTTTTGGTAGCCTCATTATTTCTGCCGACGCGATGATTCTCACAACCACATCTTCTTTCTTAGAGCAACAACCAAGGCCAGAAAATAAAAAGCACAACAGTACAGAGTTTTGTAGTTGTCTAATCTGTTATTCTGAGTTACAAACCAAAAAAGAACGGACAGAATGTGATTCTCTTTCCGATGCTAATCTGTCTGAAGATAGCACAATTGGTGGATGTGTTTACATTAACAGTGTCACATGGTTTGGCACAATGTCAGAATGAGTCAGACGATGCTAAAAATATCATCAAAAGTTAAAGGTTATAATTCACAAATTATATGCTCAAGAAGACTTTAGTAACACTGAATGTATTGCAATTAATACTGTCATCTGAAGAGGTTTTTATAGAGCTGTTCAATCAGGATGTCAATTTGTAGGCCAACTTGGAAGGCTAATTCGCCGTAGGTTCTCTTGAGAATTTCCTTGGGGATTTTTAAGTAAAATAAAGTCTGTTGTTAATATTAATTTAACATTTAACAATTTTACAACTTCAATTATCCACAGTCAAACCTCAAACATGAAGTAATTCTGTGTGTTTTTTGTGTAAACTGCTATATATAGACAACAGCAGTTATCAGATCATCAAGCATGCAAATTCATAAACTTGGGGTAGTGTCATACACCATCTTATGTCATGATTTTTCTTATCAGCAATAAAACTTTGCCCTTATGATAACTACCTGGCAATCATATTGTACCAAATTTAAGGCCATAAAAACTCTGAAATACCTTAAATGGTATAAGAAGAGTCAATTATTTCAAAAAGTTAATTATTACATTAATACAGTCTTAAATTTGGGGATGGAAAGACTAGAATAAGGATATAGCTCAATTCAATTTTAACAGGCTTTAAATTCACTGAATATATGACATATGAATGCTGCAGGTTTTAAAGTCAAAACATGGTGCAGGTGTTTTTATATGTGTCTCTGAAGGGAAACAACAGTTTACAGACAAGTTTAAATGACATCTTTTAGCATTTAGTGCTGTTTTTTGACACTAATATATGTTTTAAATAAATATAATAATTTGTTAATGTTTGACATATCCTTCTCTTTTTTTTTATTTTTTTAATGCTAAAATGTGATGTGTATGCTTTTAAAACACTTTTTTTGTGTTTGTGAAAGGCTGTATCTGAACTGTACATCACATCATTCCCACTCATATGCTTGTTCAGGTCTTAAAAGGGGTCATAAAAAGCTTTAAAAAATATTTTGATTCTGTAGACCATGTAAATAGTGAATTTTGTTTGGCTGATATTTGTGTTTTTATTGATGTTTTCTTTTTTTTTTTTCTTTTTTAGCCTTAGCCTTTTTTTTTGCCTATGTGTATGTCAAACATAAAATTAAATAATTAATATAAATAAATACAATTGTGACCTGACACCCAAAACCAACCACCATGTCAACTCTACCCAAAATAAATATTTGCTACAACTACCCAAAATATTCATGAAAACTTTATAGCACGATGTGATGAGTTGCACAACACATTGGCTTTTAATATGCTACAATATACTTGATGAAGTGATCAGTGACCACTAGGGATGGGAATCGAAAACCGGTTCTTGTTCAGAACCGGTTCCCAGTGTTTCGATTCCTTGGAATCGTTTGC
>JAUCMS010000127.1:13277347-13320486 GCA_032357445.1 Enteromius radiatus
TGTAAAGAAAAACTTTTATTTTGGATGCGATTAATCGCGATTAATCATTGCCCAGCACTAATATATATATATATATAATGTCAACCCTAACCTAACCATCATCTAACCAACATTATAAAAATTGCACAATTTACAATACACGTACAGTTACAATAGCTTTAGTTAAAATATACTATTGTACAAATATCTAAATAAATCTCATTCATTACATAAAAATGAATATCTTGAACTCATTATTCTATTAATCAAAAGGATTCACAACATTTCCAAATCTGTCCATATGTAACATGTTCCATACACTTTTTGACGTATAAAATATTTTTACGATGTGTTCTAGAACCACACTTTACATACCAATGTGACTGATTAATAACAAGAGCATATATGTACGCCTAGTTTACATAAGTACTTTATATCAACCTGTCAGACTTCATTTTCCTGTCATGACCGGGCTGACTTACATTTAACATTTATGCAGACTACGTGCTTGTTTATCTTCAAAACTGTTGGGACTTAGCTGAGTACCTGAAACCGCTGGATCCAGACCTGGTGACCTCTCTTCAGCCGTCATATCAAGTTTCTCTTATCTACAGACCAGCACAGAGCGGATGAAAGGAGAGAGGGATCATTTAAATCAACAGCAGCTGATCACTGAGCAAACTCACATTTTTCTCATATTCTGTTGTATTTAGAGCTTACAGAAAACAACTTCCCACATGAAAAACAGCATGTATAGGTTAAAGATCAGAGAGGTCTGAGTGAAAAAGCTGCTATATTTATTTAATTACTTGAAAATGAAGAGAATATTATATGCATGGCAAATTAACCTGTTTGTAAACACAATACTACGACACAGTGTACAATTTACGAATACTAATCTAAAGAACACATCCTAACAACCAGACGATTTAATTGACCTGAGAAATTCATATGGATTCTGCTGCTAAGCATAACTGAAGATGCTTTCTTTGAAGCCACGAACAACATGCTTATTTATTCTTACACAATCATGGGAAAAAAAATTATAGACTCTTGCCAATAATAGAATGCTGCCATCCTGGGCTCACAAGAAAAGAAATGAAGATTAACTGTGCCATGCATTATTGTATTCTCATATATACACACTTCCATATGTTGGATTGCTAACCAGAAAGATGATTAATTGCAATATGCAGTTTTGCTTTGTAATTTACAGGCGAAGCGACCTGGATGTAGCCGCCACTGAACACTCATCAGCTTTTAAATCACTTCATAGGCCTGAATCTCTTCAAAGAAACAAAGCAGCAGATACTAACAAAATATTTCGATGTGTTGTGCGAGTCTCTTTTGATCTCCCACATCTCTCTTTGCAGGGAAGTCTTCCACAGAGATTTGCATTGAGCATTAAGATTCCAGCAGCGTCTCCCAATCTCTTCACTCCTTGTAGGGTCAGAGAAATCAAAGCGGCATACATCAGACGAATATCAGAGCGAGACTCATGGATTAGTGCCCATGGGGTCCTGGCACTAATTAAAAAAGAAGTGGGAAAATGGTTGCCATCGGCTCCCGGTGGACACGCTATGGAATGATTAGCTGCAGGTGATCGATACATCCCATCAGCCCATCACAGGTGAACTGCTCTAGACCGCTCTAGGGAGTCAGACGGCGGAGACGGGGCTCATCTGGATTCTAAATAAAAACAAGTGCGCTTGGTAGAGAGGAAAGATAAATTATTGAACTTTTTCAGGGGAATGGAAAAGATGAAATCTGAAGCAGGCAGAGATGGGCTGCACAGACAGATCAGGTAGAGTGCTGCTGTAAATAGGCCTGATGCATGCCACTGATGTTTCTAGCTGTAGATACACAAGCATTAATGGGAAGCTCAAGTTGAATCCATTAGAGCAGCTTCCTGTGCAAACATTATAGACAACTCTCCAACGATGCAGTTAGGCAGCTTAGTTTAACCCTCTGGGAAGATCTCGAGAATTTCTTCCAGTCATGTGTAACGCAACACCAGGCAATCATACATATCTAATCACAACAAAATATATTTGATCTTATAATAATTATAATCATTTCATTTATTATAGGCCTTACATATACAGCATTTCATATAAAATTCAATATATTTTGCTCCATTAAATACGTACTCATGTATGTGTGCCCGAAGAATGAATGAATCAATCTCTCTCTTTCTATACACACACACACACACACACACACACACACAATACTTCTTTTTTGTCTTTTTTATATATTTTATATGCATATAAAAAACCAAGAGCCCACCATGGTATTAAATATATGTTGTTATTGATCAACAGTCAAATAGCAATAAATAATAAATAACATTTTATATAAAGTTACACAATACACATACATACAGTACATACTTTGAAAGTATTTATATGTATATATTTATATTTATTTAATTTATATATAAATATATTTAATATATAAACAGAATATATTTTGTGTTAGTATTATATATACACATTACATACACAGCACACGTATATTACGAAATCAACAAAACCTTTATATTGGATGTGATTAATCATTCGACAGCATTATATTTTTATGCATATTTAAATTCCTACATGTACATGTACAGACAGACAGCGAAGCTGCTTCATTATTCCTTAGCCACACCAAAAGAGTTAAAAGCAGGACTTGTAAGAGCTCAAATCATCCCACGTTGTACATGCGAAAATTCTTCATAGCAAAGCACTGGGCTGTAGGTTACCGTGGTAACATGCAAGGGTTTAGATGCTCCCCCCTGCTGTTAACAGCATGGATCTTCTGAGCAGACAACAATGAGGCAGGTAATTTTCTCCAGCCCCCTGGAGTGCCTATCATCTCTCTTTACTGCCTCCTACACATCTCTATACAAACCTGAGCTTCTGCGCTCATGCTGAAAACCAAAGAACACCTGCAATTGCATGCTCAGCGCTGTGCTCATTAGCTAACAGCCATTTTACAGGGGACGATATGAGAGGAGTCAACATGTCACAGAGCGACGCGGGCAAAAACAGCAGTCTGTTCCAGCCTCTGTGCTAAAAGTGTTTCCAGAGACATCAGGCCTAATTTGCTTGTAAATAATTGATTTGCTATCGCCCGGGTCCCACCGGAGACCCTCACTTTGTCAGCAGACTGCAAGGATGCATCCACTGAAAATTAGCCTTTCAAATGTGTCTAACCTCCTGGTTCATTGACATCACACACAAAAATACATTCACACAGACACACAGCATGCACTGCAAACATAGCCGCTTTCTCTCTTCATAGCTTCCCTTCAGAAATAACCTTCAACTAACCTTTAAACCGTACTGAATAATTTAGATCTCATTTTCATATCAATGCAGGAGTCAAGCCAGGCAATTATCTTTTATCTGTATATTTCTCTGTCAGACCAAAGCATAATAAAGTTTTCCCAAGTGGGCCTGGAGAGAGAGGAAAAAGAAACCAAGAGGAAGAAAGCATAGCGTGCTCCCCTGTTATCTTAAGATATTAATGATTGATGAATAATGCTATAATACCTCTGAAACCTTTTGTGGAACACTTACACACCAGCAGTTAAAAGTAGCTGAGCTGAAGAGAGAAAGCATCCCGACTACAAAGATAAACAGGAGAAATCATCAGATCACATATTCAATTAGGCAAAAGGAGCAGGTGTGTGTTTGCATCACCATTAATAGACTGTGACACACTTACAAGCCAATCCAAGAGCATAATGAGAAACATCCTATTTAATTGACAGCGTCGAGGGGAACAGTATTTGGGCATCTAGACTATACACACATTAGTTCTTTTTTAAAGGGAATTAGATATGACTGCAATGTCCAGTCCTGTACATCTGACTTTGACTCAGATCAATGATGATGGCATCATTTATTCAGTGTCGTCTGAGCTGTGGCTTAAAGATCAGCACACACGATCTGATATGTGGAATGATGTTGCTTATAAAGCCAAACGTGAGGTCAAATCTGGCTTGCATCATTTTTCAATACCGCTCTTCTCCCCGTCATCTCCTACTAGCTATAGTCTGCTATCAAAGTGCTCAAGGCATGCCATATCATGGAAAATGAGATTTACGTCAGCCAAGACCAAACTAGGCTGAAAAACATCCCGTTCAGAACTCAATATAATTACAACATCACAAGCATGAAGCTTATGCACTGATGATTTAACTGAAGCATGTTTCATTTGTCACTTTCCCACTTGCTATCAGTTTTATTAGTTTTTTCCTGTTCTATATGAGTTGTTTATAAATAATTCTGTCATTAATTACTCACCCCCATGTCGTTCCAAACCCATAAGACCTTTATTCACCTTCGGGACACAAATTAAGATATTTTGAATGAAATTCGAGAGCTTTCTGTCCATTCATAAAGAGCACTGTAGATGAAATGTTCCCAGACCCAGCAAGCACATAATTAAAACATGTGACTGTCTTCCTCCATTATCAAGAGCTCATAAACAAGGTACAGCAGATACTTGTTCTACGTCAGCAGCAGCACACAGCTTCTCGTAGCTTCATAAAATTATGGTTGAACCACTAAATCTGTGCACATTTTAGTTACATTTCTCTCTACACAGAGTCAGAAAGCTCTTGAATGTCATCCAAAATATTTTAATTTGTGTTACGAAGATAAACAAAGGTCTTATAGGTTTAGAACAACATGAGGGTGAGTAATTAATTACAGAATTTTCATTTTTGGGTGAAATAACCCCTTAATGCACTTCACTTGATAGTAATGTACTTAAAACAACAACAAAAACAGAAACACCTGAGTGAGGATGCAACAATAAAAAAAGCTACCGGGATAAATCACATACTTTACATGCATGTGGCATTTGGGGTGCAGTATCAAAAAGTACATGTAATATTACATTCCTAACCGAGCTCAGCATTAAGCCGCTGAAAAAGCTCTTCTAAACGTCTCCTGTTTGGCAGAACCAGGTTTGTCGCTCCACTGAGGTCTTCTTTCTCCACTGTGTGCAGTACTCTACCAATAAGAAAGCCAGCAATGATATAGCAGTTCCTTACCCTTAAGTGTGTTGTGCAATCACAGCACTGTTAATTACTGAAGTGCATGTGCGTGCATGGGGAACAAAGCCAATAACATGCCCACAGTCAAAAACACATTCAAGCAAACACGCACACACACTAAGCTCTTGAAAAGCCTATATACTTTAGCAGGGAAATATAAATATCATATCATGCGGTATTGTGGGTAATTAATTCTCATGAATAAGAGAATATGGTTGCATATAAAAGAGGAATCAGAAAAGCTTGCTGTAGTGTTTGACTGCAGCTCCCTGCTGAGAGAGTTCTAATAACCTCAGCCCTGCATTTTCTTATGATAATAACACAATATATTTCTCTAATTATGGAAATTGGGACCAACATTAGCATACTGAGCAGAGAGTTGCTAAAGAGAATCTGGCAGCTGAATATAGTTGAAACTGGCGAAAAACAAGTGTACGAGTTTGGCTTTCTACAAAGAACAGATAAAGATATCTTTATCTCATTATCTAATCCATCAGAGTGGAATTATTGAGCGCTTGCTTGTAAACTGCATATTACTGGCGTTGTTAGCAGATATTTTAATATGGTAATGGCAGCAGCAGTGCAAAGTCAACCTTCTTCAAACAATCACATTACCATCACAAGTTTTAATGGAGCAACTACAGCCATCTGTTTATAACCACAGAGCTAATTCAGGGGGGCCATGCTGTGCTGTTTCAGCAAGTAAGGATCAAAGTTTTTTGTAGAGACACATTTTGTAAAGTATAAAGATAAATGACTGCAGTGTTTAGCAGGCCTGTAGACCACGTGCATTCACATGTTCGACACAAACACTTTAAAAGCCGGAAATGAAGAAGCAGCACAAACCAAACATTCCCTAAACCCAAAGAAAAAGATATTGTGAATGAAACGACGAATAAGCAAGTGGGTGAGACTGAAAACATAAATACAATTCAAAATGCCTGATAGACACAATACAGGGTGGGCCATTTATATGGATACACCTTAATAAAACGGGAATGGTTGGTGATATTAACTTCCTGTTTGTGGCGCATTAGTATATGTGAGGGGGCAAACTTTTCAAGATGAGTGGTGACCATGGTGGCCATTCTGAAGTCGGCCATTTTGGATCCAACTTTTGTTTTTTTTCAATAGGAAGAGGGTCATGTGACACATCAGACTTATTGGGAATTTCACAAGAAAAACAATGGTTGTGCTTGGTTTTAACGTAACTTTATTCTTTCATGAGTTATTTACAATTTTACAGCCATTGACTGAGCAGAGGTTAACACGTGAGGAGCGGATAGAAATTGTGTTGATGTCTGGTGAACGCAGTAACTGGGTCATTGCAGCAGATTTCAATGCAAGACACCCTACAAGACCACCCATCTCCCATGCTACAGTTAGCAAACTGCTTGCTAAGTTCCGATCTGGGTCATCCTCGTTGAGATGCTGCAGTAGCTGGAGTTTGTTAGGGTGCCATTTGTGAGTAGCTAATATCCGCCGAAGGGATGTTCGACTAATGCCACTCTCCAGTGACATGCGGAGAGTGCTACGCTGTGGACTCTTGCTGAAGCTAGGACAGCCACTGATGTTTCTTCATTAGTGACAGTTTTCATGCGTCCACATTTTGGCAAATCCAACACTGAACCAGTTTCACGAAACTTAGCAAGCAGTTTGCTAACTGTAGCATGGGAGATGGGTGATCTCGTAGGGTGTCTTGCATTGAAATCTGCTGCAATGACCCGGTTACTGCATTCACCAGACACTCAACACAATTTCTATCCACTCCTCACGTGTTAACCTCTGCGACATGTCAATGGCGAAAACTAGAGAAACAAAGAGAAACTTGTAAATAACTCATGAAAGAATAAAGTTACGTTAAAACCACACCATTGTTTTTCTTGTGGAATTCTCAATAAGTCTGATGTGTCACATGACCCTCTTCCTATTGAAAAAACAAAAGTTGGATCCAAAATGGCCGACTTCAGAATGGCCACCATGGTCACCACCCATCTTGAAAAGCATACTAATGCGCCACAAACAGGAAGTTAATATCACCAACCATTCCCGTCCAGTCTTTAGTGCATGATTCTTCAGGAGAAAAAAAAAAAAAAACACATATTCATGATTCTTTGATCAACAGAAAGTTCAATTAGCATTTATGTGAAATGAGATTTTCTATATAGATGTCTTTACTGTCACTTTTGAGCAATTTAATGCATCCTTGCTGAGTAAAAGATGTAGTTTCCTTTTCCCCCTCTTTTAAAAATCTTACCGTCATTTTGAATGGCATGAAAGTACCAAATTCTGGGGTCTGTAATTTTACATAATTTTATTTTATTTCATTTGTGAGTCAGCCCAAAGCAGATCTTTCCAGCCCATAACGGTTCTTCTCTTGAGGGAAAGAACATGACATTAAGGTAGGCTCTATATACAACAACCACAAATCTCTACATATCTAATGTTACACATTAAAGCCTTTGACACGCTCCTTCCACCTCCCATCCCCCTATTATCACAGGTAAAGTAATGAGCAGTGGGAAATTCATTTATTTCTCTTTTGCTATCTCTCAGTTTCCGCAGGCAGTCAGAGAGGGTTAGCATTTCACTAATGTGTTCATAATTTAAATGGCAATGCTGTCTGTTGGCGAAGCACGCCATGAATTATGCAACAAAACGTCTCAGTCTTCAAGCAGATAAACAGAACAGGCTCATACCTCTGCAAAACAAACAATATTCCAATCAAAACGCCACTATTAATTAGCTAATTAGAAACCTCAAACAAGTGCGAGCTCATGACAGATAAAGAAACAGCACTAACCAATTTTCTTAAGTGATCATAATTAGAAAGATATCATTAGTGGGTGCTAATTACAAAAGTGCATTCAAACAAATTTGAATATTAGTTTTCAGTAAAAACAAATGATTCCCTTTTCAGATGACTTCTGGTCTTCATCTCGCTTCATATGGAGCTTAAGGATGATGACACACACAGGACACAGAGAGTGGGAAATGCGGAAGGGGTTTGTTATGAAGAGACGCTGATTTTGAAAACCCTTGTGTCGTAGTGGAAAAGGAAAAAGGAATCATTACTAATGAATGAAGAGAAGATAAAAAAGAAAAGATTTCCCTCAAATCTTTCAGTGTTCTGTGAATCTTTAATGCAAATGGAATTTCAAATGAGCTGAAGCTATCTTCAGAGACCTCTACTGTTTTCCACCAGCCCTCGATTAAAATTTATATCACCAATGATTTATAAATTTCATTAATAGCCCTGCTTTGAGGGAACAGGAGAGACAGAGAGACGGCAGGCGTGCTCACATGCTCTTTCTCTCTCATGGAGTCTGATGTCTCCTGCTCCCATTCTCCTCCCAAAGTATTACTCTTCCCTCTGTCTCCCCGTCTCCAATTTAATATTCCATTTTCCTCACACATTATAGAAAAATCTAGTCTTGCACTGTCTCCCCCCTCCTTCCCCGATGTCAAAATCAGAGTGATTTTATAATTGGGCCCTTGCTCATTGTTATTCAAAACCCGGTAGAGCCAATTAGTTTTACCCTTTCTGACCTGTTCATGCTTTGCAGGAGCGCTAACTAAAGACTCTAAGTGAGGGAGCTGCAAAGGAGGTCTTATCTTCCCCCCGTTCTGATTAATAATCCTGTCACAGCCATCTCACTCTTTAAAAAGAAAAGCCTGGTTAAGGCCCAGTCTTTCGCCATCACTCCCATCCCTTTTTATGCCTTTCTATTAATCTTTAATGGTGGCTGGGTCACTCACTCCCTTTTGTCTTGTCAGATAAATGTAGTGTTAACAAGATAATGAGCTTTCTGGAGGATGGGGGAGAGGGGAGCTACGGTAGCAGGATGACCCCTGTTCCAACTGAGATGGGTGGGCTTTGGGGGAACAGAACAGGAAGTGTGGGTCAGACTCTGTAGTATCATGGTTTTATCATCTTGATCGTTTTATATGATGAGCAAAAAGAGAAATGTGAAATCTAACAGCAATGAGTGGCCTTGTGAATGCGCAATCATTTCTGTGCAGGCTATGTGATTTCAACATTTATCTTAATACTCAATTACAGGTTTACCACAAGTCTGTTAACATAACTTGTTCACTATATAATATCCATACCTTCTCATTGTCCATTTTATTATTTCCTAAAATCGGAATTTTACATTTTAATACACATTTATCAGCAAAAATGGTGTCTAGTGACAACAATTACAACAAAACTTTATAGTATAAATACAATGCTGTATATCAGACCTATATACAAGAAAAGTATACAATAGCATCTCTGTCACAATTTCTTCATGTTAAACCAAACTTTTATTTTGTTTGATGTAAAGATATTTCAGCTTCAGAGTAGATTTAACTGTAATTTCTTTTTTTAAATATAAAACTGAAAATCTTGTGAAGTGACTCTTAGAATGGAGTTCACATTGAATGTCCTATATATTGTGAGCGGGCAGGCGCTGAAAGCACTGTGAGCGTCACTTGTGTTTACACTGTAGTGTAGTAAACAAAACCACATTGTTTCATTGACACACTCATGCAGACTTATTAGCAATATGCACAGACTTGCTGCTAGCTGACTGACTGGTAAGTGTATTTCCACTATATAGAGCAAGTGTTGTTATCATTGATATCAACTAATCGTGATTGTGATATGATAATGTTTATCACCTAACCCTATCATACAAGATGTATACAATGATTCTTGCATGCTTCTCGTGATTAAATTTTACATTTAAATAAATTAAATCTGACACAGGAGAAACTTAGTTATGCAGCAAATTTTCCACAAAATGGAAATAACATTTTAGCTGAAACTGACACTAAAAACAAGGTTTCAGCAATTAATTTTTAATAACTATTCAGGGTGTCATTCTCTCCAGTGATAAATTACAGCAGTCATAGTGAATTTCTTTAGCAACAAGCCAGCTCTGGATAGTTTTCTGTTGAAACTACATTTGCATATTGCTACTTCTGCATTATTTTTAGTCGTGGTATAGTGGGTTTACACTGCTGAGATGTTTACCTGGATGTGTGCATGAAATAAATGCTTGAACAGTCTAAATTTATTATTAGAGAACCACTAATTACATGTCACTATTTCGGTCAAAGTCGTACAATGCTAAATATTCTTCTTCTTTTTTTTTTATTGTTTGCCATTTCATCCAAATATTTTTGGTTTCAGAAATGTTCATGCACCACTAGTGGATCTAAAGGATTCAGTTTAAGCAAGAACATCAAAAGCAGTTGATCCAGCTCAAAGGAATTCAATTTTACAAATATCTTTGTCATCGAAACCAAATGGTAGGTGAACTTTCATATAGTGATATTAAAAAGAAATGTGAAATCCTATGTCCTGTCTGTCAGTAAGATGCAATACAGGTGTTTTCGATTGTGCCCTTGCATTAAAAGTGAATGAAAAACATAATGAGACTTCAATCTGTGCTGATCACTGCAGAAACAATAACTCCAAGAGGCAGAAAGGAAATGAATGTCCAAAGAGGATGACTTGACATCCCCAAAGGAGTCTGTTTAGGCATGTAACTACAATTTTTTTAAAAAGAGGAGAGGTTAGTCCTCTAACACATTTTGGTTATTTTACAGTCCTGTTCCTCATGTACATACTGTGTAATTACAATTATTGAAGTAATTAAAATAATTAGGTACTAACTCTGAACCTAACTACTGTAGTTACCTTATATTTCCAGTACTTTCTTGGGCAAGGACACCAAGTACATTGTAAGTACTTGCAAGTACACATATTATAAAATAAACTGCAACCCATATTTTATATTTCTAAAATATGATACACAACATTCAGCTTCATTCAATGCATTTAAAATTGGAAAGCTGAAATCCAGGAGAGAAATAGTTTCTTAGCAAATCCATCCTGTGACATCAAACGCAATGTCATTAGTTTTGATTTTTATTGTATGTCTGTGTCCCATTTAAAACAATAAAACAGGCCTTCCTGTGCCGATGCTCATCTTACAGCTACATGTTTGTCTCTGTACGGTTTTAAGCTACAGCCCTTTGTTCATCTCTTCTCAAAGCTATGGGAACAGAAGAGGGGAATGTAAAAGCAATATGTTGCAAGAATGGGAAATGAGGGACTTGATCCTTCCTGTTTTTTTTCTCTTTCGCAGTTTTCCCCCCTTTTGCAGGATATTGCGATGAGGGGATTGTGATGAGAGGGGAAAGAGGGATGTTAAATAAATCTCCCCCATGAACACTCAGTGTCTTTCAGCAATGACATATTCCACACATTTGTCCATTATTCCATCTCTTATATCCTGATATATATATCTGTCATATACTATACATATATATGAACCATTTATATACAGTACACAAACACTCACGCACTGCCCTCAGGAAATCATGTTGAGATGGGGGGCCGGTCTAATTGTCTCCCCTGCCTGGGCTGGCCGCCCAGAGGCCTCCTACACAAACCATTACATTAAATCTGTTATCCAACCAGCCGCAGTGCGCCGTGGGGGCATCTTTAAACACATCCTCCATTTCCGCATGCACACAGACCTACTGCTGCTTCTTACAAACCACAAAACACAGTCAGGCTGACTGACCCAAACCAGTGAGTACAACCAGACCAAATGCACTTCTGAAAATTAATACAACAACATTGATTTTCAGGGACGTTAATGGCTAATAGGGTACGAGGTTCTGTCCGCAAAGCATCTCTGGCTTGGACGGCAAGTGTTTTGTTAAATGCTGTGACACAAGATTAGTAGAGGTTGGTGTGGTTTGGTAAAGAGGAAATGGTGCTTTTGCTTTGAGGGTGGTTACTGTGGTCAGCACTCTCGGGTCTGACCACGGGCCAGTGAAAAGAGAACTTGGGGCTTATAGAGCAGAGATGAAGTCAAGGGTGAGAGTGTAATACTGGAAGCAAAAGAGGAATGGGTAGAGGAAGAGAAGAGAACAGCGTGCTACCAGCTGACGCAGAGAAGCAGGAAAGGCCATAGGAAACAAATGTCTGTGGTCTGCCTAAAGTTCAAGGTGGGGCAGAGTTTGATGCTTTGGTCATTGTGAACAACACTCTCACACATGCTTCTCAGAGAGGTGCAGTCTTGAAATTGAGATGGACAAAGAGCAAACACTCAGAGAATTATTCAAAGGTTCATATTTGTTCTTACCTTTTTTTTTAACGTTAATGGAGACTGATTCCACATCTAGTCATTTGCATAAAATGCACCCAAATTATGTCAATTTAAGAGCGTTCCATAAAACTCTCAGGCGAGACCAGGCACAGCAAGAAAACACTCCACAAAACCTGTTAAAACACAGTAAACCATTTTTATGGTGACTACACGCAGTTATACATTTAGAATGCAAATGCATTTCTCAATTATGATCTGTCTGTTAACAGATTTTACACGCAGCTATAAGCACAAACATCTAGTTAGTGAATGAGACCTATTGTCTCATATACTGTATGTGTGAAGCTCCTTTTTTGCAACAAATCTTAATAAAACAGATGGAATGAAACTAAACTTTGACTAAAGATGCAAATGTTAACAGTCAAGCGAAAGGGTGAAGGATATATGTGCACAACATATGGTTAGCTATGCTTACACTAACTTGTGTAGCGACTGGTCAAGGAGTCGTGAAGTTTTACAGGCCAACTATTTCCAATGAGCACTAAGTGACTTGTAATCAACTGGAATTTTGTGACAACAATCAGCTTTTGACCTTTTGCCCATTTAATAGGCAATTGTCCTCTGAGAAATGGCAGACTTCTGCATTACATAATTTTTTGAAAATAGTAAGTTGGTAATAAACAACACACTTTTCTTATACTGAGTGTTGAAAGAAAGGCTTGAGTCAATTAAAGCAATTTTCTTTATACTTATGCCAACCCTGACATATAAGCCAAACACTCACTCTTGACCGAAACAATCTGATACTGGATTCTGTTTTGTTATTGAACACATCCGTTAAAACCAAATGTCTGCACTGAATTGTCTCCGAACATGCATTAAAATCTAGTTAAAACATTCCTCTGGGCTCGAGGAGCTGTCATCACTGATTTTATACAAATTGTAACAATGCATTTTTGTGTGTGTGTCCCCTTTCACAATACTTTTGATGTCCTCAATCTAAACACTTTATTAAATCAAACAAATTAACTGTAATAAACAGCATCTTGTATTAAATATGTCAAAATATTTACTGTAATCTGGAAGAGCCACTTTTACAGATTGTGAAATCAAACCATAGAACATTGTACTTTTTGGAAATCATACTAAAGTTGATTATTGTCACTGATTATCATTGTTCATTACTAAATAAAGGAATCAAATCATAATTTAGAATAAGTTCTCTCTTTTTTAGCCCTCCAGGACATGTCTGTATCCATGGTAAAACTTGTGTACAAAACAAAAAGCCAAAAAACAGCAAATCAGTAGTTTTTAGATGTGGTTTTTGCCACCATTTCCTCTCTCTCTACACAATCCACACATGCACAAGGGCTTCTTTCACTTCCAGCTGGATGTTAAACTGAACACTCACTTGCCTTACTGGATACTCCACTACTCACAGTCATAAATACTTCATACCTAAAACTACACAAAACTCTTTTTGGTTGGATAATTCTACATGCAGGTCCCAAGAGCACTGTTCTCCATCCATGTATCCATCTGGATGGACCTGCCCTTCTTCACACCTGCCTGATGGCTTGATCCGAGGACAGGGAACAGAATAAAATAAATGTAGTTCAATAGTGTAGCCACTGTCAGAAAATATACGAATGGCGCATAGAGAGCCAAGAATGACAAGAGATGGAAGCACACTAGATTAAAATCTGTTTTCTACAGAATTTTCCTTCTGTTAGAAAAAAACTGGCAACAGGATCATACATGTATGCCAGTGCTTAAACTCACATTTGAATAATCATTGTCATCCCCTGAGGCTGACAAGATGTTGGAGTGGTTGCATAAGCATCCTAATTTACTACAGGATACTGCTTCAGTCAACAACAAATGTTCTCAAATAAATTTGATACGATATGCAATACAGCGACTCTGTGCCGATCCTGCACTATATCAGCATTAAACTCCTTTAAAATGAGTGGCATTGACAAAATTTCAAGTGTATTACCAAAGGAATAAAACCTCTTTCTCATCACATTGTCAAAAGAGCCAAAAATATGAACCGAATGACGTCTATTTGATACAATTGGAATAGACAGAAAATCTAATCTGCTATGCAGGGCTCAGTTGACTAAAAACTTGCAAGCTGCTAATGGCTCTGTAAGCAGGGCAAAAAGTAAAGATAGTAGGGAACAGTCTTTATCAGCAGCAAAGCCTAACATACATTTTATTTAGCAAAAACTCTCAACCTGGTCTCATAAAAATATGTACCTCTGTGCACTTTTTGTGTAAAACCATTTTTATGTAACTTACTGCACGTTTCGCTGCAGTTTCGAAGAGAAATGTCCACTGAGTGGCGCTAAAATAGGCACGTGTTTTATTACGTTGATATTGGAATGTATTGCTGTGTTTTTATTACATTGCTTCAGATACATATTGTGGCGGTTCACCTCGACCCTCGACTGTCGCTAAAAGTTAAAGCTCTACCATGTCGGAAATATGCCTTAGACCAAATCCAACCCTAAACCTACCTGATAGCATTAACAGATGCAAAATGGATATAAAAACAAATTTGTTGATGCAGTTGTGTCATTTCATCTTACTTTTATGCAGATTTGAACAGTTTTGTTGAAGCATAGTTACACAGGATTTGAACCAGGTCTCCTTGCCTCTGAATTACATCTCTGTACTCCATGAGCTACTGAACGATCCTACAGTCTATGAAAACCCATAGATATGAAGCTGTGTGATGCTAACGTTCAAAACCATCAGTTTTCAAATCTTCCAGCATATTAATATTGTTTTGAAGTCATAACTTTAAGTAATTGTGCCAAAATTATGCTTTATTAAATCGAACTCTAAATGTGTGTGAAAAGGAATAAAAAGTGTCAGAGTTTAACTGCCACTAGGTGTTCATTTCTTTTGGAAACTGCGGTGAATATACTCCCTGAAATGTATGAACCATTTTTTTGAGTGTTCTTAAGCTCCATTGGGAAAGGATGGTAGACGATAACTGAGTGGTTAATACTGAATGGACAGTATACTTTAAAAAGGAAACAAAGCGCACTACACTATAAATTTATACTGTAATGTACAGAAGAATGGGTTGAAGAATATGCAATAAGGCTAGGACCTATTACACACAAATACACTGGTTTCAGCTGATTGGCTCCATTAGGTTTATTCTATAAAGTTAATCAAATTAACTCCACTAATAGCGCCATTGTCACCATGCTGAGACTATTTCCACTGGAAACGCAAATTTTCAACTGTGCACCCCCCAGGAGAGAATAACATTAAATGCAGCTATTGAACTATTCCATCATGTTGAAGAATGTGAGCTATGACATTTTACCAAAAATAGGAAATTGGACCATTCCCGAACAAAGCAGAAATGTAAGCTTTGGTATGCAGCAACATCAAAGAGAGACTAAACGAACAATGAAATTCCAAACACTTGAGGCAGGTTGACCCAGGTTCTTCCCTTCTGAGAAGGAAAATATCAGGTGGGGTCAGGATCTAACAACCACCTGGGATCCATTAGGGTCTCCATTATATCTGGGCTTCTATTTCTTTCCCAGCTCGCAAAGCCTCTAAAGTGCGAGCTAGCGCCGAGATCGCACGGCTGCCAAGGTTGTTAACCTGCAGGCATTTGTAATGTCGAGCGGGAGTTGCTTTATTAGCGGAGTGAAATAATCTCTACCAAAGTGGTTGAGATGATGACAGACCCAGATTTATGACCTCTGTAAAAGCCCCAGCATCGCGGCTGCTCCAGCATGCATCATGAAAAGTAATAAGAAGTGAGACTCATTGCCAATGGCATAAATTCATGCAGATTTTGATCTCCGAACATCTGCAAGGCTAGAATAATTTATGTCCAACTCTCCACGAAGAGGCTTACAAGTCCTCTGATAACTTGTTTTGGTCTGTTTTGTGAGGAGGCCTCAGGTAATCCTTCGCCTCAGGGACAATACCTGTCAGAACTGCATCCAAAACCACAGAAAGCGCACATCAAAAGCCTCGAATTCAGAAACAGAGTCTCTCTGGTCTCTCCGCAGCGTCTGAAACGCTTGCATTTATCTACCGTTTGTGATGCGATTGGCGTAGCAGAAAGAATTTAATCATGTATTCTCCTAATTTGACTTGGATGAAAATGAGAGAAAAAAAAAAAATACTTATATAGGCTACAAACGCATTTTCAAATACACTCAAATGCATCTGCATTGCTCTCTTTCTGTTCACACATACTGGGTTTTGACATCTAACTGCTTATAAAATAGCCCAATTACTCTTTAGTACACAAACACACTTCTCTGCATGTGGCATCTAGTTTTAGTGCAATCTGGTTGATTGGGAATCTCTGCAGGCAAAGTGAATAGTATAGGATTGGCACACAAGTCTAAAGGCAGCCAACAGCCAATTTCGGGTAATTTAAGCATTGCTGTTGTTGTCATTCGATCATAAGAGTTACCATTTACACCCACTGCCTTTATAATCCCTTTTTTTGGCTTGGTTCAGGAAAGAAAAAAAGAAAAACGGCAGCACTGTATGCTCAGATGCTTGCATCCCCACCTCACATCTCTGCGGACTCTTTACAATCATTTCAGCAGATGTGGCAGCAGGTGAGCCTGGGTAAATATTCACAGAGGCATTATGATGCAAGTTGGCATTCTATTGCCCATCTAGAATGGGAATGAGTAGCCACGAAACACCAGCAAATTCAGTAGATCACCTGCCAACACCTCAGCCAATGAAAATCAAGTATTAAATCACACAAATATTTGATGATAGACCATTTCACCTGTGTAAACAGAGATACAGGGCCAGCGTATTCACTGCAGAGAAAGCATGAGCTCAAGTTGTACATTTGCAAGGACAGAGATTTATATCCGAATCCTTCCAGGGTACTCCTTAAAAGCCAAAAGTTTTCCAGTCTCCAGATGAACTTGTTTCATTGGGCAGGGACAGAATAGATTGTTTGTTGAATCCAAAAACCAAGAAAGAAAGAAATTGTGAAGTCATACTGAAATTCATTAGTATGATGAAAAAAGAAAAGAAAAAGAGGGTAGGTTAGAAAGAGAGAGACCGACATGTGATACAACAATGTTCACAATGAATATGTGTCAGGTCCTGGCTTCTAAGAGCATCAGTAATCATTCTGCTCTATCATGAATCAATGCCAAATCTTAAAACATAATGTAGGTCTGCCCTCTGGAGGATGGGAGTGGAACTACACCACACTTCTGTCTCACTATAAAGGCAATAGCTCTTCGGGGGTAAGTCTTAAATATCAGATATGAAAACTGGAAAACCATTCTAAACCCAGATTCATTGTTACGACCCCAGGCAGTGATTCAGAGAGGACAGCGCTTACTACCAATAAAATGTGCATCTCTTGACCATTTAGCCTGTGAAAGCTAATGAGGCATTAGCTGGAGAATATTTAATGGACTCTGCTGGCGTAGTAATTAAGGGCAAATGACTTTGATGAAGAATTGGAGAGCGGGCACAATGGGGCCTGTGCTGTTATAACCACTTAAAATGATGGAGTCTGTTAGGCACAATATCTTTAGTCTAAAAAAATTGGAAAATAGTTTTTTTCTCCTCCCAAACAAATTACTGGAACAAAACTAGGTCAATAAGAGCAAGACAAGTAAGACAATAGATACACAATGTCTTTACATAAGCAACAATAGATATTAATTGAGTAGGTCTTACACACAACATCACATTCAGATTGCAACTATAGTCATCTTTGTACTGTGTAAAATAACAGCATCTAGAGGAAACACTTTAATACTCGTTGGTTCGAATATGAACCTTTTAGGGATATAACAGTGTACCTTTAAGGTTACTTTTACAAGTTGTTACATGACAAAAGTAAACCTCTTCTAAAAAATATTTTCAAACAGAATTTGTAATGATCGTCGTTATCTTAATTGTTCATCAGCAATTCTGATTGGACCATTCCTGTGCAGTGAGCTCATTCAACGCACCTAACATGATTTGCCAGACTGTTGACTCTCTCTGTGGGCCGTGACACTCAGGATTCAGACGTTTGTTGTGTAGACAGATCATAAATATTTCCTTTTGTTTGTGAAAGGTAGAAACTGGCTCTCCCAAAGCCAGAGGCATGAAAGGCTGGACGCAGCAGCCACTGTTCCCCATAGCATCCTACCATCTAACACCTGCAAGCATCCGGAAATTTGCATCCAGGGCAAACTGCGATCATTAAAGGTGCAATCAAAGCAATCAAACGCAGACGATGCAAGCAAATCATAGCAACACAAACCTGCAAAAGCTGCAGATGAAAGGAGGAAGATTAGAGAGATTTAGAGGACATTTAAAGCCATTAATCCAATACCTTGCCTTATAAGAAGAGGGGAAAAAGCAATTTAATTAACATCCAGGACAGCAAGCTGAAGGCATGTTATACTTACACACTCTCCATGCCTTCATCAAAAGAGCCTGTCTTTAATTAGAGACGGTTTAGATAATGGATTTCTGTTAACTTCTGGTATATAGAAGCAGGTGAGTGTTTAACATTTCAAGGTAAATTTGGTAAAAAAAAAAAAAAAAAAAGACATACAAAGTGATTCAAACATTATTGCTTGTTCAAATCTGCCAAAATCTCACTTTACAAAGATGTAGGCAAGATTGTGCCTTTAACTCAACACTACAATAAACCCCTGTGCAGCTCTCAAAACACATGGTATTAATTTAGCTTTCCTTTTTTCTTCCAAAGTGTTCAACAAGGGTTTGTTAAAGTTTACCAAATGTGGCCGAATTTCAAGGAAAGAAACAAATGCAGATGTAATTTTCCACTTTACAGCCTGTTTATGTATTGTGAATTCCTTCCTAGGAGACGGGGGCTTTCATGTCTTAATTGGATTGTGTGACTGCGGCTTTGTCTAACAAATGCACATTTTCAACGCTAATGATCGGCAGTCACAACCCTGAATTTGCCTAAAGCACTTTGACTGTGAGCCTAATGAGTAATGAATAAACTAATACCTTATGTTCTGCTAGCAGGAAACTGTTCAGGAACATTAAACATTTCAAACACCTCCAGAGCCGCACCTTCACCCCACTGCTGGAGGTATGAAACCAAGGAAGTAAACACTGAAAGCTGGGTGCAAAAAGAAAAGGCAAGTTAAAACAAATCACTTGAAGATCAGCAAGAATGGTTCATTAGTTCAACAACATGATCAACTAAAAATCATATATAACAGTTGAGCAGTAATTGGCAGTCTATGGTTGTCATAAGAATAATACACTGCACAATATTTTGAGACTATATTGGCTATCACATGATAGGAGTTTATATTATATATATATATATATATATATATATATATATATAGGTATTCTGTACATGCATGAAGTATACAGTACCATACAAAAGTTTGGGGTCGGTTACAAACAAAAAAAGAAAACGCCACGATTATATAATAATTTTGCATTCCTCAAATAAAGACTTAGCTTCTATAAGTTCTTCTAGGTCTACCTGAATGAAGTAAACCAGTATTTTCTCCAGTGACTTCTGAACATCAACAGGTTGAGAAAAAGGCAGCATAACAACGATGGACAAAAAAAAAGAAAAATATTATGCTCTCCTCACCTTTCCCCTCAATTTACCTCTTAACAAGCCTTTAAAGAACCACAAGCCCACACCGCAAAGCAAAAAAAGCAGTCAAAACCAAACCCTTTATAAAATCAAGAAAGTACATTAGTTGCAGAACTATTTCCAAGCAGCCAACCATCAATTCCGCAGGCTTATTCTGTTAAACCACGGACACAGCCCCATGTGTCAGCTCTTAGCAGACATGTGAAATGCAGTCGATTTTCCATTGAAGCCTGGGGATTATTAAGAGCTTGAGCTTGGAAGAGAGGACAACCACATGTTTCTTGTTGAGCCCTGACCGGAAAAAAGGGGGAGAAAGTAAAAATGAGTTGATACACAAGGCATTAGTGGTTAACCAAGAGCTAATGAGGGAAAAAGAACAACAATGAGCTCAGATGTAACCGTTTAAATGTGCAGTTTAAAATTTCAACTTCGGAGTACAACACCCCCTCCTGCAAAATTACCTTGTGGTTTAGGAGTCTCTTTGAAACGTGCTCAACAGTATCAAATTTTTGTACCTGTGTGATCTAAATCAACCTTCCGCCGTCTATGTGCCGTCCCACTCAAACAAGGATGTTTATTTTTAACTCAAACACTTTAATGGAGGTAAAACAGCAAAAGTACAGAACACAACCCTTTGGTCTTCCATAAGGGTGCATAAAAACCCATGCATGGAGAGATGGAGCCACGGCCTGGCGGTGGTAGCAGGACTCTCCTGCGGCCAGCCAATAAATCCAACAAAATAAAAGAGCCTCTTTTATTTTTTCAACCATTTTTCCCTCATCCCAGGTGTTATATGATGGATGATGAGGTCAGGGAGGTATGGATCACATGGCAAGGATCAGAGAGGAGCTGGGCAGGAGACATGTTGAATCCATCTAGTTCAAATCAGCCCCATGTGTCCTCCAGAGCCCCGTTATCCTATAAATGAACTTTATTGAAGCAACAAAGTGCAGGGACCTCTGCAAAAACATTAAAGGGGTGAGCAGAGGTGACCGATGCAGGGTGGCTAATGAGAAAAGATGGGGTTTTCCATGACATTCTTTTTAAAAGGTACTAACATGGCCAGCACGACATATAGGAGACCGAAGATAAGAGGGGGAAACTGATCGGAACGGGATGTGTTGCACATCTGCATTTGTTATTAAACTATTAAAAGGAAAGGTAAGAAAACTTCAAATGCACACAAAACCAAAACAGACAGGGGGAAAAAAAAGGGAGCAAATTATTCATATGACACTTAGAGGGCTCTGTGGTCAAAGTGAGAGTGAATCACGACACAAAGACTATTGACTGAGTAACTAACCACATTAAAGCAACACGAACACGGTTGATCCCCCAGCTCCAAGTCTGCCCACCTACCAGGGGGCCAGCTAAACGACAGGGTTCCACTGTGATCCTTACAGACATGATTAATGGTAGAGCGAAAGGGAAAGAGAGGGGAGTGGTGGGAGGATGTCTGGTTCTGCTTATGGCCCTGGAAATGAGATTAAAGGGAAAGCTCCAAACAGATTGAATTGTATTTGCCATAATTGCTGAGAACAGCTTATGCAGGGCAAGGCCACAAATAACAGACTCATAAAAACAAGAGACTGCAAGAGAAGAGGGGGAGAGAGGGAGTCAGAGGCAAGCTGAGAGCGCTCGTTTGAGCAATTACATATACAAAAATGTGAAATTAATCAGGTGTTAATCAGTTTAGAGCTTAGAAAATGACCTCCAGCATCTTCACTGGAAATATAGTGTTGGTATAGATGAAAAGTGACTGATCAAAGCATATTGCAGAAACTAAGATGGGAAAACAACATTGATTCTGTTAAAGTATTACATTTTTACTTACTTTAAAAATAGTATTAACTTTAACCTTTATGGGCAGTAAAATATTGTCTTTTCTTTGTATTTAGAAATCTCATTTTGTTTTAAAGGTAAGTTAAATGCTAAAGGTACAAATCAATGCAAACCACATGAGGAACAAAGAAAAAAAAGAGCCCTCAATTGGATTTAAAGTAATAACATGTGCGTTCACTTCAAGGAGAGTGAGAATGGTCTGCCAAAAGCAAGGTTCACTTCATGAAACGCAGAGAATGCTGGGATTAATCTTATTCATTTGCACAGAGTCAGTTTAGTCTAAAAGAGGCACTTTTATTGATGTTAGACTCAAAAATTGCAAAACAAAAAGGAAAGAAAATGTCCATGAAGGAAAAACACAGACTAACTGATAATCATAAGAGCACAGAATAGAATGTAATACTAATAAATAATGAAATCAGTCATCCCCAAAAGAGAAAACCAATAGCATCAGTAAATACAATTCAAACCAAATGGCACAACTCTGGTGGTATTTTAAAAATAAATTATAATCAATACCGGAAAACCCATGGTTGGGTGCTCAATTTTAGAATATCTGATTGGAAACTTAATAGATAACTAGATAAAGAAAAAAAACAACAAAAAAAAAACAGATCCACAAAATATAAAGCATGTCAGTTACAGCCATGTTCTGAAACCTGAACAGTTTGTTGTGCCTTTCCATTCCAGTCCTGCTGAATTCTGTAATAGTTACCACAAACATGGTGTTGTTCATTAATCAAAAGTATTACAAAGCCATGTAAAAGGTGATAAATCAGATTTGGAAGGCATCAAAAGGGAGAATTCCTAAATGCATCACATTCTCCTACACAAAACCACACAACAAACTTGGCCAGCCAAGTCACACCACTAGATGGCGATATCAGCCAGGATACAGGACCATGAGGGACAGAGTGTTATGACAGTCCTCAGTGTTAAATGCTTCGCTCATGACACGCAGTATGCTGCCGTCACTGCAGAAGCAAAGCAATTTTACATAAACACTTCAGTAAAACAACCACTCCACCCTAAATCACCCAACCCAACAGACACCCACTGACTCAAATACATCACACGTATTTGGAACGAACGATCCAGTGTATGAACAAGGGCAAAACTGCAAAAGATGAGAGTTTCAAGAAGCTGCAGTGGTGTGCTCTGGTCTTTTATGATGACTTTGGACCATAACAAAACTGGGACCCTCCAAAATGACTTTTACTGTGCATTTATGCTCTTACTGTGTAATGTACTTATATATAGTACTACTACTGTCTGCCAACAATGTGCCTCTGCCCACCACTCCACTAAAGCCTGGAAGCTAGTTTCCCTAGTGTTGAAAGATCTACTTCCTCTAACTAGAATATTACTGTAACCACTGCTGAGGATACAATAAAGCTGCACTAAGAACAGAACATTAAAATCTCTCGTCCCTCATTAATACACTGTACATGTAGCTCAGATCAAGGCTATAAGCATGGAGGGAGGGAATGTTCTTTAAACTGTAGTTAGGTTATTTCAACATGAAATAAGGAGGTACATGAGACTCAATCACTGAATGTGCAGTTTACATCTTTACGGCAATTCACACTTTCCATTACCTTTATAGCATAAAGCAATAGCGTACCTAGTTTAGCTAGTATGCTTATGTGATTAAATTATTATCCATTGACTTATGTTTTTGGATAAGTATAACTATCCTTACTGCTGTATCTAGTACTGTCACTAAGCAAATCTAGGTTATAGATAAACAATGTTAGTGCTTAAATGCTTAATGTAATCAGGACATGTCAAACGTTGAAATCAGACTTTCTGAGCAAAGTATTGCAGAGCAGTATCAAACCGCACTGAGCTGAATGGGAGGTTACTGTGTGAATGATGAATTGGAGTCAGTGTAGTCTCAGTGTGCTGAGTTCAACACACAAAACCTTGTCTCATTCGAATGATCTGCAATAAGGCAGCTTGGACATCTTCATCCATGTGACCCTGAAAGAAAAGAAGTGGCCGGTATTTAGTGAGGACATATTCATCTTTAGAACTGCTTCAAGAAACTTCTATAAACAACTACAAGCTAAGACCTGTATACTATTACAGTGTCTCAATATAGCAGCACTGTTGATCTCTGCATGTCACCTATCGTACAAAGAAAACCATACGCTATAACATACCTAAGAGGTTTCAGTACATGACCTTGACATAGAAGCAAAACAGAAGGAACTGCTACTGCAGAAAAGAAAAAGAAAAAAACCCTTCAAAGTCAACTTGCACTCACACACAATTACCTGTGCTGCACTGAGAAGATGAGTTCGATAAATTGAAACCACTTCTCTATGTTGCCTCTCAGCATCCTTTGGATAAAAAAAAAAAAGGCAAGATATATTGCAGTGTTTCACAAGTTTCAGATAATAAGGTCTTGCAAGGTTTTAAAATAGTAGGTTTAAATTTTAGCAAATTTCTTCTTTTAAAAACATAAAAAAGATATGTACTTTTTTAAATAGTTTTTAAAACACACATAATTGAGAACAACAACAAAAAAAACATATACTATAGCACCTAAGTAAAACAGACGATTTAATTCAGAATAACATCAAAACTTCTTATTTCAACTTTTTTAAATGAAAGGGCAGAAGGCTCTAGATTCTATCATGAATTCAAGTCAGTAAGTGAGTGTATTATTTAGTCCAAGGTTACGGCATGTCATATTTGTGGGCAATTACTAACAAATCCACTGGTATGTGCATGTGTACAGAGCTACTCACAGCCAGCTGCTGCTGAAGGCTCTTGACCTGGGCTTGGAGTTTGTCAATGTGTTGAGCCTGTATCTTGTTGGGCGTGTTGCCAGCATAAGCCAGCTGGGATAAACCATTAAGAGCCTGTTTCAGCCTTTCAACATCTGCCAACAGTTCTGTGATCTGAAACGAAGAACACCTTGCTTATAACCAGACAAAATATCAGGCACTTACCGAAAAATCTTTTCCAAATAACAAATTAGTATATAACCGTCTCACCCTTTTGTCTTTAAGCTCAGTCTGCTCTGTGGATGCCTGAATTCTCTTCTGCAGTTCTCCAATGGTGGTCATTGATTCCTCATATCTCTCCTTCAGATCTCGGATCTCCTTCTCAATAGAGGCACTCTTTACCTGCAAGGCCTCCGTTTCTGCTCTCGCCCTCTTTTCACCCTCCCTAGCCAGAGTTGTTTCCCTGTATAGATCCACGTATCGCTCATCCAGTCCTGATAGCCGATCCCCAAGTTCACGCACCTCCTCCTCCAACTTCTGCTTTTCAGCTCTGAGCTCAGTCACCTGCTCTTCATGGCTACGGAGGTCATCCAGAGCATGCGTGGCTCTGAGAAGCTCATTCTGCAGAGTAGCTACGTCCTCAGCCCTCTGCGCACTGGTTTCTTCCTCCTCCCGCAGTGCCAAGTGAAGCTCACTGACCTCACGTTCCAGAACCTCTCTAACCTGGCTAAACTGGGCCTCATCACAGCTCTGACTCTGAAGCTGATTCTCTAGTTCATGGACACGCTGGACTTCCAGTCTATGAGCTTCACGTACGCACTTGCACTCCTTTTGCGCCTCCTGCAGGCTGCCACTCAAAGAGCTCTGCATGGCCTCAAACTGCTCCAGATGGATATACTCACTGTTCAATTTCTTTTGGAGACTCTGGATCTCAGAGTTGCACGCTGCATTTTTCTCCTCTAGTTCGGCTCGCTGGATTGTAACCTCTTTATATTGCTGCTCCAGCTCCACTAACTTCAGACTCAGTTCCTCCACCTGGCCCTTGCAGCGATCTTCGACTTCTTTGTACTTCTCACTGGACACAAGCCCTGTCTGAAGTTTCTGCTGTAGAGACGCCATCTCATCTTTCAATTTTTCATTCTCCTGCCTTTGGCATTCCCCTTTGGTCTTTTCGCCATCGTACATCTCCTGCATTTCGGCAAGTTTTTCTGCCAAGTCCTTCAAAGCGGTGTTAAAATGCAGCTTTTTTTCCTCCATAGCAGTCAATGGAACAAACTTCAACTGCAATGCCTCTTGAATAGTATCCAGCTCTTTCTTCTGCGCTTCAATTTCCTCGTGGAGCTTTAATGCGCTCTCTTGAGCGCACTGGTGCTTAGAGTAGGCATCTTGAGCTTTTTCCTCCGCTTCTGATAAAGCTATGCTCATTGTGCTTTTCAGTTTCTCATGTTCCACAAGGCTGATATAGTCATTTTCTAACTTGGCCTGCACATTCTCAAACTCCTCCTTCAACTTAGCATTTCCTTCTTTCACCTTCTGTAACTCCTCGTCCCGAACTCTATAACCATCCTGCAACTTTGCGATTTCAGTCTTCGCTTTCTCCAAAGCCTCCTTTAACTCCACCTGCACTCTCTCATGCTGATTCTTTGTGACAAATTCAGTGTCAACGCTCTGCTTCAGCAATGATTTTTCAGCTGCCAAAATCTCAAGCTCACCGACTTTCTCTTGGTATTGATTTTGAAGGCTATTAAGATCTCTTTCCAGTTCTGTGTTGTGTTCTGTGAGTGCAGCCATCTCGCTCTCGTAACGTTCACAAGGGATGTACATGCTCCTCAGATTGGCAATGTTCTCACAAAGAGAAGTCTTCTCTTCCTGCAGCCTGTGTAGCTGCTCTTCAGCCTGTTTTCTCTTCTCTGTCTCCTCGGCTAACCTAACCCTCAACTCCTCCACCGCGAGTCCCATAGACCTCTTCACTTCCTCGTGGTTTTCCAAGGTCACAAACTTGGTCTTCATATTGTTGCTGAGCTCCTGCACCTCCTCTCTGAGCAGTTCTCTCTCATCTTCACCTTCCTCTACTTCACATATCAATGACTGACATTTTGCTGTGACATCTGCAAGTTTCTTCTTCATGGTTAAGCTTTGCTCCTCCAAAGCAGACCGGACTCGCTCGTGCTCTTGTAAGGGGACCGTTTGTCGGTCGTCCATTGCACGGTGGAGCTCTGCCACTTCCTCCAGAACACGGTCATAATCTTCTCTTAACTCGGCCAGCTGTAGCTCCTTCTCATCAACAGCATTGGTAAGGAGGTTCTTCATGTTGTCAAACTTCTCTCCTGGAACCATTGAGGTCAACCTGGCATCCGCAGTCTTCACTTCACCCTCCATGTTTAAGAGCGTCTCCTCCATGTTTTTATGATCCTCCTGCACTGCACTCAGCTCTGCAGTGAGTCTCTCAACCTCCACAGCCAGAAGCCCTTCACTTTTCTTATACTCCTCCAAAGCTTTCTCACTCTGTTTTAAATGGTTCCTGACCCGTCCAACCTCAGCAGAAGCACCTTCATACTTTGCCTTCACCTCATTCAGCTGTGCTTTGAGGTCATCAATAACTTGGCTACTGAGATGCTCCTTTACAGCCACAACATGAGCCTGAAGCTGTTTCACCTTTGCCTCAGAGTCTATCATTCGCTTCTGCACATCTCCCATGGCTTCCTCCAGTTTGTTTACCTGCTGATCCGATTCACGTTTGATGGTCTCACACTTCCTAGTGAGCTCCTCACACTCCTGAGACTTGCATGCTAGAGCCTTTTGGAG
The DNA here is from genome assembly GCA_032357445.1 of Enteromius radiatus. NCBI lineage: Eukaryota > Metazoa > Chordata > Actinopteri > Cypriniformes > Cyprinidae > Enteromius > Enteromius radiatus. Next base: position 13,304,495 of record JAUCMS010000127.1, read on the forward strand.
GCGGCCCACCTCCTCTTGTGCAGCCTCTTGCTGTCTGCGGACACTTTCGAGCTCTTGATGAAGTGTCTCAGGATCACCAGCCACCGGCCGAGACAGCTCCAAAGGTCGGGCCACAGATCGAGAGGGTCCTGTAGGCTGCAAGATCTGAATTTAAACACAAGTAGCCATTTATTATTAAAATCACACAAAATATTCTAACAAATGATCCTGGCATCTGTGTGTTTTAAGTGGATACTACACCACAGTGGAAAAGCCTGGAAATATTTCTTTTTCTTAACAGCTTTCCTTTTCCACTTGACTATTAGAACAAGAAATTATGGGTAAAAAAATAAACAACAACAACAGCCAGCATTAAAAGACATGAGAAGATGGAATGTTTGCCATACTTTTTCTCATATGGGGTCACACTAGGGCTTAAACATTCAAAGGAAAACTTTATCTAGTCCACATCCCAAGTCAGACATCGGGTTCTACTTTAGTAGGTGCATTTTTTCATCTTTTTAAAGTGTGCGGTGACCTCTAACATAGGTGAGAGTAAAGATGTCTCTGCTGCTAATGTGACAACAAAATCGCATCCACCACATCTGCCCAAAAGCTGATCCCAAGCATAGTACGTCCCTTCAGAGAATAGAGCTAATAAATCATAAACCCTTCTGACACTGCAGGCTATGAAGGTTCCGAAGTGAAATGAGAGAGAGCAACTTATCTGACTGCCACTGCCTCTCCTAAGCTTAACGCAGCTGACACAGCCTGTCTGCTCACTGCTGAACATTACTGAACATATAAAAAAACTAAAATACCAAACCCTGGGTGAAATGACCATATGTAAAACTTGTGCATGCTCAGCAAACCTTTAAAATCAATTCTTGACTTTACATATAAGCTTTGCACTTGAAGTAAGGTATTGTTGAACTGCATTTGGAAAACATCTATATGTGTGCACTAAACTGAATGGCTTCTGTGTATTTACACGTGCATACAGAGTAATAATAAACATGGTTTAATGTTACAGATTCTTATTTTATAGCAAGTGCTTTTGTTTTATTACCAAATTACTTAATGCCCACGATGCACACATATACATATATATATACACACACACACACACATATACATAAAATATGTATGTATATATATATATATATATATATATTATGTATATGTGTGTGTGTATATATATATATATATACATTTAGACTTTTTTATTACACATTGACAGCAATTTTAAAATCACAGTAGTTTTATGTCAGCATATCTTTTGAGGTAACGGAGAACATGCTATACTTTAACTTTTATTAATTAAAAATTCTATGGATTAAAATATGTTAGTAGCAGTACAACTGGAATGAGCTGATGTTGGTTTAAATCAACAGGAAATATAATTAGTGTTTTGTCTGAAAATTAGCTTTTTGATCTGAAATACTTGTCATTAATGTTAGGAAGAAGATTAGTGATTTTAAAGAGATTCAAATTCACCTGAGCAGAATCCAGACTGTGTGACTGTCGCACTAGTACATTGTCTTTTCCTGCAGAGAAAAAAGGACCCAAAATGAAAACACACAAACACAACTTTACTTCTGATACCCCTACACTAAACATTAGTACACTGTTTATATTGAGGTCTCTAATATCAGAAGAGTCATAATTAATCAGTCTAAGGATCCAAACATTAAAAGACAAAATCACCTTTGATCACTGACTGGCCAGGGTAATCTCCCTGTAAAATAAAAACATGCAGATTTATTCATCATTTCCTCAAACTTTGATCATCAAATGCTGAAATTGGAGTTAACGAGCAGCAGTCCTTGATGAGCATGTTGCAAATATTTTTACTGACCAAATGGCTCCGCTGCTGGACTCTCACAGTCTCCATGGCCCTGGCTCCATCCTCCCTCTCTTTGGCAGAAAGTAAGCGCTTCAGCTGTTCTCTCTGGTGTACAAAACAGATACACATGAATATTCAATAGCGACTAACACCCAAACCTACTAATAACAAGTAAACAACCTTCCATTAATACTACGGCAGAAATAAAATGAAGAGATGGAAGTGAGAATAGACAATGTCACTGGGACAGGAAAAAAAAAGCTCTTCCAGGACACAAATTACCTCCTTGCGAATGTCCTCCACTGTTGACTTTTCCTAAAAAAGGATCAAGTAGAAAAAGAGAGAGAGAGAATATTTTAAGATATCTATAGAACTACTGCAACAGAAAAATCACAATTGCTCTCAACAATTCAGATAAAATTGTAAAAAGTATTTTGGCTTTTACTATCTGGAGTACTAAAAACACCAATGTAAGGCACAAACTTGCAAATAAATTGGGCAATTACAAAAAGCCGTAAGAAATACCTGACTGAGTTGCTGCTGAAGCATGTTAACTTTATCGAGCATCGTTCTCTGTTCCTGGTGGAACTTCTTTAGTATCTCCTGTTGGCTCTCATTCTTTTTCTCCAGGTCCTAGAAAACACAAACATACACACATTTACAAAGTCCTTGATTGCCAAAAATGACTATGATTAATGTTTTATAATCCTTGTAATTAACAAACAATTAATCTACAGAATATGTAAGGTCTAATACTGATGAACAATAATGAACAAACTATTAATAAAGAACAAGAACATTTTACTGGAAACTTGAATGGCCCTCACCTGTATGATTTTATCACGGTTAGGGGTTTCAGAGACCATGTCCACAGATTGTAACTGACCCAGAAAACAAAATATAAAAATGATAAGCCACACAAAGGAATAATCATGATGACTTTTAAATCTAATTACAGGGTCAAAAACTAACTTACAACAACAACATTGTGTTTTTATTTTAGGCTAATATTGTTCATGTAAACTAGAAATATTGTTTTCAGAGAAACAAATGTGCTGGTCCTGGCTGTTGAAAAGAAATTGCTGCTCTACATTTCCTTCTGATAAATTCACACGTTAGAAATTATTGGCTGCAGTTTTCCAGCATGGTCACTGATTATTACAGCTTGACCTCACACACATATTACCTTTAAAGCAGTTTTTAAATTAGAAAAGGTTGACTTACTAAGATAAGGGAACTTCATGAGGATAACAAAAGAGCTTAAACGAAGAGTGCTGCATGTTTTGTTTTTTTGTGTGTGTACTACTTTCATTAAACACTGGGTGGCAGTAGTGCGTAAAAATTAACAGCACTGCAAAAAATGTTGGCATGTAATAAAACTGAGACACTGATAAGTGAGGGAGGAAGGTTTAAACCTTTTGTGATTTATTATAATCTGTATGTTTGTTTAAAATCTCCTGTGCAGGGAGTTGCTCAGAAGAAAGCGAAGGTGAAAACGCGGTGTATACCTGTCTCTTTTTTGGTTCCATCTTGGCAGCTTCTTTTGCTGTGAATACAAATGAGTAATGATTAATTAGCAATTCATGAAACAACCTAAATAAATAAATAAATACAGAAGGAGAATTGAGATGTTTTTTCCCCCCTCTCAGGAGTTATGGTATGCATAAGCTCTTATATTTTTACTCTGAAGTATGAAGCTGAAAAGACAGTTCTACACTCTTTTTCGGAAGTGTGTGCATAAGCTCTTGGAGCTTTGATCACTAGAACCTTACTACTTGATAAAGGCCTATTCACACCAAAAGTGATGAAACAAAGTAATGTGAACTGCAGGGGGAAAAAAGAATTAAAAATCTGATGAAAAGTTGCATTCAACTGATTCACACCAAGAATGGCAGACATTTTTATCAGCCTCTTTGTGAAAAGTTCCAATATGTGAAACAAAATAATGCTAAAAAAACTTCACTTAAATGCAAAGGATAATGGAATGGAACAAAGGAAGTAATGAGGTGATAAAGGAATCTCTCGTTCCAGTGAAAATAGTGGTGTGTGCCAGAAATTGGTTGGCAAATCACTTCTTTTTGCTCTGTTTGTTGCCACTATGGCTATTTGGAGTGCTTGTTCTGAACACATTTACAAAAAGCTTGGACTGTAACCTGCTTGATTTTGCCCTCCTTTTTTATTTTCAATTTAAAATTTGAGATTCCTTTCCTAAACTGATCTCTTGTACTCTCCTTCTCATTTATGTCACCGAATGAATATATTAGATTGCAGACTTGATGTGACAAACAACAACTAATGCAAATAATAAAATGCAACCAAGCATAAAATTCTGTGTACAATAAAACTAAATCTCTGGATACGTTTAACAGGCATTTGTTGCTCGTGCATTTACAAAATTTGCCAGTTTAGATTATGTTATGTCAAAAATGTTACATAATGTTGTCCCAATGCAGTTTAAGGTATATATTAATTCCTAAAAACTTAAGCACTGCTCTACTGCTCTAAAATATAAGAGAGAGAGAGAGATATCTTAAAAACAGGAAGCAACAAAACCTTTTGTGGCACTGTCCAGATAACTCTTGACCAAAGAGACAAGCTCCTGGTTTTTGCTGAGCCGTGCATAGTGATAACTATCATGGCCGAAACCATCCACAGCAGTGACGTCAGCTCCATGTTTCAACAAAACGTCCACAGCATCCTTACATGCATACTCGCAGCCCAAAATCAATGCTGTTCTGAGTGAACAAACAAGTAAACAAACACACATTACATTTAAAAATACTCCTGTGAACTAATAAGACAAGAATAGGACAAGAGTAACACAAATACATTTGTCATATCCTTCTATTAACCTTATATTTCAAGTAAGCAAGCTATTTTTCATGTAATTGTGAGATTTCAGATTCATTAGCTAGAAGAATAATAGTACAGCGTTAAATTGCTCATGCTACATATCATTGTGTTGTTGAAAAAATGAAGGTATTATGCGTACAATAGTGCTAATTTGTATTATAAAACCACTAAAATAATGTCAGAAAATTCACTAATTGAATAAAAACACAGAGTAAGAAAAGCAAGAAAGGAGACTAGAAAAACTAATTACTGAGAAATATGAATGTGATATTTACTTGTTCTGTTTGTCTCTGACTGTGATGTCACTTCCTCGTTCTAACAGCAGCTGACAGATGTGTGGATGACACATTTGAGTGGCAAGCACCAATGGAGTCCGACCATCCTATAAACACACATATAGAAACGCACATTTGCATTAACTCAAACAGACATTAAAAAATAAATAAATAAAGCATTTGAAGATAAAGTCTGAGGGGAAATAAAAATACCGAACATTTGTCCAGGTAAAAAGAATGAGAGGACAAAGAATTTATCAGGATATTAAATATCCCAGAAGCCACATATTAACTCACAAAATCGCTGGCATTAACTGATGCCCCGCTGTCAGAGAGCAGCTTCACACTGGAAGAGCAGCCTGCCATAACTGAAAAGACAAACAATAATAATATTCCATAACATTCCCCCCAAGCATGTAAATTAGATTCAGTAGATTCATCTGATATCACACTCAAACATAAAAAAAAAACAATAATTCTAAAACCTCCACTGGGCACAGAGTAAGAGCAAGAGCTCTAAATCTTACATGAAAGCTTTCTGAGGGGAGGAAAATAGGCCCACGAACTACATCTTATTGATTATGACTGCTGCCGCCTCAAAGAATCACATTCAATGTTCATCCACTACCCTTTCCATCTCTGCTACAACACTTCTTGTATGAGGAAGGACAAAGAAGGAATGAAAGGGATGATGAAAAAAAAAAAAAACGGAGGAAGCAGAAAAGAGTTCAATTCAGTAACACTTTAATAGTTAACAAGTGTCCTATTTTAAAGGGATAGTCCACCCAAAAAAATTAAACTCTGTTTATCTGCTTACCCCCATGACATCCAACATGTAGTTAACGTTGTTTCTTGACTAGAACACAAAGATTTTTAACTCAAAACGTTGCAGTCTGTCAGTCATATAATGGAAGTCAATGGGTCCCAAAGGTTCCAAAGCACTGAGAGACAAAAATAAATAAACAAAAAAAAACATACAGAGACTAAACCAAATTAAACCCTAGGGCTTGTGTCGATACATAGAGGTGTTACGAAATGTCAGAGGATGTTGACGCACCACATGCTGGATGTTGCGAATGAACCCAGACAGATTGTTTCATGTCTCAATACCTCATTTCATCTCCATGAGCTGCAGGGTGTTTCATTTGGTTTCATCTGTGTATGTTTTTTTTTTTTTTGGATCTCAAAGCTTTGGAACCTTTGGTTCCCATTGACTTCCATTATATGACTGACAGACTGTAGCGGTCAGAGTTAAAAATCTTTGTGTTGTACTGAAGAAATAAAGTCCCCTATATAAACATCAAATTTTCATGTTTGGGTGAACTATCCCTTTAACTACGACTTTTCCCTGAAATTCTTACTTTGCTGCTTATTAATAGTCAGTAAGGTAGCAGTTAAGTTCAGGTATTGGGTAGGATTAGGGATGTAGAATTAGGCATTCATATTTGCTTAATAAGCACAAATAAAAGTCTAATATTCTATTAATATACATGCTAATAGGTGTAACCATTAAAAAAAAATTGTGTTACCTTCAATTCCAACAAAACCTCAATATGTACAAAGCTTTTTGCTTACCAGCATCATGCAAGGCAGTTCTTCCCTGCAGGTCCACGTTTCCCACTGGGCAATTGTGCTGAAACACAAAAGACTCGTCACACTCACAGTCACAGTCACGCCATTCACAAACACTCCATGACCATTAAGCTTTGAAAGGTCAGAGGATGAATCTAAACTTTCGAAAACATCCATGATGACTGCCTGCTCCCAAACAGATCAACACACACACACAAAAAGAACGGACCAGAATGACATGGATGTGTAAGATTCTAGTTTGAATCTTTAAAATGATTCTGAACCTGAGAAGTGAAACCAGGTCAAGCAAAGGAGTGTTGCTAAGAAACTGGCCTCAGTGGTCTTCAGTCCCACCACCCCCTGTGCCCTCATTTCTAAAATCTCTTTTACTCTCTCTGTATTCCTCTGTCTGTCCTACTTTCTCAAACCCAATACTTTCTCCATCTCTTTTTTGCTACCTCAGCCAAAACAACTCCTCTGATTTCAGTCACTATAAAAACCTTTTATGCTCTAGCAACAGCCTCCAAAACCAGTAGCAAGGTCACATGGTCTTGCTGGCTAACTGTGTCCTGGGTAACTCTATCTGATGGGCTCTAGGAGCCAGTTTCAGATTGCACATGATGATGGCATAGAAATATAGACTGTAGGTTACAGTACGGGCAGCCTGTCAACACTGCAGACACCCGGGAAAATACTCTCATCCAGTGAGTCAATGTTGTTTGAATAAGAGGACACAGTCATGACACTTAAGGTGGATTACACTTCATATTAGCTGTCAGTGATTTCGAAGGCAAGCATCAGACAAACTTTCAGATACTAAAACTCATTTTCACATAATTAGCAGAGTCAGATTTTTCTAATTTTGCTTCCTGCGGTGCAAAGTAATTAACACAAACAAGTCACTGTGACAAAGACGCTGTTGTTGGAGTCATCTAGCAAGTGATAGGAATCATTTCCCATCTTAATTATCTCAAGCGCCATCACTCACAACGGCACAGAGACAGAGTTTTCCCCTCTTACAAATGTGTTTGTGGATTAATTGATTGAAATTAAGCAGCGTATCTGTAAACAAGATCTGTTCAATCTGCCTTCAAACAGCATCATTTTCTCATAACCAGGATGTCAGGTTCATGTAACTGAGTTCAGGTCACTGCTTTATTTGTTTCACTTTGTTTATGAGCCTGTGGGCTGAAGTAAAATTACCAACAGCAATAACGGTTTGCAAACAAACAAAAAAAAAACAATTTTGCAGCCCTTCCCTAAATGCAGGACTGGGTATGATATAATGCACAGAAAACATGCTTATCAATACTTGAATTAAAAGAAATGTAAATTTTTTTTCAGTAAATGTTCATTTTGTGTAAGGTATTTACCATTTCAGATAAATGCTTATTTTAAATTTTACATTCAAGAATTCATTGACATGACTGTGAATATTATCTTCTTTTTTTATATAAAATTAAAAAAATAATAATAATAGTATTTTTTTACATAGTAAAACAATACAATATTTTACATAGAACTATATATTGGTGCATTTTGGTTAATTTATTTTTTTACTATACACCACAATTCAACATAACTGGATTGCTATTAAAATTGTATCAAACATGATAAAGAGTTTCAGAAAGAGCCCAGATGAGATAGTTAGAGACTCTGCTCTGTTGCTTTTCTTTTGTTCAATACTGCAGCTCAATGATACAGCTTTGACTCCGCCAAAAACTATAGAAAGTGCCTAATTGAACTTATGGGAATGATACAACTTATAAATCATAAATATAATTAGAAAAGTGACGTATCGACACAATATACTGCAAGGAGAAAACCTGGGCATATTGATACAAGATTGAATCAGTACAGCACAACAATGGAGGCAGTAAATAATCCTTTCTGAAGTTTATCTTATCACAGTACTCAGAAAACCTCATATCTACTAAAATATGATTCAACACCTTTCCTTCACATCAAAGAGGATACAATAGAGCAGAAATTGTCTGGCTTGAAAAGAAAAGAGTACAAAAACACATTGAGTGTCTATCCATTCCTGTATACAACTGTATTGACTGCAAAAAGCAGCTTTACCTGGAGTAGTTTCTGCACACATAGTGACTGGGCATTTCTGGCTGCCAGGTGTAAGGCATTTTTTCCTGCAGGAACAAAACAACAAATCAATAAGAATCTTAACCAGTGTGCTTGTAGAGACCGAAGACCGATGTCAACAGCAGGAGTCATTCCAAGCTCATAAGATATTTTTAATGAATTCTAAAACATGTCTGGTTCCTCAGTTTGGAAATTACTGGTTTGGATTTAGAGAGAGATATTAATGACCCTTCTGTACATTATCTCTTTAGGAAGCCGGACAGTTTTACTGTTCACAAAAGCACATTTAAAAATTATTTATGGGATATATTTGAACATTATGGGCCGGTTTCCCGAACAGGGTTTAAGACTAGTCCTAGATTAAAATAAATATTAAGAGCTGTCTAAACTGGAAAAGGCTTGCATTGAGATATCTTAAAATACATCATTGCCATTGTTTGGTCTTAAAACGCTCACAGATAATGCATTTTTGTAAGACATGTTTCTAAAAATTCTTCAATGTCCTAAATTAGTAAAGGTCTAGTCCTGACTTAATCTAATTCCTATCCGGGAAACTGGCCCTATATGCGTTCCCTGGTATCCAAACTCACCCTAGAGTAAAATCCTCACCTGTGGCATCCGTGGCTGTGACATCCACACCATGATTAAGAATGAGGTTCAGGCAGTCGAGATGTCCTCTGGAGGCAGCAAGATGGAACCTGAAGAGAAATATAGAAAGGAACAGAAACAGGAGAAAGGGTTAAACTTATGGCAAGTGCAAGTTGAAAATTGATGCCTGCCTCTTACCACCATCATCAGCATTCTAGAGAAGTACATGACAACCATCAAGAGAAGCTCAACTCTCTCTTTCAAATGTATTTGCATGCACAACTCCTCACTTTACATTACATAAGCACACTTTTTATTCTTTTAATAATGTCCATATTTAACTTTACATTATTCATATGCAAAATGCAGAATTGATCAAAATCAGCACTTTGAGCTTGATTTACAATGGCGAAAATGTCTCGAAGACTTCTTGCAAAGAGGGACGTGCAGATTTTCACCTGTGTGTTATTTTAGACTGTGTTGATGGTGAAAAGCTAAACATGCAGACAGGCCTTTGACCTGAAGACTGACTCCACACACTGTCCCAAACAACCCCCCCCCATGGAGTGATGGATACATGGCAATTTGTTACTGTTAGAATGTGTTGATCACAAACCTTATTGGGCATCACTTTTTGAAACTTTATTTTTACGAACATTCATACAACATTAGTTGCATTATAATCATTTTGCAAGTCATCAAAACAACATTGTTCCACTACTATATGATGTTTTCAAATTGAATCTAAATTTAAGTTGCAATTTCCAGGGAAGCAAAAAGGGAGACACAGCTCATTGCTTTGCAGGTTCCTCCAAATATGATTTCACAACTAAAAATGACTTGACGCAATAACATTTTATTAGGTATATGGACTGTTATAATGGTAAGTGATCCTCATTAAAGGAGACTGAAGGGCTCAGATGGTCATGAAGACCCAGACATGTCATTCTAGCTTGGCTCCAACTCCTTGACTGACTCACATATCTGCGGCTTCAAGATACATTATGTATTTTTAGAGGTGCTAGAGAGGTGGGATGGGGGGTCAGTTTGAATTCAAAACAAGACTTGCATGCTGTACTAGTCTGTCACCGAAGTCTCTGCAGTTCAGCAAAAGCCATTTCAATGCATCTGAGTCTCTGATAAGTGTGGAATGCATTAGGAATTTCAATACTTTACTGAACGCAAGGTTTATTCTTACTAAATATTTTGCTGCTGCCAGAGGCCTTTAAGAAACTCGAAAAGAATCTTTTGAACTTCTAAAGAAAGTCTGTTTGTGTGTGTCCAGGTGTCTATGAATGGTGCACAAATTGAGAAAACTTACTAGTCGTAAATATTTCCTACCCGTCATCTTCAAAAAAAACAAAAAAAACATAATAAAAATATAACACCTGAATTGAGACAGTAGAAATACTCCCATAATACACATTGTCATTTATTATATAGTTGTATGTAGGTTTTTTTATATTTTCACTTCATATTTTTTAAGCTTAAAGTTTAAAATGTAATATTTATAATTTATTTTAACTTTATTTCAGTTCCACAGACAGTATATATAACCCTTTCCTCTCAATCTCTGAAAAAAGGGACAGGTTAAAGTCTCACTGATAAATTGAGGTAGAAATTATTAAAATGTGAGAGTTTCTGATATATTAACACTTGATTTATCAGTAAGGGTCAAATTTTCAGTCTTGCAATTTGACAAACCAAATATTATCTTTCAATTCCTAGCAAAAGTTACTTGCCAACTTATTTACTAACCAGTTCTACCCTCATTGAGCTTTTGCAAAGTATGCATACATCTATTTTCAAAACTGGGTGTGTTAAAGAAACAAAAGTTACTGCCACAGCAGAAAGGCTTGGTCTGTGTTTCCTCTGAGCTAAGCATTTATTAGCTACATCAAGCAGGTGTATTTAACTCCATACTCTTTATTAAAGATAGAAACACACAGAAATCTACTCATTTACAGCTGCCCACAAGGCAAAAAATTGCTGTCCTAATGCAGGTTACCAATTTACCCACCAGAACTACTGGATTACACCCTACAGCCCTGTGGTCTGCCCTCCCTGTGAGCTATTCTGACCGGTAAGGGAAATAACAGGCTGGAAATGCAGTCTGCATGTGAGGTCCTGCTATATATGAACAGAGGATTTCCACAAATCCAACATTTGACCTGCATATTCCACTTGACTATGCACAAAGAGGTTGCATATCCCCATGTGCAGGTCATTTGGCAGCCATTATGGCACACTGACGTCCAGAAGCATGTTTCATATAACAGGCTGGTGTTTATTAATTGAGCTCTGTTACACTATAACACCAACCCAGCCACTGCGACTGCGACCGACGCTCTTGACTTAGTCCTAAGAAATTCTAGCACCTTATTACAAGTCAAGCTCTTCTCCACCCGACAGGGCAGGAAGAATCTCACACTATGACAAAAATACCCAAAGGGGAACCTTATGGCTTTAAATGAGGGAATGAAACAAAGCTGTGGTTAAATCAAGCTGAAATGTGTCTGTCTATGCCCTACATAGACCCTGTCAAGGCAGTAAAAACATCAGGGATTGATGGGAGGCCAACTAGGCTTTCTAAAACAGGAAAAGACACAGTTGATCCACCAGTGTTGGAGCCTACTGTGTGGGCCATGTAATAATGTGGAACATCACTCAGTGTGATATTGAATAACAGGGTTCAACGAGTCACCTCTGACTCCCAAAAACTTTTCCTGCATTTCTCCCAAAATAAAAAAGGCATCATCTAAAGCTCTCCGGACTTGGAACTTTCAGAAGAAGATTAAGTAAGCAGTTAACATGACAGAAAAAAAACATCTAGATCCTAAATTTAGTCAGTGTACACAAGCATAGATTTATTCCATGAAGACCTACTTCCGGCCAAGGCTGTTCTGGACTCTTTTGGTCTGCATCGGGTCAAGCATCTCCGACCACAACATGTTTTCCAATTTTTACTGAAATTCTTGGTCAGGCACAAAATGCTACAGTCCAGATCAGACAAAAACATAGGGTCTATCATAGCAAAGTATGAACAAAAGCTAATGAAGGGCTAATGAAGTGATCAGGCAGGATAAAGGTGTGTACTATATTCAAAGCTGAGTTTAAGATCACGATATAACAGGAACGTTAAGAGTATTCAAGCATTTAAGTAATCTCACAGTTTGTGTGTGTGTGTGTTTCAGGCAGGTACGTGCAAAACTACATATATTTTCAAAGTAGACTAATAGCTATGCTGCCTAGTCAATTCATTGGTCTTAAGGATGCCCTGTATAATTAGACTGGTTTGGGGTTAATCTCATCAAGAGAGGCCACGTTTCTTAGGAACGTGTTCTTAAATTATACAGTTAGACCACAGGATTCTGGAAACAAGGTTTGAAATGTAGTACTGTTTAACTTGTTACATGCTTGAATCTAGATTTTAAAAAAAATCTAGATGAACTAGTTGCCCTTTCTAATACCCTAATTGGTTGCTGGATGACAAGTTAACCATGGTGACCAATCCTTAGTGACAGGGATACTTACGCAGAGCGGCCCTCCACGTCAAGTTTGGTAGGGATGATGCCCTTCTTGCCAAGTACTGCTGCGACCTTGTCCACCTCCCTCCTCTCCACTGCCTTCATCAGCCTGTCATCATATTTATTCCAGTCTGTGTTCTAAAGGATAGAGAGAGAAACAGAGAGACACATCAGAACACCCATAACATCAGCATGTACACAAAGACAGCATTGTCATGTTCAATAAAGCTGCTGAGGTGACAGCTATTGTTCATGACTCCCCTAATGATCAGGGTGGTGATCACAGGTGTAATTAGCTGAATGAAGGAATGTTAACAACTCCAGTGCACCCTGTATTCAAATATTCAAAAGCACAAATTGATTGAAACACTTGAAGTCTTAATAAATTACAGCTTTTCTTACATAAATTGAAAAAAAAATGGGAATGGGAATACATGATGCCGAATGCAAAAATGTAATTAAAATTAAAACAACTAATAATAAAGTATTGGAGTCACCCAGGACACTAAATACCTTATAAACCAAAGTAACACCTGAGGAAATAAATACTTTAGGAGTAGTCTTGCTACACATTACTTGAATTAAAAAAATAAAAGCTTTTGCATAAACGAAAGATGCTTTAAGCCTGACATGGTCATACAAGTTCACACAAGCTTCTCAAAAGATGTCTAAGCTCCAAAAGATCTCAGGCAACAGTTCCAGGATTCCTGAATTCTTTGAATTTAAGCTTCTCTAGAGCAGTTTAAAATGCACGCATACATTGAATTAAATATCAGACTCTCTCCTTCCAGCTTTTGAATACTTAAGATAGAGAATTGAAACCTCAACAAAGTTTAAAGAAAAAGTACCACTGGAGAATCTTGATACCTACAAAGTACATGGAGGTGCATTTGAGCCATCGACTCATCTTGGTGGTCCTTTTGAGGTGGTCTGGAGAAATACAAAAATAAGAAAACGTTCTGTCTGAAAAAGAAAATGAACACTCAGCCAGCGAGTGTTTGTGGTCTTTAAATGAATCCCCCTCTCCAGCAGGCAGCCTGCACCTCGCAGGGGGACCAGAAACCTCGGCAGAGTCCTCGAACGCTTCTCCAGTCCACAAGCTCTCCACGAGACTTCATCACGGCACGAGAAACAGCGCAAACAAACAGAGAGTGAGCCGCTGTAGCACAGGGACCAGCCCCGGGACAGCAGCTCCTCCTCTGGGGCTGAGTCTCAGTCTCTTCCCCTCTCTGTCAGACAGTCCTCCTATCCGTACAGCCTCTATCTTGCTTTCCGTTCTCTTCTCTTTCTGTCCGTGTCTGCTTAGCTCCTCTATGCCAAATGGCAAGGACGTTCAACCTCTGGCAGTAAATATGTGAGCTCTTCCAGGTCTAAAATATCCCTGTAAACAACACGCAGACAAGCTCAGGGTGGTTACCTCTTTATTTTTGCCCCTCAGACCTTCCTCCAATGACTGATTGGGGTAGAACCGCTAATAATAAACCATCCTAGCATATCTAGTCCATGAGTAACAGTTACGGTGACACCCGTGAGCAACAAGGCCAGCCAAATGAGAGGAACCTCAGCACTGCAAGCACACTTTGACTATCCCCCTCCACAGCCACGGCTGCACATAAAGCTACAACCATTAATCTCTAGGAGATTAAAGTCTCTGGTCCAGACCAGGTCATCATCTGGCGGTCTGAGGAGACGCTTCCAGCTTCGCTCGCACCAGGGGGGTCTGAGCTGACGGATGAAGCACACGGTAGCAGGATTAGGTGTCTGCTTTTTACAATCAGCTGCCTGGCATATGGAGCCTGAAACCCTGTTTACAATCGCCCCATGCCGGCTCTGTATCTGCAAGACAAACACTACGTAAACGATCTATTTCTAAAAGCAAGACGTCAGCTTTTAATTTGGTAGGTGAGAGACTTGAAAGTGGATCAAAAGGCTGCAAGGACGCATTAGATTTTCACACCAGCGCCAGTGGGGGAGTTTGGTTACCCCTTAATATGCCCCTCTACCCCCAGCGATACAGCAGAATACATGTGAGAATACCCACACGTATAGCATGTCATATATGGGGGGGGCACTGGGAAGGGTATCGACTCTCAAAACCTGCTCAGTCCCATAGAAACAATGACACAGAAATGGATGCATATAGGGTCTAGCACCTTAAATAAGCACAATAGTTAGTGTGTGGATGTGTGGACTATTTCTGTTTTGTTTTGTCTTTTGCAGAGGACACTGGGTGAATAGGCTAAATGCCTCACAACTGCAATTCACTGCCATATTAAAGAGCAAGACCAAAGAAAATATGCACCGTGTGTGTTTAGGAACACATGATTGATGCTGTATATTGATAAAGATGTATAATGATTGCAGACAAAGAGATTTATTGATAAAACAGAGGCAGCATTTTACCCAAAAGTGATGGAAGAGCCAAAAGAAGGTGGCCAACAGATATAAGAACCTCTTTGATACAGTTTTTAAAGTCATCCCAGGTGGCACATGAAAATTCAGTTTGCAGAGCTGTAATCTACACACACACACACACACAAAAAAAGACACTTTCGGTATAGTTCAACTGTCACTTCATAATTCTTATACGCCAATGTGTGTCATTTCATAGTTTAGATCAGGGCTCCTCAAATCTTATCCTGGAGGTCCGATGCACTGCAGAGTTTAGCTCCAACCCTGATAAAACTCACCTACCTGTGTTTTCTAATGATCCTTAAGACACTGATTAGCATGCTCAGGTGGGTTTGATTAGGGTTAGATCCAAACTCTGCAGTGCATCCGACCTCCAGGGTAAGATTTAAGGAACCCTGGTTTAGATGAACTTGCTTTTGTAGAATATCAAAATCTACTGCGAGTAGGGGTGGGCGATATCACGGTATAAGTAATTTTCTACCTCGATAACGATAACACAATATAGCAATTTGTATCTGAAAAATGCATAAATAAATTCAAACACAAAGAAACGGTTTCATATAATGTAATGTAATTTTATTTAAACTACTGTAAATTGCAGCGATACTTTAAGTAAAAAAAAAAAAAAAAACTAAACAATACCATAATGTTTACTGCAAGTTTTTTTTCTCAGAACAACAGATACTAACATAGTGCCTGACAGTATACCAGTCTCCACGGGACATTTTAAAACGCTTCTTTAATAATCACAAACTACTGTTATCCAGTGATGGGCAGTAGCGTCGCTACAAGTAGTGACGCTACTAGTTTAACTACATTTCTCAGTAGCTTGTTGGTAGC
>JAUCMS010000127.1:13346434-13405570 GCA_032357445.1 Enteromius radiatus
CCACACACACACACACACATAGATAGCCTGTTTTATTTAAGTATACTGTATTAAGTTTAAAAAAAAAAAACTATTAAAACAATTTCTAAATAAACTATTTCCATTTTCTTTTTGAACAATCTTCTTTCTTCAATTTTGTTTATACAAAAAGAAAAAACTTTTGAAATAAACTCCCTGTCAGCATAATCCCAATCAGCACTTGAAAGGACATCCAAATGTGATTACTCAATAGGATTATTTGCTTAGAAACACCAAGTCTGTAGATAAGACATGAACAGATTAATACAGGCTAACTGAAGTACATAATAACAGGTCCAGTCTTTCACACGGAAAACACACTCACACAAGGCACACATGACAAAACAGAGGAAATGATGAGTGGCTTTAGTTTTCCTGTACAGTACCAAACACAGATGACCTAACAGACAACAACTGAGCAGAGACCTCAGTCACTGCATGAGCCTGAAACAAACATCTATGAGCAATTACACGCCAACACGAAAGACCTCGTAACCTCACCAACTACGCCACTGCAGAACCTCCAAACAAATCATTCCTTCTGAAAAATTCAAGAAGAGAGGGACGGAAGGAGAGCAGAAAGAAAATAATGAATGAACAATCAGGCGTGGTAGCCACAAAAAAAAAAAAGAGAAAGTCCTTACTTTCCACTCGAAGTGTACAATTAAGTTCACTGAACTCACTAGCTCTCACTCTAGAAACTTCAACACTAAACAGTGTTCTTTTGGCATTGAGCAAGAAAATATGGATGCAAAATTGTTAGAGAATTACATTGTTTTAACAACAGTCATGATTTACATTTTACATAAGAATCATGAGGTCAGATATTGGCAATCTGTAAAATGCTATTACTTCCAGTTGTTAACCTGAATTTAAAGGAATGCTTCTTAAAATAAAGGAAGTGTTCATCAAAAGAATGATTTAGTCATCATTTACTCTCATGTTGTCCTAACCTTTATGATTTCTTCTGTGCAACACAAAAGAATGTTTTAACAGGGTCAAAAATAACACAGGACCCCAACGACTTTCATTATATGAGGGGGGAACAAATATCTTCTTTTGTATTCTGCAGTAGAAAATACAACATGAGAGGTGTGTAAACGATGACAGAACGTTCGTTTTTTGTGAACTTTCCCTTTAAAAGTATTATCTAAAATAATCCTGCATGTTTAGGGGAAAGTTTATGGATAGGTTTTGCTGGGAAGAGAAAAGAACCAAGAGTGTAGCAGACGGTCCGATCGCAGCCATTGTGCCCTGTGGAATCAGACAAAATATAGACGATTACAGAATAGGATGGGTAAAGGGTATAAAAAGTGTTCATATTATGTTAAAGAGGTTGAGACAAAGCTGTGAAGGAAATAAAACTCAAAGTAAATTTAGCAAGCGAGAGGGGGGGAAAAAAAACTCTTTCAAGTTGACATATACATTAGATAGCTAGATAGATAGGTATATACAAAAGTAAAACAAAAAATATATTTGTTCTCTGTACACAGCAACGATTATCATCGTTTACAAAAACACCCTTCAGTCATCCTGTATGTCCTGTTTTCTTCCCAATGTTTGGAAGTCTGTTCAGTCAGTTTCGGTCCTGTGTCAGTCTAACGAGATGACATCTGGGATGGGACCGTAGATGGCAGACGTGGGGGCCGATTCGGAAGTGGGGCGTGGGGCGGGTGGATGTCCAAGGCTTTCCCGCAGGCTGCTGGAGGACACCAGGCTGCTGCCTGTGCTGCTGCCATTTACGTTAATGGGAGGGAGGTTGTTGCTTACAGGGGTAGAGGGAGGGTCCAGGAAGAGCTGGGATGAGCCGTAAGGGAGAAAACGACTCAGGAGGAGGTCATGATCTTCAGATGCTGATGCGGCTGCTGCCATCACCATGTTGTAGTGCTGGAGAGACACACACACACAAAAAAAGAATCAGGCAAACAGAAGACGGACGCTAGACTAGCTATATCAAGTTTAATAATCAGGCCAAGAAAAGTTTGGATTGCTACCTGATGATTCTCTCCTTGTAAAAAAGGAAAAAAGTTGAGATCTGTAAAAGGCAGAGGTAACAGTGATAAATCAGTACAAATGTTTAAGCTTAAAAAAAAACACTTTTCCACATTAAACAGGCTCCTAATGATGTTTGGGTGCTGTACCTGACAGGTCAGTGGGTGTAGAGTAGTAGTGGCGGTAGTCCTGAATGAGAGGAGGTGGTGGGGGAATGTAATTGGTGTCCACCTGAGGCATGCTGGGAGTTCGACTCACAGGAGATGCTTGTCTGTGGAGATTTAGTACCCTGTGAACACAGCAACAAACAAGCTAGCTTGAGTAAAACCTTTAGCAAACCCACAAATGGAATGTTACAGTTGTGCATATTTATAAAGACAAAAAAATGTGCTTGTTTTCCTGAAATGTACCCATTATCCATCTGAGGAGAGATGCTAGATAGTGAGGGGCAGCCTTTCTTCTGAGGGGGTTCTTCATCTTCCTCTTCTTCAGATGAGCTTTCAAGAGTCAAATCAATCACCTCCACTTTTTTGCTGTTGCTTCCACTGTTGCCGTTTGTTTGAGAGTTCTGCTCCAACACTGTCGTACGACATCCACCTGATTATACACACACACACACAGCAGACTGTAAACAAAATAATTTCAGGGTGTATGTGCAAGGCAGGGTGGGATTACATTTCTCAGGGGAAGGTTAATGTCATATTCATTGTTTGCTACTAGCAACCAATTCAAAGAGATAAAAGAAATAATTCTCAAAATTAAAAGAAAAAGCTACTATGAATGCTGCTCAACAGGTTTATATGAATCTTTTTTCATGACACGCTGATGAACAGAAAGCTCAAAAGAACAGCATTTATTTGATATAATAAAATGTTGTATTGATTTTTGTATCAATGAAACAGTACTGTCACTTTTGATATGTTTATTGCATTCTTATGGAATAAAAGTATTTCTTTCAACTGTTTTTTTTTTTTTTGTATATAAAGCTGCAGTCTCAATATGTTCGAAATTTATATAATTAGTGAGTAAACCATGAATCCATTTTTCAAGCTTTGTTTTTAGCCTGTTCTGAATTACTATATTACACCTATAATAGGTGTTTATATTCGGACTATTTTAGGTTTGGGTAGGTACCGCTGTGGAGTAGCCTGGTACCTGCGTGATTCACCATAGACATAAACAGAGAGAAGAAGCTCTGGCTACAATATTCTTCCGCAAGACGCACGCAGTTCTGTTTATTAACCGCTAGAGAACCAAAAGTTATGGACTGCAGTTTTAAAATACAATAATTACTGTATTAGGGTCTTAGACCAATTCTAAGTTTTCAAGAATGCGCCCAAACCCCATGCTGCAGCATTCCTTAACAATATGAAGAGATCATCAGCAGTAACTGAGACTGACCATCAATGCCATTGTACGAAGCCGACACCTCCTGCACTTCCTTTTTCGACCTCATGGGGGCCCAGCTGCCATCTTCTTTGAACTGGATTTCATCACAATCTAAACAGCTGTTCAGAATCTCCATAAACAACCTAAGGATGGACAGAAAAACAGACAGGAAAAGGACACAAAGGAGAAGAGAGAATGTACATTTAAGAGTCATCCACTCTCTGGAAAACCTCATGCAAAATCAAATTATGTTAGAAAAAAAATCAATGTGCAAGTTTATATTGTTACATAAATATTTTTAAGTAAATTATATGTGACACTGGAAAAGCGGAATAAATAAGCTTTCCATTTGTGTATGGTTTGTTAGGACAAGACCATATTTGGAAATCTGGAATCTGAGGGTACAAAAAAAAAAAAAAAAAACGTAGAAAATCACCTTTAAATTTGTCCAAATGAAGTTCTTAGTGATGCATATTAGTAAACAGATTAAGTTGTACAAATTGTACAAAATGCCTCCACAGATCCTGATTTTTTTCTTAATATCTTAATGATTTTGGCATAAAAGAAAAATAAATAACTTTAACCCATACAATGTATTGTTGGCTATTGCTACAAATATGCCCATGCTATTATGACCGAATATGTGCTCCAGGATCACACACACATATATATGCATACACAGTAGTCAGCATTTGAAGTGGACCAAAAACATTAATCAAAGTTGTTCTAATCCAAAACCAAATGTGCTCTTATCTGTGGGCAGCTTTGATATCTTTTTTGACCCACTTCAGATGTTGACTATTGTATATATAGTAATTTATATAAGAATCACATAGGTGTAGGATTGTAAAAACAACTTAAATACATTTTTTGTGCTGTTATGTTCTGTTATTGTTCTGCATACCCGTCAATGATGAGATGTTCATAGGGTGCTTTTTTATCACATACAGGACACACCCATGTGGGCTTCTTTTCATTCATCTGGATGTAGAGTGTAGCATCAAAACACTGCAGGTGTGAACACGTCAACGCCCGGCACGGAATCATCAGCCGCATCTTTCCCAGCTGCATGACACAAACAAAAGCACAGACAATCATGAAGGAATTAACACACAGACATACCACATGGGAAAAATCCAGGCAAACTCAAACACACATACATAAACAGATGTAGGTTTGGAGACAGACCAAAGAATAAAAAGAGAAACATCAATAAAACGTACATAATCATGGCAATATACAACTGACATTAAACAGCCTAATTGTTTTAGACAGATTTATGAGTCATAATATATAAAACGCTCTGAATATGATTTCATTTTGAGTTTAAAATAAAAAACATCAATCCTTCCTTTGTGTGATCTATACTTTGAAACACAAGAATCTTAAACAATAATATATGTTATAAAGCTCTGGTTCTCATAAGGACTTTGTAAGGTGAAAAAAAGTGATTTGTAATAAAGAATTTTCTTAGCTTAAGAAGTTTGTTTTTGGTCCTTGTGCTTAAACTAACATGAAGACCAACAATTCCTTTAAAATACGCAGTGTGTGTGTACGTGTGACTGAGTGATCGGACAAACAATATGCTTACCGGACATAATAATGAAACTCTTAGGCTGGTGGTTGCTATTTCACTGTCAGGGTCTGCCGTTAATTTTTCCTTTACTGCAGGACATAAACAAAAGCCCACATTAGCAGCTGAAAACACACAGAGATCTTTACAACTGCATTGCTATTAATAAATTACTTTAAATAATTAATAATAAATGAAAACGGTAAAAGACAATTGTTGTTGTTATTAGCCTAGTATTTTCAATTGTAATATTACTTCACAAAATGATGGCTTTATTTTCAATTGTGGGAAAAAAAAGCAGCCTCGGTGCTGTTTTATAAAAAAATCTTACAATCCTCATCTTTTGAACAGTAATGTGTATTTATTAAATGGGTTATCAATGAACAAATATGATATTCATAGTCATAACCTTCATAATTACACTTGAAAATATTTCTTAAACACTTGTTTGTATTTTTCAGATCATGTGAATAAATATTAGTGCTTCAGAAAGTGGTTGAGCTGCCTCAGGCTGCTGTGCTGTAGCTTGTTTACAACAGGGGCATCAGGGCGTTCTTTCAGAATTAACAAGCCTCTTCAGACAGTTTATAGTTTGCTACATCAAATTCTAAAGTATCATGGAAAGTTTGAAGGGCAGACAAGAACAAAGAGTAATCTATGTAACGCAGAACAGGGATTTTGCATTACTGCAAAGTCCACGGCCTCCGGCAAGACAAAGTCCTATCTAAATAAATTCATTGCCATCTTTAGATTACATATCAAGAAAAAGAAAAAAACTAATTAAAGCTGTTCAGTCACTGAAGTCCTCTTTTACTTGTTCAAACACAGAGGTTTCAAAATTCACATCTGAGGCAATTACTACAATTTAAAATAACTGGTTAAATCCTGCTTTTCAGGATTTGAAATGCAATGAAATACATCCGTGCTGAATAAAACAACAGTAGCATAAATCAAAAGTGTAAATCTGCGATTCTAAAAACCCAATGGAAATTCCTGTGGAAACCCATAGCTCAAAAATGACAATTTTCTTCAGGTTTTAGACCAACAAACAGAACAGCTTGATTTCTCTTGGGAATGTGCATGCTTACTGAGTGCTCTGGAGTGATCTGGATTTCTGATGCCTTTAGCCCGTAGCCTCTGCAACAGCATTGTAGATGACAGTTGTTTGACCAGGTACACGGCCATAGAGTAACTCTGAGAAAACAATCCAACAATAGATTTGTTACTAGAGACACACAGGCATCCCACACACTTCAATCCAAGCAACATTTCATTAAATACTAACATCTTCATAAAAGAGTATGCAGTTTTATATTTTAATGCAAGTTAACATGTGAGATATGTAATAATTTATGGAATAACTTATTAACCGTAACATCACAGTGAGGCAATGCAATACTAATGCTAGGATATAACAAGAGTGCAAAAGACTACTGCAGAGAAGAAGCTTCTTCTTGGCATCATTTATTTATATTTTCAGGTCAGATCTTACATCATCGTTTTATCAGTGCCATATGAACAGGTTCTATAATAAAGAGCCCTTAAGATTCAGTGAGAAGGTACAGCTCATATAATTTTAACGACTCCTGAGCAAGAGTGAAAAATTTAAGGAATCTACCACAGAGTGTGCCAGGATTGCTCACTGCTTGCCGAGGCAAGTTATACGATAAGGAATGACATCATTCATGAAGCTGAATATTATATGTAGGTGCAGATGAATGTGTTAGCTTATAAGATCTGTGGATTAAGTAATGAACTCCTGTCTGCCTTACACTACTCTCAAAGTAAAACAGTGGCTGTCTTTTTATTTTTCTTAATATGCATTAACTGCTAATTGACAAAAGCATTCATCCATCACAAATGCATTTCCAGAACATATCAAAGGTAAATGAGCATTCACAAAGATCACAAAAAATTGCACAGACCACAACACAGAGAATAGACATAAAGCATTTAAATTGCTAATATGCAAGTTAATTAATTTCTGTGTGATGTTATATCCATCAATGCTCTGCAAAAAGTCTTTTGTTTTCGGAAAGAAATGACTGAAATAAGGAAGAGAGATCTGCAAGAGTGTAAATGTGATATTATTTTATTTAGTTGTGGCTCAAAATGCCACTCCGAGAAAATACTAAAATACTACATACATGCTGACCTTTTCACACAAACTCTATAAAGCCAATGCTATAATTGGCTATAATCATGTGACTGCAAATGGCTGCAAGACACATATGGGGAGCTAAAAATAAATGTTGATTTCAACAAGAGTTCCTATAATAGGCTTGCTTGATTTGTGTTATTAGACCACAAATTACTTTTCATTTTTTCCCATAAAAGGTGAAAAAGACATTTTAAAACAAATAATACAGTACGTGTATTCACAAACCAGGGAGAGGGAGGGAGGGAGGGATTATTAACTTACCCGTCCAATTTCTGAGGTCCAGGACACTACGATGGTGTTGGGGACAGTTGTGGACAGTCTGACCAATGAGGTAATGTTGATGGGTCTGCTGGGCCTCTTTGGTTCCACGCCATTTTTGGTAGGAGGCAGATATCCCTGGTAAAAAAAAAAAAAAAAAAGGAACACAACAAATGACGAACTTGTGAATATTATTCAAATAAAAATATTTTAAAAATAAACAAAATGTAATTTAATGTAGATGCCTCCACTATGTGTCTCAGTTTAGAATGATGGATAGATGGACAAATGGACTGCAGTTTAACTTACTGGGAGATTACATGGTTTCCCATTGACTTTAACGCAAAGATTAGGGGGGAAATGGTCCTCCTGAGGGCAGCTTGTCTCTGATAGACAAAACCTGGTTTAAGCAGAAAACAGGAGTATAGTGCTCTAAAGTTTTATACAGTATCATATTTATGCAAAACGGTCCAATGTATCAAAATGTGAATAACTTACCGTAACTGTACTTGCACTGTAAAGTCACATTTGTTCCCCGATATGTCCCTATAGAAAGACATTTGAAAACTACTAATTTGAGTCCAACATTACATCACACAACTTTATATTTTGGGATTTTGCTACATAACATAATATCATTTCTGAAGGAAAGAACAAAGAGACATACATTGAGCTGCTGACTTGTTGGACCTGCTGTGGCGTCAATGCAAATGCAAAACATGTTTCCTGAAACCTCTGGCTGTTGTCTGAAGCTGCAGAGAGAAAAATAACTACACTGAAACAACCTTACATAAATTTACAATGCTTACTGTGAACAAAACCCAAGAGAAATGACTTTGTGCTGAGTGGAAATTTTATTTAAGGTTTGTAGGCTCTGAAAATCTCTGAACAAGTTTAAGTATGCCAAGTATTTAAACCAATTCTAATTATTTATATAAAGTCTTTTTAAGGTTTCATTCTCAATAGCAAAGCTAGATTCTTATCCTTATTATTCCACCCATATGTGAGGGGGCTACATTCAAACCTGGAAGAGTAATGTTACAGTCTTGTCCCCCAACTCTGATCCATGTCCAGCTTAAATAACATCAATATTCCTTCAAAACAAACTTTTTCTGGGAATGCTCATATCATTCCCACTCAGTTCATTTCCATTGTCATTGAAGGGAGAGACTCAAGCTGTTTTTTTCCAAAGGTTCAAGGACAAGATAAACAATGTGTCAGAAACCATTATGGTAACAGGCGGCACTCTGAAATGGTTGCTATGACAGAGTGCATGTTTGAAAACTAAATACAGATTATGAGAGGATTGTTACTGATTGAAAACATTTGTTGTTGCGCTACCAGATTCAGCCTGCAATAACTCATGCAAGTCTTTAGGGACTGTGCTGTTAATTACACTCAGTAACAATAAGACTGCTATAATAACAGACTTAGCAGCAATTCATAGATGTGCAACTTTTTGATAAAGGTAAAATGGTCAAGTCCATTTAGAGTATTTCTTCTTGCTGGAATAGATGTGCTACACTGCTGCCAATACATCCACAGACATGCTGCTGTGAGGATCTAAGAAATATGGAATATCCAGGCTGTACTACTGCTGTCAGCGATATGAGCACTTGAAATTAACATGATGACTTAATGCCTGTTGAACATAGCAGGGCCATTTTATGATTACTACAATACATTTCTTACATATGGTTCCTTTAATAAACCAGCTGAGGTTTCTGAGAAAACCGGTAAACACTAGAAACATTAGAAAATCTGTTCATGTGACAATTATTACTCTTACAAACAAACATAGATAAAGAACAAATGCAAGTGCTCTCATCCAGCGAAATCTTCCCCTAAAATAACATTCGCTGCTACACACTGACACAAACTCAGTAGAGCCAAACATCGTCACACCAACAATTTAAGTGTCTCTAAGCACAGAGGTTGTTTTTCATTTCATGTAAAACTAACACAAGCCATACGCTCACAGCTCATTTCCCTCTTGATATCTTTTGCTCAGCTGGAGTAATCATGCCTAGTGACACAACAGATATGTAATATACTTAAAAGTAACAAAGCAAAAACAAATAGACAAATAGATGCAAAGCTTAACTTTATTTTTATACAATGGTTCCACTCCTCTAATTTGATTGGCCAATTGATTGGGATTCACACTCAGTACACCAGTAGTGCAACAGCGCTGTATGTTGGCGTATGATGACCCACGAGGCTATCAGCACCAACGAATAGTTTCTTTTTATGTTGGTAAGGCAAGAGAATGATGGTGAACCACACCGATAGATGACAGTGCAGCATCTAACCATTAAAGTAAGAATATTGATAGCTTACACGCTAGCTAAAGAATAACTAAATGTACCTTTGTATACCACAGCACTCATTTGTACAATATCTTCCTAACAGAAAGCTTGATTTGTTAATGAGACATTTGATTTGCGGGTGGTTTCCTGTTGTTATTTTGTCAAAGGTCATTATGTAAACAAGCATCTTTACAAATGACACAAAATGTTTTAATTTCCTGCTTCTTTGTAAAGCTTAGTAAAGCTCAGGTTGTTACAGTTTTACTTTCTCAACACTTGCTGCACGCTCTCCCCCTCCCGGCTGCTTTTATTCTCGGTTCATTTTATTTTCCCCGTTGCCTTCATTTGTCTTTTCCCTTCTCATACACGTACAATACATCATCCTGTTGACAGGTCTATTGACTTTGCTCTATTTCATCAGCATACACCAAAAAGAGAGAGCGTTCACTGAATATGAGCGTATGAGGCATCGTTATGGAGCTAATTACTTTCCATTTAACTATGAATATTGACCAGGGCTGTGTTGATGAAAGGCCAAACAGGTGCCACTATACACCCATCTACCCATTTTCACAGGCCATACCTTCCTATGGCCGTTTCTTTCCTGCTTTGCTTGTATTCAGTCTGTCTCTTGTTCTCTCGTGCGCCTTCATCAAATTTCTCGCTTTCCTTTACATGAAACAGCAGGGGTGCAATTAAACCTGGAAAATCGACTCGACGACACATAATTAGCCTGATCTCTATTCTCACAATCAACACTGGGGAGGTAAAAGATGAGAGAACTAGAGAAAGATGGGGAGAGACAGAGAAAATAACGGTGTTGAGATGAGGGGAAACAAAGGGAGATTGACAGGGAGAGGCGGACAGGGGCATATAAGAGAGAGAGGGAGCGCGAGAGAGAGAGAGAGAGAGAGAGAGAGAGATTGAGATAGAAAGAGAGAGCACAAGCACAATTTCCCTCCCCCATGTCTAATCTAAAAATAGCACAGCAGTCCTTATCATTTGAATTGCTTCAACAGTTGGATGCAAAGTGGACGTGAAGGCCTGTGTGTTACAGTTTGCTTCTGACAAACCTTCCCGTTTATCTGCACGCGCCTAATTAACACAGACATAAATCCTGCTCTGTATCCATGTGCGAGGGCAACAGTATCTACGTGTGTACTAGCATCCGATTATAATGTGAAGCCAAACTAAAAACCCAAAGACATGCACGAGTATGCTTATTCGATCAAATAAGTAATTTGTTGCTGAATTTAGATTAGAATAGGCCAAATACACATTCGATTTTCACTTTCACATGAGGGTGTCTTGTGGATTAGACTCTTTATTGTGTTGACTGCACGGCTGGCTGTGTGTTGTGTGATTGATAGCGATGTCTCTGTGTTTTCATTCTTCAGAGAGGCTGGAGTCATGATTCTGGATACTGAGTTAAGTAATAGTTAGACTGACACTCACTGCGGCTGCACAACTTTGTGTTGAATTGGCACAAAATCCAAACAACAAACCAAAATCTTATATTACGAGTAATAATCCAGATAATCCAGTTTAGGAATGCACTGATATAAAAATTCCAGTAAGATGGTAATGGAATGGAATAAAAAAGGGACTTAATTTAATTTACTTTATTTTAATTTAGAGGATTGTTCAATGAAATACATCGTTTTTCCATCACCACTGTTATGATAGGTAGGTTAAATCTGGTCTGAAAATCGCATTAAAATTCAAAAGTGACAGGTATGACATTTAAAAAAAATGTAACATTGAGAAAATAATAATAATAAATGTTTCATCACATTCAATCAGCATATTAGAATGGTTTCTGTAGAATCATGTGACACTAGAGACTGAAGTAATGGAAAGGGAGAACAAGCATCCCAGCACTGATTGCGAGAGCAATTAATATTACATGTATGTGTTTATTTTAGCAATGCTGCAGTCATTCATCAGCACATAAAACTGCATATTACTATTAGTATCTGCTTTATATAGTCACAAGCTTTATGGGAAGGCAAACACTTCGAAAACCATGCAAACCAACATCCACAAGACCCACATGACTGAAAGTGGATCTGTTTACATGCTCAACCCACTAATAGCGCGCCTGAGATCAATTTAGGTATTCATGTAAACATAGTCAGTGATGTTTGAAGTGAACATAAACAGACAGGACCACTAAAAATAAAAATCAGACCACTACAACATATCAAAGCTGATATATGTCTATCTGGCCATAGAGAAAATAGCGTGATTAAAGACAATACTGGAAGTAACACTCAGACTGAGCATTTTAGAAGACACAAACTGGCGACAAGACACAAAATTGTGAGGGTATGATTGAACAAACTGCGCTGTAGCTTTAGTGTGCCCACACACACACACACAGTCCCATACTAAGCCTCTGTAGATCATTCATCTTAATGAAAACACTGCTAGGATACTCTAAACCCAACATACACGCCAATAAAAATTCCTCTCAGTCTTTCTGCAGAACACTAAGACCCAAAGAGAAACACAAAGAAATGGAGAGACAAAGAGAGAAACAGAACGGGAGACTGTGCACAGCTGTAACTAATACAGAATCATCTGTTACTTTCTGTTTAAATGAGATCTTAGCTTCGGCAATGTTGTATTGTTTATTGTAATTAAAGCTCATTTCAATTTGAACTAAACTGAGAGACAAAGAAATTTCTAGTGTTGAGTTGATGGGCCTCCACACACTAAATCTGTTTAACTAATTTCATTTACAAAACGGTTCTGACATTGCTGAAATTGTCTATGATGCAGTCTTTATTCAGAGAGTGTAGATACTGTATTGTTTGGTTCATAACTGAAGGATGCTCAGCGCATTGCTCTCAATGTGTGGGAGTACATTCATGCTGCGAGCAGCAGCGAGACACATTTCTGCTAATTAATAAAAGACACTGACATGCTTTTTATGACAAAAATACATCTAAAAAGGGTCCAAGTTGTTTAAATGCTCCTATATGTCAGCATGCCAGCGAATTATTGAGATAATGACTAATGTATGCATAGTGCATGGATCGCTCAGATGAGAGCAGAATAATGATGATAATGTGTTTATGACAAATAAATAAATACTCGCTTCCTGTGGCGTATGAGGGTGGGGGGCAATCCTATGCTGTTAGAGATAAATATGTTGTTCAAGCACAATGAAAACCACACACATGATCACAAAAAACTAGGAAAAGGAGCTCTAAAAGGATGTGAAAGTTTCCATTCACGTGAAAATTCTATGATAATGAGAACAGGTGGAACTCAAGATAAAAAGCTAACAATTTAGTATGTGAGCATACATGTGCTATACATGAAAAACGCATAATAATGTCACATCAGCTTCATACAGTACCTGTTGTTTTTGTATATATATATATATATATGTGTATGTATAAAAAAGAAATCTTGCAAATGTATGGACAGAGAAAAGCGTCCACTGAGTCATCTTACTTTCATCTTATTTATCCAAAACTCTTACCAAATTTGTAAGCAGGGTGTTCCCAGGAGGACTTAGTAGGGTGTTTTAAGATCATTAAGGGGAGACACTGAAGGCAAAATCTGTTATTTCATGCACCTGTCAAATTTGAGATTTTGGGCTTTTTGATTTTGATTTTTTAGGAATGCACTGATATAAAAATTCCAGTAAGATGGTAATGGAATGGAATAAAAAAGGGACTTAATTTAATTTACTTTATTTTAATTTAGAGGATTGTTCAATGAAATACATCGTTTTTCCATCACCACTGTTATGATAGGTAGGTTAAATCTGGTCTGAAAATCGCATTAAAATTCAAAAGTGACAGGTATGACATTTAAAAAAAATGTAACATTGAGAAAATAATAATAATAAATGTTTCATCACATTCAATCAGCATATTAGAATGGTTTCTGTAGAAAAACGCATAATAATGTCAAATTTGAGATTTTGGGCTTTTTGATTTTCAAAAAAAAATTCAGACTAGTGGACAGAAAACATCCAAAAGACACTGTCAAATGTTTCTTTTTTAACACTTTATCTATTTAAATTGCCATTACTAAACATATTTTTAAATTGTTGTTTCTCCTACTGTAGAATGTGTTCCCCTTTAACACATGGACTCTTCCAATGTCTCTTCGAAAGTAAAGTTTATTAATCTAAATTGAAGGAGTTTTTATAGATTGCATGCATCACACCTTAAGAAATCAAATCATTACTTAGCATTCTTAGCAATTGTAAGGTTAAATGCCATTGTGTCTGTATAGGTGATTATTTTTTAATATTGTTTACATTACTGTATTCTGTACCGCTATTATTCAGTATTATTTATTTTATTTGATGTTAGTTTACGCATATTTAGTTACTACAAATAAGGATGCACGGGCGCATCTCAGGTAGCGCACATGCGCTCTAGAGTTGTTTACATTCTAAGCTACAGCAGTTGTGTAGCAGGGATACTACGTGAACAGTTCAGCACACACACATACTTTGTATATGTTTGCACTAGAATTAGTGTGTTGTAAGCTATTTATCCCCTTTGCACAGTCACTTTAAATAAGCTTTATTAACATTGTGTTGTGTTAATATATATTGTATTTTTATATTTTCAGAACCACACATCTATGCACATTCAATAAAGACAATGTCATCATTGTTCTGACCAGACAAACTGTAGTTTTCACCCAAATTCGGACTAGCTTTAACTTTAAATGTTTATCCCTGTCTATTTTTACAGAGGAATTTGTTCATATAGGCTATAATAACAATGCTTGATAATATACAACATTTTATTCCCCCCAAAAAACTGTCAAAATGTGTTGTCTTTTTTGAACTATGGAGAACCGAAATGACAAGATTCCCCTCTGTAAAACTTTTAACTGTAATTTGTCCCAAAAAAAAAAGAATTAAGAATTTTGAAACTGATTTCACCCAGTGTGTAGATTTTTTTTCTAAAAATGTGTGCAAATTAGCACATATTACATTAAATGCATCATTTGCATATTTAAATTTAATATTTTATAAAACCTGTAATACAAAAATGTTTGCAATTATCAATGTAATGAATCAACTAGGTAAGTTTACAACTATTAGTTAGCTTTTACCCTATTCGCCTGCCTTAATTCTACCATTACTTCTAAGCAAGGGGAAATAAAAGAATCAAAAACACAGGCGTGCAAAATAGACAAATCATCATACAAACATTTAACTTGAAACTAAATTAGCTATACTAAATGAAATGGTGTCTAACCATGCTAGCATCAAACCTACACATCTGTTCCAAGTGACTAATGGGCACATAGCTGCTAAAATGGTTTTAAGCACTTACAATGAATGAGATTGAATGGCATTGGACTATAATCTGATTCAATAAAACTCAATTAAAATTTAAACACATCATTTTACCCAGACTGAAGGTATAGGTTTATTTAGTTAACGTTAATGACTAACCACATATCTACCATGTCTGCTTATCAATTCAAAACTGCTAAATATACACTTTACTTTATTTCATAGCAAGTCTAGTATATTGATCTCTCTTTAAAAGGCCATACTGTCACGCTAGTACTGCTGGGAATGTGTTGTCTGTACTGAATATCACCTTTCACGTGCACAACTCAAAACCTATACAACTGTGAAACAAACTGTGAAAAGTTTCAGTTGATGTGTGATCCAATCACCAATTTACACCACTGAGAAAAGGATTTGCTTATGTTGAAATACACACAACCAAACAACACACTACATACGGTCTTCAATATTAAATAAAAACCCAGAGCAGACATTTTGCTCTCACTTCAGATGTTTTATCACAACACACTCCGAATAGTCTATCTATCAGCAGGCTGATATTTTATGCATGAGCTATCTGGTGGATGCATTTTTAGGATGGAAGCTTCATAGGTTTGTGCATTTATGAGTGAAGTAGATTAGTGTTTGCTTGCTGCAACAGAATTATGCCACTACATGCATGCATTGTTACTATAACCTAGCTGTAAAAAATCACTTTGCAGTGAGTGCTCTAGCACATTCTGGAACTCATCTAAGTGTGCTGTTGTCCAGAACTCATTCCTGAGGAACAAAGGAACAGTTGAAAATCGCTGAAGTAAGCAACACTAGTGATTCAGCTAAAGAAAAGCTTAATGACTGTCACATGTCTTTTAACAACTTTCACCTCAACTAAAATCTTATCACTACTAATAATGGCTCTGAAACCAGTGGTTTTTATTCTTTTACAACATTTTTCATGGTACGTTCAGACCAGACATGAATGAAGCATTAAGAGCAAGTGATTTACATGTTAAAGGAACCGTATGTAAGAAATATATTGTAATAAACATAAAATGTCTCTTATGTTCAACAGGCATTAAGAAAACATGCTAATTTCAAGTACTCATATCGCTGACAGCAGTAGTAGAGCCTGGATATTCTCGTTTAAAAAGCGCAGTTGCAGGCCTCAACTGATGTTTATGTTGTCATGTTTTGTTTTGGCCTGAAGCGCCACCCTCCATCTATCTCCCAAACCCGAAGTCAGTAGTGATTCAGTTTGCCTGCTTGGCAGAAAATACAGTGCATTTCATTTAATTGATTGTCATGTGCGTTCGTTCCTGTTGGTGTCGTTAATCATGGCAACCTGAGTGTGCGTCAAGTCTGAAAAGGAGGGGCCGGGTGAAAAACCCCTCTCCAGTATTTTGAATTTGGACTGCATTACCTAGTTCAACCACAAGATGTCAATTCTACATATGGTTCCTTTAAGTCAATGCAAAGAAGCGATTAGACATCCTTTGGCAAGCCAAAAGGGTCAGAATTACATTATAGATTAATCGCATTTACATACTGTACAAAACGCCGTTAAATAAAGCATTTTAAGCAGTATTGCGCCGCAAAATATGCTGTTGTGATTACAAACACGTGAAAATACGTAAATGATGCCGTATCTGACAGCGTTTTAGTGTGCAAGAAAAGTGCAGCTTTTTACGCCATTCATATTGCCATGTGACGGCGTAAAAAACGTTGCACAGAGCACTTACAGAGCTTTGCTTATAGTATAATGAGTAACACCCATTGATTTCCACAGCCAGTAATATTGAATGGTGTAGTGCAGAATTTTGACCCCTTACCAGATTATGACTCCCCTAGTTTTGGTAGGTTTAGTGTTAGGTGTGGAGGTGGGGTTAGGATGACTATTGATTTCAACGAGGGGAGTCATAATTCGGCAGGGAGTCAAAATTCGGCACAACAACTGTTCTCATCCAGTCAGTGATGAACAGAACCAGACCAGACCAAATGATCAAATTTATCATTTTAGTAATTCTCATCAAATTAGAAACACGGCAAGAGAAACATAATTTTGCTTTGTAAGCGTGCAGTGCACTGGACAACTGACAGGAGATTTTGGACCCATTTAATGTGTTAAATGGTTTCTTCAGAGTTGTTAAAACATTGCTGCCGGTCAATCTGTTCCTGTCAGCGCTCTTTCGGGATAAGCATGAATCTCTCAAGTTGAAAAATCAAAATCAATCAAAATCAAATCTCTCATTGGTGATAATTTGCACCGCCTTATCCAATCAGCAGCTTGCTCTCGTAGTGACGTGATTACTAGCAAGCGGAGGCAGAATTCCGAAACTATGGAGTACAAAATCCTTTTTGCTGTATGCGGAGAAGCTGTATGATACATCTTCGTACTTTAATAGAAACAGGAATAAAAAGGAAATAAATAGTAGATTCGTTAAACCAAAGTTTGCCTGTTAGATATAACTAAAACAAATTTTACCTCATGTTTAACCACTACAGAGACTGGAACCACGTGGCAGAAGCCCCTCCCATGACGTGAATTTGCATTTGTTGTGAAGCGAATTTCATGCGCGAATGAAGCAAGTAAACTCAAAAATCAATACAATACCATGGGGTTACTCCACCGCAAAACTGAAATTGTATCATTAATTACTTATCACCATGTCGTTCCAAACCAGTGAAAGTTTTGTTTGTCTTCAGAACACAATTTAAGATATTTTGGACGAAATGTGTCAGGCAGGCTTGTGACTGTTCATTGACTGCCAAACAATCGCCATGGTCAAGGTGCAGAAAAGTATGAAAGATGTTGTCTGAATGCTCCATGTGCCATCAGTGGTTCAATTGTAATATTATGAAGATACGAGAATATATTTTGTATGGAAAGAAAACAAAAAATAACATCCTTATTTAAAGATTCAGCAGTATAACATCATGGTAGAACCACTTTGGACAGCATCCTGACCACACACATAACGTACGCAGTTCTGTGATTTTGATTTGTACAAACAGCATACCTTTCCATTGCGTCCAACACACAAGTGCATACATTGATTACGTACACCGGATGCTGTCCAAAATAGCACTACCACTAAGGTGGCCCGTGCCGAACCTTTGAATAAAGTCATTAATTTTGTTTTCTTTCCGTACAAAATGTATTCTCATAGCTTGATAATATTACAGTATAAAAACTGATGGCAAATGGAGCATTCAGACATCTTTCATATTTTTTCTGCACCCTGACACTGGTAATTGTTTGGCAGTCAATGGGACAGTCACAAGTCTCCCAGGTTTTCATCCTAAATATCTTAAATTGTGTTTCCGAAGATGAACAAAACTTTTATGTGTTTGGAACGATATAGGGTAAGGGATTGATGACAAAATTTTCTTCATTTTGGGGTGGATTAACCCTTTAAGAATCAAATGTACGTAAACTTGGGGTCATTTTATTAAATTATTTAATTAACTAATATAAATTAACTATTATTTTCTGTTGTGGAATATCTAAAGTAGTCTTGAAATACAGGTCAGTACTAAATAAAAAAAATAACATGCATTTTGCGTGATCCTGCTTATTTTGGTGAAATAAATAACATTTTGCTGATACTGCACAGTGTATGTAAAATTCTGACCACAACTGTTAATAGACAGAATTTCCCAAGTTCATTTTTGGCCTGTTAGGACCACTGCAATGTGTGCTCTAGAAAATTCTGTGCAAATATTGTAACGGTGTCAGGTGCCATAATGTGTGTACTCATGATTTCAACACTGTATGCAAATGAGAGTGAGAGAGACAGAAAAGAAAAAAAGAGAGAAAGAGAGAGAGAGAGAGAGAGAGAGAGAGAGAGAGAGACTGTGGTTGGTTGTGGGGATTGGCAGTATATTTGAACAACACTCCTCAGGCAAACGAACATGCTGATGCCAAACCAGCCAACACCATTAAAATGCTAATGTAGGGAAAAACCGGTCCACGCATCTCCACGGCTGCCGTACATCATACAGATTTACAGATACACGCTGTTCTGAAAAAACACACCACTAAAAACCTGCAATAACAAACACAATTACTCCTTAAAATCTCAGAAACTCACCAAGACTTGTGGGCTTAATGAGTTCGTCCAGTAAGTCATAGAAGGGCAGCCGTTGCAGTTTGACATCAGGGTGTACAGGGTGCAGGTTCGTGGGGAGGTGGGGCAGGCCCAGCTCATGTTTGGGCCCAAGGAGGGAGATGGGGAGCAGAGGGGATGGGGGCGCTCCGTGCCCGTCAAATCCCAACTGTGTGAGGCCGGGGGGCAAGGAGGTAGCGGCAGGGTGGACTCCAGGCAGGGCCAGTTCTGCTGGGGACACCAGCTTGGTAGGGAAACGTCGTCTGTAGAGCTCCTTGATCTTCATCTGGACGGCAGGGCTGCAGCCAGCTTTAAGGAGGTGTAAGGCTTTAGTCAGGAGCTCGTGCTTTCGTCCATGTTTGTTTCTGCCTGCGTAGCCCAGAAGAACCTGCAGCTCTGACACCCGCAGGCTCATCACCATTTGCTACAGGAGAAGGAAAGAACGAGAACGGCAGAAATTAACACACACATTCTGAGCCAACTCGATGACAACATCACACTTTCTGCGCCAAACACACTTAATTTGCATAGGCCAAACTGTTTACTGGGCAAACACGCATACACTCACAGCTCAGATGCTGATACACATCTGAAGGCACACACTCAAATACAAACACATCTCTCACACATGCGCTTTCCCTTGGGCTAAGATAGTTCAGTAATGGTCTAAGCTATGAAATATGCAGGAGCAACCCCAAACACACACAAACACAACGGAAGTGTCACATTCCACAGGCATGAAAACGAGACGGAAAAGCCAAACAGAAGAGGGCAAACAATGCAGAGCAAAGGCGGGCAACATTCCTAATAATAAACCAATCTTCTCCAGAATGGCAAACTAACACATGCTGTCCAGTTTGAGTGATGTATGTTTCCTGGTGAGATAAAAGAGACTATGCACAAATTCCAATTCTCAAGTCTTGTTATCAAGGATGAAGCAAATGCAGACTTGATTAAAGCAAAATGTTAAAAATCCAAGTAAATGTTGTGGATAAACAGTGTATGGAAACGTAAAGGAATAGTTCAGTTGTTAGCCCCCTATGATTTCCCTAGAACTGTTTGATTACCAGCATTCTTCAAAATAGCTTCTTTTGTGTACCTCATAAAACAAAAAAAACTATTCCTTTATACTTCTAAACTTTCTGCTGCATGTGTGCAAATACATGACTGCTTTGACAGTAAATATATCATTTTTGCTTGATATAATTTCAATAAAGTCCTTAAAAAAACCTGGAGCACTTTTCAGTGGCATTAAATGTAGAATCTTACCATTGACAAAGCACAATTTACAAATAAATTGTGAAACTGTGATGTTAGTTATATAATTGTGCTGTCTTGCTATTTAAAATGTGCTAGGATAGCTAGTTGTGTAATAAGACATCTCTATTCCACAAAGATGCGTTCTGTGTTCTTGTGTCATTCTGAGTTTGTTCTTTAAGGGTAGCCATGGGAATTCAACCCTGTTCTCTGCATTCTTAGAATTAACATCCTCACATCATCATTTACTCATCGCCATGTAATTCCAAGCCTGTAAAGAAGTGAAAAATGTGTCTTTATGTGTGCATACAATGTAAGTCAATGGGGTCTAGTGACTCCATTGGCTTTCACTATATGTAGGTACCAAAACAGTTCAAATGTGTCTCAAAATATCATGTTTTAAACAGAAAATGGTACACAGGTTTGGAATGCCATGAGGGTGACTAAATGATGACAGAATTAGAATTTTGAGTGGAATGATCCATTTAATCATTAGAAATTGGAACCTGCTATATTCATAAGTAATGTTTGTTTGCACTCTTTCCAGTGTAAATAAATATAGTCTATACTAGCTTCTCCTTAGGACAAGATCTTAGTTTAGAATTAACCAGACAATAAAAAGCTAACAATGCACTGATTAACAACTCAATCCCTCTGCTGCAAACAAGAACAAATCAGAGCAGATGCTCTTACAACCAGGAGCCTGCCAGACAATCCTGAATAAAACACATGATGCATTTCTGCTTTAAAATGAGGAGAGGAGAGCAAAGAGGTTGGTTCAGAAAGAAAAAGAGAATGACAGTGGGCATGAGAGAGAGAGAGAGAGAGAGAGAGAGAGAGAGAGAGAGAGAGAGAAAGAGATGGGGGAAGGGCAGAGACATGAGCTGCTCGGCTTCCAAAACAAATGAAATTGAGCACACACACACAAACACACACTCAAACACACACACGCACATACACATAGACATGGCTCCAGTAAAAATACTCAGATATAAGCAGAGTCTGCCGACAAAGGTGCCTTGACTGCAGCTTACAAGAAGGACTCTAATTTCCCCTTATAACGATCCATAGCAATCCAATCAGTCATTAGTTCACTTACTGATTTATAATATTCCAACAACTGTTGGGAACAAACGCAGAAATTACTATTAATAACTGAGCTGTTCAGGTGAAGGGATGGAGAAATCCGAACTAAAAGGAGATGCAGACATTAATTTACGGATAAATCATTCGGTCCGGTGAACACACTCAGAACAAAGGGTAAAAAAACAGGTGAAATACTGCAGACCAGTCAGGAACATCTCACATAACAACACACTGACAGCACAGGAGAGAGATGTGTGTGTGTGTGTGTGTGTGTGTGTGAGCAAAACAGAATGAGAGATGTATGATTGAGCTTATGAGTCTGAACAGCTCGACTGAAAGCGGAAAAAAGAGGGAGATGGAGGCTCCTGACCATGAGCACGCACACCGCATCTGTCAAATGCTTCACATGTCTGTCAGTCCTCTCTCTGAGACACACTTGCTTTTTCACAGGGTGTCAAAGTATAGCCTTGTTTTATCTATCAAATAATGGAATAATGAGAGTACTGAAGACACTTGGAAAAAAATAAAAACCAGGTCCGATCATAATAAAGGAGTTGGCTGTGGTTAAATTACATTCCAGGAATTGGATATCATTAGGGTGTGAGGCACTGTGACGAACTGTAAAGCATTTTGCAGAACAACATTGAACCGATATAAACAGACAGGAGGACGTTTAACACATACAATTGAACTGGAGGTAATGTGTGTGCAAGACCTGCTGTCACATCTGCTCAGACAATTCACAACGTTGTTGAAAAAGTTCTGTATTGAAACTATATATGAACAAAGTTTTACAATGAGCACTTTGAGACACTTTTGAGCCCTTTCATATAATTGAACACCACTTTACAGTTCCACAATTAAGCCTAGAAAACCCTGATTAAAAACTAGATAAAAATACAGAGTTCACCAGAGTTACCTTTGTAAGCGGCAAGAGAATTTTGAATTTTATTCCTCTGACTTTTCTCACCAAAGTCAACCGCCCACATATCTCCCTCCTACACTCAACCCCCTTCCTCATCACAGCCCAGAGGGTCTAATGTTTTATCCCACAGCCATTTACAACCAACTAATACAGCACAATTTCACACACACCAATCCCAGATGTCAGAATGTAAAGGTCTTAGTTGCACCAGTGTCAACGTCATATACGGCCACCCTGCTGAGCTTTTCCTGCACAACACTGTGTCATACGAGTTTCAAAGTGGTTCAACACCAACACCACTCTAAAACCCACAGAGAGGAGAAACGCAGAGGTGTACTTGATGTCTGCAAAGTCAGTCTGCTTTATTCAAATAAAATAAACCACTACGAAGAGTACAGAGTACTAAAAAGTTTGCAAAGCTAGCTTATTCTTTCCAATCATACATCATTCCAATCACAGTAAAGTGAACTTAAAAGGGTATCTCACCATTTTATGAAAGACTTCAAATCATTGCAAACATGCATGGTGAGGCGCTAGATCATCATAGTCAGGAAATAATTAATGCAAAAATGTGCTTTTTCACTGAAGCGCTGTATTTCCTTATACAGCATTTAATATCATCATTATCATTACTGTAAGACACACTATCTTTCAAAAAATTGTGGTCTGTAAGATATTTGATTGTTTTTAAAAGAAGCTTCTACTATTCACCAAGGCTGTATTTATTTGGTCGACTATACAGTAAAACAGTAATATTATTACAATTAAAAGATTCTTTTATATATTTTAAAATTGTAAGGAATTTAAATTACAACATTTATTATCAATGTTGAAAACAGCTGTTCCTCAATTTTTTTTGGAAAATGTGAAACATTTAAGACATAATTTAAGACTTTCTCAAGCTTTTATTTTAAAGAAAACCTGACTACAATTTTTATTTAATAGAAGCTCCAAGGTTGACAAATAGAAAGAGAAATTGAGTTTATATGAATAACATATGAAAAAAACTTAAGTATAATTATCCAATCCATGTGACTCATGTGTTGTCTGAGGTTGATGTAGTTCAAAATGAATGCACCATGTGAACTTCTGCTGAAATCCCCTGCACAGTGTGTAGGGATCAGCGAAGAGTGTGTAAGGAGCCTGTGAATCAGAACGCAGCTGGAATCTGACCATCTACTGAAGGGCTTATTAAAAAGGTGCACGTTAGTGGAGGACTGTGTAATAATAAATGCTTCCAACACAAACAGCACAAAGGTTATGACTGCTCGGCATACAAGTAAAATACCTTAATTATGTACTTATCTAATGCAAATTTATGGGTTGATGCAGTTGTCTCGGGATAACAGAAAAGATAGAACTTCTCATTTCTTCTTTCTTTTTGCAGCGTATGTAAATGTGTATGTGTGTGTTTTGGCTCCTGCTGTGCAGGGTAAATCTGTGCCAGGTACATGCTCTAATATCACTTGATGCGGGTGATGGAGCCAAATATTCTTCAAGGTCATGGAGATTTTTACTTATTAAAAACAGAAAGTAGAACAGAAAATGCCAAATGCACCAGCACAAAACCTGAAGGTGTTTGTATGTTTCTCCATTGCTGAAACAGAGAATTGTTCTCCAGGCTCAGCTGCAATGTGTGTTAATTTAGCATTTGTGTAGGTGTGTTTGTGGTCTGTCATTGGGGCTCAGGTGCACATGAGCCTGTGATGAAGATCATCTTTCTTCAAGTGTAATTTCAGAGGATAAAGGTGACAGAATCCCTCCATCTTTTCACATGCCTGTCTGTCTGATGCTGCAACTGAGAGCCAACAAACAGTTGAGGGGTCACAAACACACACACACACACCTACCCCCAATTTCACTTGCATGCACACACTCTTTCTCTCTAGCTAAGAGCCCAGAACACAATTAGTGTGCCAGCTTTTCCTCCAACTCTCTCTCTTTCATCCGCCCCTCCCCCACCATCTCCAGCCCTGCAGCTCACTGGCGGAAGATCAACACTCACATACCTCAGTGCTTTGTGTTTCACCAACACAGCTCCAGCGGTGAGCAAGCACACACACACACATCCATGTAACCATACTATCATAGCATGATCTAAAGGCTCCAGATATGACAGCAGTAAATAAGTCCCCAGCAGAGCCACTTAACTATCTACTAAATGGTGTGCTACTCAATGAAGCTCATTCACAAAAGAAGGGACAAGTGATGCATACAGACCACATAAACCCAAAATATGATGAACAGGTGCTGTTTTGTTTAGGATTGCAAAAGGAAAGTGTTCTGTTTCAGTATTCTATGACATTACGAATTACTCTTCCAGAGTCTTTCAGAGATGAGCACAATACAGGAGCCAGTTGTACTGGAGATTGAGCGATGTTGATATTTTATAACTGAAAACCAACGTTTATATTCCTACAAAATGATATGTGGCAATGTTATGTATTTAAAGTTTTACTTTCGTTTCTTAACATTCATATTACAAAAATACAAACATAGTATTTTTTCAAACAACAGCAGCAGCTACAATGTTAACAGTAGGTCAAAATAAACTGACGCATTGTAATATTTTTTTCAAATAGAAACAAATGACAAGGAGTCTACTTTTCATAAATCGAGTAATTCACTTTAAGAGTTGTTTATTAAAGAGAACTAGTTCAGTTAGAATAATTATACATTGAACATAACAAGCAAAGTAGTTAACAATTACATAAGAGTAGGCTATATTTTGAAAAGCTAGTTATCAGAATGAATCATGTTTCGTTAGTCTGAATTGACAAAAACGAACTGGTACAATTATAGTATGTCTAAACTAAAAATTTAATTTTTGAAAAGAATCCCTTTTTGTTCATTTTCAGATATTTACACATTATTTTCACATTTCTTCAAAAAAAATAATAACCTTTAAAAGTGAAGATAAAATCTTTTGTTTTTCAAACATTTATAATCTGTCATCTAGAAATAATTACTTGCTCCATGAGATAGACTGGTTGCATTAAACAGAGAGAAAAAAATATTAATTAGTTTTACAAATGCAACTTTTACAACATGTGCTCAAACTAGAAATGTATGCAGTTGGTAGATTATAGTGTTGCAATGGTAGACTATATTAATATTGTGATATTAATTGTGGAAAAACTGTCTCAATTTTATCACGATCACATGATGAAATAAAACGATCTTCCGGGCAAAAGGTGTACTTTTTAAAATACATTTAAGCTTATTATTCTAACATAAAAGGTCTGTAAAGTTGTGTTTCGGGCCATTATGCTTTGGCACAGTATGTGTCAAACAAACTAAAACCAAAAACACAACATGGGTTGATTCCTTAAAGTCTGTTTTCGCTGCCTATTTCAAGGCAAAGCATGCACTTCGTTCAGGTGATCCGCTCGTGATCCGGTGTTTTCCATGCCTCAGAGTTCACAGTGAATGAATGCAGTGAACTTGTTTATTGCATGTGCTGTGACTTTAGGTTTGGGAATGCAACAGCCACCAGTTATGCTTTATTTTTACAGCAGATGATTACAGATTTGAAGTGAGATGTGTTTTTGCAAGCATGTTATAAATGATGCATTTTCATTTATTTTACAGCGCAATTGTTTTACAATATGCCCATTTCTGTCAAATGAATTACAATAACATGAAATTGTTGCAATATGTATTATCATATTCTAATAAGATTGGCTTCCTAAAACACCAGTGTGAATATAATTTAGACTGAGACAGTATACCACAAATAAAAAGAGGTATGAGCCCCCTTTACAGTTCTTACAGTTTCAGACTTATTTCTGAAATAAATTTCTTATTAAGAAAATGTACTTTTTTGAATTCTCAGAAAGTATTAGATGAGAGAATAAAAACTTTAAAATGTACAAGATATTAATTTGCCTTTTTTAAAATATCACAATTAATATTGTACCTTAAGCTTTATATAGACATATTATCGTATCTTGAGATTTTGTTATCATTACATCCTTAGTCTGAAACTAATAAATAGGTAAACTATAATACTGTTAATAGGTGAAGCAGACACTGTTATTGGCCAGCATAAAATTGTTGCCAAGTCCAATAATCAGCCTGTTTAATACATCAGTCATCAGTTTGGTTTTAAACACTTTCAAATCGCTTGTTTTTAACAGTAGAATGGAGTAGGTGGCCTTGAACATTTGCCAGAGAGGAGGCTTGCCTTTAATCACTTACCATTTGCAAACTCAAAAATAGGCAAACATGAAAATCCTAGGATACAAAAGCTTTCTGAACCCACCCGGTATTCTTTCGCATATGTGTTGATGAAGCAGGTGCAAAGGCACTAATTACTAATACATTAAAAAAAAAAACTTTTCCTGATGCAAGCATGGGCGTTATTGTGTAATCTCTTCATAAACAGATGGCTCTATCTCAAACAACAACTTCTCTCCCTACAGAATCCAAGACACTCAGATCTTAAGGTGTCCCATCTCTTCATGCTCTAACGCCTGGACACAGCCAGACTACAGAAGACTTTTTGGGGGAAACACAATGAAAAATTCAGACCAGACTTCAGAAGATAACATGAATCCAAAACACTAGCAAACCAGAAACCAAAGCACACTTGAGCCTTATTTCCTGGAAGAAAAACTCATCATTGCCATCATATTAAATTATACTTATCACCAAATGCTTTTGCAAACCACTATATAATACCAAAACACTGAAGACATTTTAAGAGTGGAATAAATAAGCGCACTTTGTGAATTATTAGTTGATTTGTTTGTATGTACAACACCAGCAAGATCTTTTTCCTGTGAGTAATGTAAATCGGAGTATAACTGATTTTCAGAAGAGAATTAGGAGGAGCCTGAATGGATCTATAAAACAGTTGTTGACTGGATTTTGAGATGTGGCCGCTGAATTAACAGATAAATATGCAGTCAGTTGTGGAGGGATGTGGTTTAAACTGACGAAATGATCGAAATCCGACATGTCACCAAATAAGCCTGTCTTTCTCATAGAAATATCGAGTTACAGCTTTTTGATTGAATATCAAAAAACAGAGCCTGCAACACCCTCAATTACAAACAAATCACAGAGAGAGCAAGTGGATAAGAGCTTCTCAGCATCCTCTTTCTTCAGGCAGCCTGGATGTGCATCACTGTCTCTTGGCAGCTTTTAAAACATAAAATCTAATTTGTTGACCACGTGGAGCTCATTGTGTTTTAAATCTTAACCTCATTCATCTATAATGGTGTGATGTAGTGTGAAGTATGCTGAGAGGAGACATGGAGACTTTAATAGACGAGTAAGATTACAGTCCTTGTCCAAACAGAGCATGAGTGCTGAGCCGACTACACTTATAAGCCATTATAACAGCAAATGACCCCAGATCAGTAGGATGATTCCACAATGTTCTGGAAGAAATTCCTTTATTCTGGTATTTGGTTATGTGCTGCATTATGTGAGCGAACGTGCAGTGTGAGCTAAACCCCCAGGAAATTGGTACAGGAGCTAGAGCCAGGTAAGAGAACATCTGCTGAAGGGAGATATAAACCACACACACAAA
This sequence comes from Enteromius radiatus, assembly GCA_032357445.1. Classification (NCBI taxonomy): domain Eukaryota; kingdom Metazoa; phylum Chordata; class Actinopteri; order Cypriniformes; family Cyprinidae; genus Enteromius; species Enteromius radiatus. Next base: position 13,374,329 of record JAUCMS010000127.1, read on the forward strand.
ACCACAATCCCCACCTTAATCACCTCTCAGTTGATGAAGGCTATTTGTGTGGCCAGAGATAGCTGGCTAAAGCCGGAGAGAGGGAATGAGCACATCAGTATAAGCATGTGCGCGTTAATACAGATCTCATCAAATGAACAAAATAACGAAACTACGAATGCATGTACACTCAAATTAATTAGTTTTACTGCCACCTTACAATAAAACATCTGGACCTACACTGATATTTTATGCAGGTAAGCAACAGACAATTTAAATCTCTTATGCCTGCTTCCAAAACAGCTTAGGTTACATCATCTCTTACCTATAAATCAACACCAGATATGAATATGATATGACAAATATCCATGCTCCTCTGGGAATCACTTCAACCGAAATTTTAAAGAGGTATAAATAAATAAGAGGTGTAATAATAAATAAGTAATCTGATTCATTGATTAAATTTACCTTCTAGAATTAATAAAGTTCCGATTTTGTTGTAATTAAAACTTCTTTAAAGGAATACTCCACTATTTTTGAAAATAAGCTCATTTTCCAACTCCCCTAAAGTTAAACAGTTAAGTCTCGCTCTAGAATGACCAGAGAGTTACGATATGGCTTGGAACTATACTCTCATTATGCCATAATAAAATGCTAGGGAGCTGCGTATCATTGCACAACAGCAAAGTTCCTTGATTAATACATCAAGAGTACATGAGGATTAACATCACAAGCCCCCTGAGCTCTTGAACTGATTCAGATCAGTCCAGTAAGCAACATGTGGGCAGGGCTATCTCTCTTATCCGCCCTACCCACACCTTCTGCCAATCTCACTGTTATTCCAAACCAAAGTAACATTTTGTACAGTGGCTGATTACTGCCTTTAAAGTAACTATTAAATATTTCTGCAAGCAAAGTGAATAGAGGTGGTGTAAAATATCGGGTTAGACGCCAAATCTAATTACAGCTTTTCTCTCTGCACTGGTGGACCAGCCAAAGACACAGACCAAGGGCAAACAATAGGTCTAGGCCTATATGTAAGAAATGAGGAATAAATGTGAAACAAGATCAAAAGAATAAACTTATGGAAAGCAAAAAGACAAGACAAAACTTAGCATGAGAATAAAAAAAAGAGCATCAGCAACAGTGAAACTTCTTTCAGTCTGGGGCCAGTTGCACAAAAGGTTTAGTCTTAAAAGTTATCTGATTTTGTCCTTTGAGACTGGTCAAATAAAAAAATAAAAAAAACGTTTACATTAAAACATAGATTAATCTAAGATGAATCCAAAAAATAAGACTGATTGCCCCTTGGTTAACTGCTAGTTGGTCAAACTAGTTCTTAAGACACTCTTAACATAGAGGCTATGTTTATGCAACTGGCTGTTGACTATCTATCACGACACAGAGCTTTCAAATAAAAAAATAAATTAAAAAAGCCTTATCAGACAAACGCAGCTTAAAACAATACCGCTTAAGCATGTTGTGGATCAGTATTTTCCATTCATATAGAGCTATGAGCTCAATTCACAGACCCTAATAAGCTGAAATCAGAACATCAGTCACGCAACACCTGTCATTAATACAATACATTCAACTTAAAGGGCTAGATCACACAAAAATTAATAATGCTCCAAAACTGTAGGACTTACTTTTTTGTGAAACAATAAGCAAATGGTGACTGATGTGATCAGTTTTCATTTTCACATAAGTTTTAAATATACACTTTAACTAAGAGCAATGTGATGTTGTACAATACTCTACTATTGTTATTATTATTTATTTAAACATTTTTCAGAAAAGCTTTTCATTTCCACTGGTGGGGAAGCATACGACCGGTGAACTTAAATGTTCCGTCTGTATCTAAGTGAAAACATTTGGCTTAAGTCTGGAGATCAGCAGCAATAATCAGTTCAGTTTTTATTTGCTGAAATCTGAGTGACGGTGCACGTTCACTTCCTCTCGCTTGATTGACAGCTCGTCAACAGCGCTCGCGCCCTGCACGCGAAACGATGGAGCTTTCTAGCAAATCCACAAGTACAGGTGACTACATCACACACAAACCATCAAAATACACACATACGATAAACTAACAGCATAATTTAAAACAGCCCGAGTCTGAAACGGATTTTCAGCAGACACTCTTGACGTGAGTTTTTAAGGAGAAAGAGTTAAAGTTAGTAATTCCCCTGAGGAGAGCGGTGGTCAGACAGCTCCCTCTACATCAACAATAACACGCTGAAAGCTTTCTACAACACCTCCGCTGCAAAACCATCTTTCGTGCAACTTTAGCCACGAGAAGAGATGTTAAATGCATTAAAACGGCCTCTTAATACAGCAGGTAAGTAGTACGCGTACTTCTAACGGTACAATAAGATCTCCCTGCACACTATCCGACTGGAAATTGAGCGCAGCGTTTTACCTTTAGTTCCGCACTCTCCGCCATCTTGTGACTGCTAGCGCAGGCGTGACGCTATCGGGTCACGTGGTGTGCACGCGCAGCTCGTTGCCGGCGTAACCGTTCACACGTTTTTCAAACAGTATTGTCCAAAAATTCTGCTCTACGTTTTTGAGAGGAAAGCCTGTGTTTTGGAAAAGTTAATATGGTAACTGCCCCAAACAGCAACGTCACTAGAGCTTCATTGATAGGAATTTTAGGGTATAGAGCGACAGAGCATGCTTCGCCAGGATTTCAATTATTGTTCAAATCTATTCAATTGCTGTTTTGGGTCTTTGTATTGTTACTTTGTAGGCGCTCAAATATATTATAATTATAAAGTAGCTACATTCTATCCACATCTTTCCAACGCCAACAAAAGAAACAAAATTGCTGTAAGTATCCAAAGAAGACTAGATAAGAAAGTAGATAGATTTTATTTTAAATACGAAGACATGCAGGTAAAACATTTTCCATAAGTATATCTTGCGGCTAAAAAACATTGAGGAGAAGACACTTTTAATGTTACTGAATTTACAGAATTGTTATGACCCCCCAATAAATCTCATGCAGTAAACAAATAAATCCAGAGCATGCACACGTTAAGTTTCCAGGGACAAATTTAATGAAGGGATTAGAAGAGTCTAGTTTTAACTAAATAAAGTGTGTAACGTAAAACAAACAAACAAAAACTATATGTTAATAAATACACGTGCATGATCACTAATTAGCTACAAAATATTTTTGTACTGTATTTTGCATTTTTCATGTCCCCTGCCAGGTCTTGAGTGAGTGTACATGCCAGATATTGTCAAAAATGCACTGTATCGCTAAATAAGCACATCGGCAATGTGCAGTGTCTGTTGTTACCACTAGATGGCAGTGTTGTATTTCATAACAGTAATAGTTGCTGAGACTCATCTTTGGTATAGTGCGTTTATAATGGCTCAGAATAAAATAAAATAAAAGGTTACTGAACAAGTTTGCAGTATTAGTAGAAATAAAGGCTATACCTGTTTCTTGAACAACTGGATTGATGGGAAAGGGATAAGTACATTTAAATGAGAAAATATTTTTTTATATTACTGTTTAATTTAGGCTATTTGTGTGTAGGACAGTCTACAGCAAAGTAATGATCATATTATTATTATTATTATTATGCAAATAATTTTCCATGCATGGATTTCAGGTAAGATAAACACAGTTTCTAGATTTAGAATTTGTGTCTTAAACTAGACAATTAATCTGTGATAATTAAAAAAGTAACACAAGTATGTTCAAAACATTGAGTGACGGAGATACTTTGAATTTAGGAGTGAATACATGTGGCTTTAATTGAACTTTTATTGAAGAATGAAACAGAAGATAATATTATTTTTGAGGAAAAAAAGAGAGAAAAAAACACCCCAGAGGTCTTGACGTTTAGTTTGAGCACTTTCATGTGGAATAACAACTTTCGTGGTATTCTCAATTGTTTATTTGGAAAATATGGAATAAGTGTTTGTTCAAACTACATTAATATGAAGTACAGCTGATTTTCAATCATTTTTGGGTTGCTTAATTTTGGATAGATAGGTCAGAAATGTTCATTTAAAGTGCTTAAAATTGATGATACACAATCAATTTAGGATAGCACATCAGTGAATTCATTTAGAGAAAAACAAATACATGTAAAAACATAAATAATAAGAATAAGAATCAACAATTCCAGTTTATGAAATTTCACATTATACAGTTCATTGCACATTGCCACATATTATGTATTTGTCTTGTTTTTAAAAAAATCAACGTATTTACACAAGTAACAGCATAATTGTTAGAATGTTTCTTGTCATCCTCTGGCTTGTTTTACTGTTTTCATAAAGTAATCCTAGACACTTTCATCCGCAGTGGAATGTTCAAATGCCAGTGAATAGCCTACTTGGGATGGATAGTGATTCAGCAGTCCTCAGGCCTCAGTGTTCGGTGTGTATAACTTGAACCTCTCAAACAGACTGTATGTGGAGAATTCCTTTAGGGGAGGTTTACAGATGTCACTGGGATCCTGGGATGTAGCTTTAAGTTAAGGTGGTAAGAGGGGTGGCTTGAATGTGCAGGTCCCTGTGCAGTGGCGTGGAGTGAGCATTTTGCAGGAGAAATGGTGAAGAGCGTCGTGAGCTTCTGGGGAAAAGGATGATTTAGTTCCACGAACCAAAGCACAAAAAATGTGCAGCGGAAAAACTTTCACAAATCACACAATAATATATGTCAATGTCAAACTCCTCTCTATTCATCACCCTCTAGTCACACATTTGGTGATGGTTTAATGCTTTTTAAGTAAATTCATTTGTTGAAAAAAGTAGCACTTGCATATTTTTTTATTGCATAAAAAGTTTCTGGTTTATAGTGTATGTCTCTAAATTACCTTTAAGCTTCTGCTGAATTGCATAACGAGCCTTTCTCTCCTGATCCAACTCGTTGCACAATGTGTCTAAATAAAATAAAAAGAAAATAAATCATTTGGGGTGGGTCACAAACATTAACTGCTTTAGATTCCCTGTGACCTAATATTTTCTTGAACTATCTGAAAATATGCAAGTGTTACTTTTTTCTAAGCTGTCCTTTTTTCTTGTCACTAGTGCGAAATATGTATTACCTCGTACAATCTGCAGCTGCTGGACCATCTCCTCTCGATAAGACAGTTCCCTCTTCATTTGATCCTGAAAATTATCTGTTAGAGTCAACACGTATTATATTAACTTAAGTGATGAAATAGAAGAAATGATATAGCACATTAAAGCATGGTGTGAACATGTATCTCTTAATTACCTTTCAAACTTTGAAATTCCCGTTCCAGTTTTTTTCTTAACTCCACTTGCTCCAAGAGCTGCTTTTGGAGCTCCTCTGTGGAAACCGACAGAAATCCCATCATTTATCATATCATTGTGACTTTTAATCACCACACATATCCCAATAGCTTTTGAGTAAGCTACAGTCTTTTAGAGAAAATTATCCCAAGTAAATCAGATTTTTTTTTTCATGTATTTTCACTCTCTGTTTGGTTTTCTTGTCTAATAGCGCTATTTAGGTTACTAAGGCTAAACACACGGTCCCCGTGTTCTCAAGCATGACATTGCAAAATAATTAGGACAGTTGCCTGAGGGGTGTGTGGAAAACGAGCCTGGCAATGTGGATCGTCTGCAGTTCAAGGACAATTCTCACTTATACACAATTGTGTAGCGATCACACACATTTTAAAAAGCATAATGCATGTAAAATGGAGAAACATTGCACACAAAGGGCTATTTGCCTTAAAAAAAATAGACCTCGCCTTGTCTGTTTGAAACAATTATGAAAGCCAATTGGCTGCCTCTATTTGTCACCTTATCGTGTGTAGCTGTTATTTCAACTAAACATTTGCCTAACTAACAGTTGAATAACACTGCTCAAAACTGTTAATAAAATATCTAAATATTTACCTTTCGCCATATTCTCGATGTCTTTCTCAAAATTAAATCTGTTAGCAGTATTTCTCAATGTTGCGTCGCCTGCCACAAAACATGGAAGAAATATATTATTACACTTAGTTTTAAAGTTGGTTTATTTTGTACAATGTTTTTAAAAATGCCCACACGAGAACAGGACGATATTTTTTATCGTTACTCACTTGGGTTGTCTTTGCTGACACTAATATGATCCGAACAGGATTTTTGTGATTCGCATTCGTCGTCAGTAGCGCTGTTGTTTGAATTGTGGGAATCTAAAAGAAATAGTCTTGTTAGCAGGTCACGCATTTAGAGTAAATAATTAGGCTACCATTTAAAATCAACGAAATTAGAGTTAAAATGTGTATGCTATATAAAAAGCTACTTATGAATTGTAAATTGGGGGACATTTCCCCCCGTCATTTCCATAGCATAAAAAATGTCCTCGTTTCTCAAATCCACGTTATGTTAGTTAAATTGTCTTACCGTTTGCCTCAGGTGCGCAGCGAGGATGTTTAGAGGCCGAACAGGGCAGTGTGTTCTGAAGAGAAGCTCCCTCCTTTTCATGTGAGTACACCTGCAAAAAAATAGCCAAGCTTTTAAAAAACAAAATAGGAAATACAACCCCAATTATGCATAATTGTCTTCTTTTCTTACGCAACCATGCGTCAGACAACAGACTGCGTTTATACTCTTCTAATGATCTACGAATATTTGGCAACATCAAGCTAAATTACTCGTATTACAAGGTAAATTCGGTCAGATGGACTGACAAAGAGAATAATTTGCGCAGTATCCACAGGGGAGCCCTTACACCAACGCACCAATAGCCCTCGGGCGAAGACCGAAATGACCATTCATTCTAAACATTTAATTTACTATAATTACGCGCCGCTGGGTTCTTTTATTTAGATCTTTCTGCATTAATAAATATAATATAGATGATTTGTATCCATAACAACATCAATTGCGAATTGTTCACAAATAGAAAACTATGAATGTAGAGTCCATAGGCTCAATTATGCGTCATTACTTGCTATTAGAGCTTTTACAACAAAAAAAAAAGACTGCTGTATCAGACCAGTGCTATTCGGAACAATGACTGTTTTAATTCAGTCTGCCATTTTGTTGATTCAAAATAATTTGTCACTTAGTGGGAGCTATTTATTTGATGTTTTAATACTGGATATAGGTTTTAGTGCCACTTAATATGACAGTTTATGTTACTCACTTCGTAAGAAATGACATCACTTTTCTTTGCCACCTGCTTGTTCTGCTTGTGATCAGGAGAGCCCCCGTCACTAAAAGTGGCTATCTGGTCATCATCTGGCTGCGGAGTTTGACTGTTTTCCCTCACGGGACTTTGTCGGTCATCCACGGAAAGTTGTATAGACTCCTCGTCCTCCGGAATTCTGTGAGTCTCCACGTCGACATCCGGTTCTTCCCCGCTGTCCACACACGGAGAGGCTGATCTGTAGCTGGAACTCTCGCTCACAAAGTCTGGCGACAAATGTCCAGGATGAGCTCCGCTGTACGCGTCCCTATTCCCGTAGAGCTTAGCTATGCTCTCTGCATCTTTCACGACAGGTCTGAACGCAGAAATATAACTCAGCTTTCTGGGGGTACTGGGTTGACCCTCACTTGACCTGGCCTCGTCCCCAGATTTGTCCTCGTCGTTCCTAAGGGACTGCGAACTAGAGCAGCGCTCGCTGTCGAACAGACTGTCTCTAGGTGTGTTTCCTCCCCGCTCACTTTCTGACATGTCTGTTTCGGTTTGCCGGCCACCCAGGAGCTCCGCGTGTGATTTTGCTTGTGCTGGTTGATAGGATGAGAGCGGCAGGCTGCCCGCGGTAGGCCAGAACATAGGGAAGGATGGATAGATACCGTCCTTCGCACCGGGCCAAAACACACCAGGTACATTGGTCTTATTCTGCTCACCAACTCCATCATCCTTCTTTTGACACAGTCCAAACGCTGGGAAACTGTACGGATGCGGGAATATGGGTGGCGGGATCTTCTGAAGCATGCCGAAACTCTTACTAGGCACAGGGATGACCGGGTAGTTACGTACACTGCTGGTTAAGCTGAGGTTCCCACGTTCGTCGTCGCAGCGCAAAGTTTTGTGAGGAATATCAGGGGAAGCGGTCTGCCCGATGTTTCCGGAGGCCTGCGGTTTAAGCGGGGACGACATTTCTGATCCACTCCCTGGCATTGCCCGTTTCCGGCTCCCTCCGTTAAACATGGCCTTGACGTCCTCCCACGCGTGACAAAGGTCATCAGACAAGCTTTTATCGGTGAGTTTTAGATGGCGTCTCCATGAATTAAAATTGGCCGCGTCCGGCTGGGTGTATTTCGACTCAGGTGTGCGATGCGAATGAAATATAAATTTGTTGGGTGAAAAATACATATTGCAATAGGTGCACTTGATGCATTTCGCCCTGGAGCTGTTGTACCTCGCAGGTATGAAGCTTCCTCGGCAGCCCCAGGCGCATTCGTGGGAAACATCGAATGCAAAATTCTCGGGCAATTTGGGAGGGTTGTGAGCCCCGAGGAAGGATTTGCAGAGGCGCTCGGCCTCGCGTTTGGTGATCATGCCGCAGCGGCGCGAGGAGATGGGCATTGCCCCCGCGCGCCTCAGGATCTCCAGCTGCACCGGTGTGCACTGAACACACGTAATTCCAAGCGCCACGCGTCTGTTGTGGATTTCGTTGTAGCTGTAGTTCTTCAATAAAGTGTTGGAAATCTGTGCCAGACAGAGCCTCTCCTGACCGTCGATGACCAAAGAGACGATGGGCACTCCGTACAACACAGTCTCACTCACTTGATTTGGCTTCAGCGAGCTGCTGCTGGAGTAAGGCTGCAGTTCTTGCTTTGAGTTGGGGGAAGAGCAAACATCTCGTCCCGTAGAATGCTGACTGGGTATCGACTCCATTCCTGGAAGTCTGTGGAGAACGAGTCAGAAATGTAAAATTACACACCAATTTAAGAATTTAACTTTTGAGAGAGGCGATCTAAAATTATTAATGTGTGCTTTGTGTAAATCTTGCTATAAACATTTTATTATTATAATTATTACTATTATGTTTTTTTATTATAACTTTATTATTCTTTTTATCATTTTTAAAACAGCATCTCAATAAAAGGCTAAATAAAAACAACAAAGGCAGTATTTAGTATATTCTGTTTTAAATGTATTCATCCTGTTTTGCCTGTCATTTTTTATTTAGTTTCATCCTAATTAATATTACTTGTGCGAGTTAAGATATTTTAAAATTAGATTTTTTACAATCATTTGAATAATTATTTTAGCATTCTATTACAGTCTATACTGTTAGTACATTTAGTTAAACATTTTGCATTTTAAATGACAGCTTTGGGTCTGCTAATAAATATTTGCAATTAATACCTCGCTTTTTAGTTTGAGAATATTGCTGGCTCCAACGCCATCCTTAAAAGCTCGCACTCTCTGACCTGAGAGTCTTTATCATTGCTTAATGTCTCCAAATCGGCTCAGAAGCCGGAGCGATTTACTTAAAGGCCTCTTACGGCTCTAATACGCAAAGGGGCAGAAGGGAAGAATCTTTTAGCTACTCCAATGAGCTTGGCAACAAGGAAAAGAAGCAGTAAGCCGCTTTCTGTGTAATTACACAGCCTGTGTTGTTCGACTTTGATCTGTTAATAAAAGTCTTATCATTTATAATTAAAACATTGCGCATGGAGCTGTTATTTCAGTCCTACACATATATTCGTTTGCTAAATGTATCCGTAATCCCTAAATCTTTATGATGCACAATTATTTGTCATATTATTTTGTATCAAGTGATTTAGGTGCAATAAATTCCCTTTCGTAATAAAGGATCAGCATATTTTTAAACAGTAACCACAGGCTAGCTTTTCTTCTAAAATAATTTTGATGATAATAATAAGCGCGCTAATTTAAGAAAATACACATGCTGATTATTATTTTGTTCAACTTGTAAATATAAAAAGAAACTTACCTTTTTATCAGAAAACGAAGTCAGATGAGTAAGTGTGTTTGCGTCAAATAAACAGGCCTGAAACAAGGACAAAACGTCCGTCTGTAGTGCGTGATAACAACTGCGAGGTTTTATAGAGTCTCTCCTCTCAAAACAGCTTTAGAGTTTCCATTCCACTCAGCTCTCGTGCGTGGTGACGGGAGCGCGAGGCGAGTGACCACATGGCAATCCCGGAGCTCGTGCCTCTTCTTAATAGGTCGTGCGCGATCTACTTCAAGAGAGGGGACGCCAAAAAGAATAAGAAGGCACACCCACTGAGATCAAATCCGATTCTGGTATTAACCGTTTGCTTCCACTACTCCAAAACAAAGATCACTGCCAATGTATAATTGAACTGCTTCTACAGACGATAGATAGATAGATAGATAGATAGATAGATAGATAGATAGATAGATAGATAGATAGATAGGAAGGAAATCATCAAAACAAATATCAACAAAGATGCCACCAAAAGCAGGACGCCAAGTGCAATTTTAGCTGTTTTGTGCAATTGCGCATCAATAGGCGGTACAGAGAGATGAAGAGCAATGACCAGAAAATGTATTATTTGTTATTTCCCCCCGACTAATATCCCATTGTTTTGAATTAATACGTTTCCTATGAATTGTGTAACTTAATAATGTTTAAGTTTGAGTGACACGTCGGAAACCAAACAATATAGCTAGCATTATGAATTTGCACTGAAAATTTCTTCTAGGCTACATGTCCGCAGGCCATGCAGTCTAAACTGCTATTAGATGGCTCGTGGTCATCGCATTTTACGTCACATGTCTCCCGGTGAATGATGCACATTTGTTAAACACACCAGCCAGTGAGAGCGGCTAGTGTGTACAAACAGTGATATATCAGAGCAATGGACTGAGGTAAGTGGTGCAACCTTATATGACCGTATTAACTATTTAAAACCTGATCAATGACCTTCAGTTAACCCCACTAAGTCTTGACGTAAAGATATCAATATCGAACCGGGCAAAGTTGTGCTGTCCACTCTGAAATTCGACAGTGGAAAATCGTCGTTCTCTCGGAAATGTTTTGGCGATGTGTGCAGGCATCACCAGTCACGCGTTTCAGTGCCCGCGTCTCCCACTTGGGAGGGTTTGTAAAGACAGACGTTGGATAAAAAGAAAAAAAAATCACCGTAGTCTGTTTGAAACGACTGAAATATCTGTCTTAAACAACCGATAGTTGTTAAATATTTCCATCCCGTTCAATTATTACAGCCACCGTTTATTTTATTGGGCTACCTTTCGTCTTTCGCTGAGGTGTCAAAACAGACCCGATTAAATGGTAGTTAATTATATAAAATGTTAACAATTACCCGGAATTAATTAGTTGATGATGTCCAAAAAATGCCTTCGAGGGATGATTCTTCTTAGCAGAGCCATTACACGAGAACTGCCTTCGAGCTAAACTGTGTTTTGCGTTAAGTGAACATAGGCATGGATAAGCTGCATCACTGGCTATTTGACACAAGTATGATTAAATTGAGTTTCTATAATAAACTCTTCCAAAATGTTTAAACAAAAAGTAAATAAATGTAAAAGTTAACTTATATAATTATAGTTGAAAACGAATGGGAAAGTTTAAAAATCTGTCAAGCGATGCTCAGTATGCCCTGTGACCAAGGGGCCACCGGCTTAACCTAATTCAATATTAATAGGAAGGGAAACTTTAACCAGATCTGCCTGGACGTGTCTCCTTTCACAACCAAGAAGCTTCGTTCTGGCCCAACAATAATTACAATTTTATTCTGCAATTATTCCTTTCTTGTTAATTATTTAGATGCCAGACTCAATGCAGCATTGTTAATGTTTATGGCGGGGAGACAGGGGCTCACATGTCCTACAAGACTGGATCCTCCCACGAGCAGGTACAGCTACACAACAGCCGTCTTTAAACAAGCCATCCTGCCATCATTTAGTCAAACCTTTGAGAGGAAAATCTCTTGTAAAAACGTGTAAGCGGGGCACGTTCCTGTACCACCTCAAAATACTGAAATCATTCCAAGAAAAATTCATTCGTAGTCGCTTAATTGTTGCATCTATTTATCACCATCAATTTTACTGTCGACCAGGTTGTTTTATGTTAAACTTGATGTGCTTAGTAACCTCTCTGACATGCTATTAAATAATCAATGATTGTTTTTACATAACGGTTGAATCAATACGATAAATATTGTGTTTCAGGACGACATATGCCATTATTGGCTCATTAATATACAAGCTATTATATTACACGAGCCTGAGTAAACTAATTAAAGAAACTTTATATAGGCCAGTTGCTGAGTATGACAGAAAAAAACAAAACGTCTTCATTAAAAAGTGCACTGTAAATGTTTTTGCATAAAATTAGTATTAAAAACGTGTTCTTAAAATATTAGTTGTATCGCACATGCAATAAGTTGCAATAAAATTACTTTAGTGTAATACTTACCAACATCGGTATTTATTTCCAGAATTTATTTATTTTACATTGTGTAGGCTACTGTTTTTATTTTGAATCTGTCAGTACCTACTGACAAATGTTTCGGACAGAATAGACTAAATAAATAAACAAACAAACCTGATTCTAGTAGTCAGTTATTGGAATGAGTCAGGCACGCAAATTTAAGGCACTTTAAGAAAATAAGCTAATGCCATCATCATCTGACCTGGACACCTTTGCAGTAGTGTTTAAACTAATGCCATCTGGTTAGACAATCTCCAAAAGACCAAACAACTCTATATTTTTGTCTTATTTGTTGGTTTATTTATTTATTTGAGTGGGTTGATTTTTCAAAGAACCAATTTTATTTAAACCACAGCACGTTAAAGCGTGTAATAGCCTAAGTATAAAATGCAATAACTTTTTTTCTTTCTTTAACATTTTAGCTCAATCTATTGAGAGAGCTAGCGTACTAACAAGTTCAAATAACAACAAAGACGGAAACACTTTAGATTTAAACCAGTGTGTTTTAGAAAAATACGAGATGCTGTCCTGGAGGTCATTGCGAAGATTGGCACATAAATCAAAGGCAGACTAATTCAGCAAGAGAGGTTTAATAAACGCATCAGCTGAAAAGCAGTGTTCTACAGTCACCGTTATATCCGCGCAGTATAAAAGCGCGACCCCAATAAATTTCACTTTAGCGCGGGATCAATCAGCTTCTCTCATATTGATCTCTGTCGCCTTGACACCCCCGAGTCGCCTGCCGCAACCTTTTTGTTTCGAGTGAAAATAGCGTTTCGATTACTGTTTTTATTAGGAAAAGATTGCTACAAGAGGTTCACCATGGCCTGAAAATTAAGTGGTGACATTTTAATTACTAGACATTGATAAAGGAATCTCGCTAATGGCTGTGAACAGGTCTTTCAGTGCTTGTCCAGCCCCTGCGCTAATCAAACTGGACTGCAGGAGAAAGGTCGCATTAGAGCAGCGGTGTATGGGCCCCAGCAGCCGAAGGAGGAGGAATACTGAGGGCCTTTAGCTGCTGGGGCCCATACACCGCTGCTCTAATGTGACCTTTCTCCTGCAAACCAGTTGGACTAATGTTTGACCCTAAAATGCAAACGTGGGACAAAATGACTTGCAATTATCTCTTTTTCCATTGACAAAGAACTATTTATCAACTTAAGTTAAAGATACACACACACACACACATACATATATGTGTGTGTGGACATTCATTATGCTTTTTGTATTGATCACCATAATGTTACATCCGATGCACAGTGTTATTGTAAACATTAAAGTTGGACTGTGTAAGTGAACACTAACAGTGATCCGGTTCAATATGCACTCATGTGGAGAGGAGAGTGACTCCGACCTCCGTATCAGATTCCTGTCCTCCCCATTGTAGTCATCCTGTACAGACCCCAACACTCGGAAAACACTGGACCAAAACTGCATCCCGTGACCACTAATGAATTATGTGTAATCAAATACCATCCTTTCAAACACACAAAGTGTAAACTATGTAATGCTAATCATCTGAGTTATAAGCCTAAACTTAATCCAGAGGAGTATCTTTAAATGAATAGCATCTTTGAAGATGGAAGTAGGTTTATAATACCATACGCTAAATTATTTATCTTATAAATAACTTAAGCAGGTCTTAGAATACAGACAGCCACATGTAAATACATTTACGCTAAGATTACATGGTCGATTCCATGCAGTCTTGTACTGGTGAAGTTTATTTAGAGAACATAACTGCATGTTTTTGCTTTGGACCTGAATGATCCTGCAAATGGTCCAGACACCAGCATCACATATCGTCTTCATAAATCATGTAAATCTAGTTCAAAATATCCTAAAAAAGCAAGGGACCATTAAATGTAGACAAATGAAGCAATGAGATCTAAAAAGTTTTATTGAAAAAAAAATAAAATAAAATCACCTTTATGTGCTAACCTCACCTCAACTGAATTAGGTAGTCACAGGATTGTTTTTGTTCCTCATAGATTTAGTCTTGACCAATCATTAACATCTAAGAACTGAATTTGAGACAATTGTACATATTAAGAAATAGGTGCAACAAATAATGTAACTTATAATACAATAAAGAACAACATCGTAATAATGTATTTGGCTTTGGTATGTCACAACTACATTTTCAGAACTATACACATTCTCCATTACATAAAATGCTCTTCTTTCCACTGTGATGGCAGTCATATCCACTGGTGTAATCATTTTCAGGGATAAACCACTAAAACCTCTAAATAAAACACCTGGCATTTAAAAAGTAATACTGACAAAACATTAAAATGGCACATAAATATAAAAAAGAAGGCAGATGTGATGGCCTGATGTAGTTAAAGTAAGGAAGTTGCTGATTTGCTGAATTGAGGGCAGGCTTAACTAAGTTAAATCTGTGAATTTGGATGCATATGTTGTAAAGTTCACTATTTTATTAGTTTCTAGTTTAACTCCTAAGAGAAACGGGAATTCAGGTTTAAAAGATTGCTACGAGTCACTATTGTCATTCTTGCACCTGCTGTGCTAATCTGCATCTGTTAATGTGATCTAAGAATACACAGGCTTTTATCTGAATTCTCATCTGAAGTTCATTTTAGAGGTTTTCTTTCATTAAAGACTTACGGAAAACGATTTGCTGTATAATAGCAAAGGGATACTCTATTCCAAAATGAAAATGTCATATCTCACTTACCCCCATGTAATAATGAATTCTTTTTATTTATGTTCCAGTCGCTTCATAAAATTCAGGTTGAACCACTGATGGCAGATGGACTATTCTGACAATGTTTCATACTTTGCTGGACCTTGACACTGGTAATTGTTTGGCAGACAATGGGACAGTGCCTCCCAGTTTTCATCCAAAATATCTTAAATTTTGTTCTGAAGACAAAAAGGGGTAGTATCCCTTTAAAATATACGCTACCGCTTAAAAGTTTGTGGTAAGAATTTTGTACATTTTTGAAAGCGTCTCTTATGCACACAGAGGCATCATTTATTTGATCACAAATATAGTAAACTAGTAATGCTGTGAAATATTAGTACTATTTAAAAAAAAAAAAACATTTTTTTTGCTTTAAAATTTATATGAAATTATTCCTGCAGTGGCAGAGCTGAATTATAGCAGTCATTACTCCAGTCTTCAGATTTGGTGCTCAAGACACTTTTCTTCCTATCATCAGAGTTGAAAACGGTTGTGCTGCTTCTTTGAGGGAAACATGGTATTTTTTGCAGGAAGTTCAAAAGAACAACATTTATTTGCAACATAAATCCTCTGTAATATTGTGTCACTTGCCGATTAAAAACTTTTAAACTGTAGTGTACATAAAATCAAATTCCCATGAACCCCTAGAATAAAGTTCACAGCCGAGTTTATGCTGGATGAGGGCAAGAACCAAACCCACTGACGTCTCATGTAACATTACAGTCGGCAGCTGCTAAGCTTATCTAAAAGCTCATTTACACGAGCCTTCCATCATTACAAGGCATCACATTCTTTCCATTTTTAATGGTGTATTGCCCCAACTGGCAGGTCATTTGTGAAACTCAACAAAAAGTGGCTTTTAAAACAACAGCAGCATGACTTGCACTGCAGCAGGGAGCAAAATATACAGGGAGTATATTTAAAAACCCAGATGATTTATGACATGCCCACAATGTTTTGGCAAAACCAGATTGTTGCTTTAAGTACAGACAGAGACCGTATTTTCTCTTAAATCCAAACCCACAGGAACTAAATCTGAGTCGAGCAAGCAACAGCCCCCCCGCTAGGATCTTCTGCCAAAACATTTACTTTGGAATCTGCACAGAAAGTGAAAGGAAACCCACTGCAGAAGAACAAAGTTAAAGATTTGCATCGATGCAAACCAACATACACAGTTAAAATCCTCATTTGTAGAATAATCTGTATTAGACCGCTAGCAGTTCTCTCACCGTGCACCATTTAACTCAAGGTTGGGAGGAGGTGCGAGATCAGCCGCTGCTTCTCTAGGTTCAGTGGAAAAGTAAAGTGTGGAAATGTGGACACCATATTATCCCAGAATTCCATCTGGCACCGCTGCCGTTCACATGAGTCTCTGTGCTTGATGGCTTTTGCGCTCCTCTAGACTGCGGCACACCCACATAGACACAACCTCTGTGTTGCCATCATTATATTGCACGATAAAGGGGTGGTCCTGAAGGGAGAAAAAAAAAAACATTGAATGAGGCAAATGATTCTTCACTAATATATAACAGCAATATAAATTGGTAACGGAGACTGAACAAGAATTATGTTCTTGTTTAAAGACACTAAAATTATTGAGTAGGCAAATCATTCTGAAATGATAAATCTTACTGTGGTGTGGGCGAAAAAATTAAAAGACTGATAAAGTTTACAGCTTTCAGTTATGTTCATGTCAAGGTGATGCCAATTGATTTTCTTTTCTATATTCAACAGGGATAAACAGTTACAGAATGAACAGTATAAATGAGCGTCGATTGGTCTGCCGCAAAGCATCTCAAGTACCAATGTGGCATTAAATAGTTCAACTCACAATTGAAGGACAGTGATCCAAATACAAAAATCATTAGGAAGCCTTAATGGTTAAGAAATACAAGCTGAACTGAAAGAAGCTGAAAATCAGACTTCTCATCAGTAAACAAACATCCGTTTCTTAATCTGATGTTCATTTGACGCAGACTGAACACCTTTGATGATCTTCTCATACCCTTTCACCACTACAGCATTCTCTCTCATTCGTTCCTTCTTTCTCTCTCAACGAGGACAACGCTCTACCATCAATCGTTCTGTCCTCTTAATGGTGAGCTCTGCCTGTGCCACAGTGAGGTTAATCACTCTCAGTGCTGGAGTGCTGGAGAGGGCAGTCCTGAGGGGCGACTCTACCAGCCACCCATCTCATCAATCACACGGCCTTCGCTGCCAGCTTCTCAAGCAGACCTGCTGCAGTCATAGAGGCTCTGCTCCTGCATGTTGGGCCTGCTTGCTCAGGTGAGGCTCTGACCCCAGTGACAGACAGAGGAGAGAGTTCATCTCATAATTCTTCAACTGTTGCCACTTTTGGCTCAAGTCTGGTCTCCTAAAACACACTTTTTAGACTTTCATTTTGTTACATTTGTCCAATGATGTCAAATACATGCATCACAGCAGAGGTTCAATCATTTTCATTTCAAGTTGAGAAAACTTAAGTTTAAGGCAACCAGCTTCAACAGATTTGTGCGTTTTCTCAACTCCAAAATCTACCGAAGCTGGTTGCCTTAAACTTCCAGGGTTTTTTTTTTTACAGTGTGCCTTAAATGCACAACATTTAATTAAAAGGTTTGCATGATTTGACATAATTGCATCTTAAAGTGTTAGTTCACCCAAAAATGCTCACCCTTGTGTCGTTTCAAACCCATAAGACCTTTGTTAATCTTCGGAACACAAATTAAAATATTTTTGATGCGTACGCCTTCCACTAGGTGTAAACAACCGCAGATTACATACATACTTTCCTGGATGTAAACAAGGCTGATTATGTCAAATACGGTAAAGTTTGCGTACGCGCTGCGTTGTGATACTCTCTAAAATGGTGGAAGATGTAAGTCAGGGAAGAAGAACGGTAGAGTAAAATTGTTATTTTTGTTTCCTTTGCGCAAAAAAATATAAATTCTCCTAGCGTCGCAAAAATGCCTCATGGACTGTTATACTGATGTTTTTACTACATTTCTGGATCGAGGATCATTTCAGTTGTATTGCTTTCTATGGAGGGTCAGATGGGTCTCCGATATCATCAGAAATATCTTCATTTGTGTTCTGAAGATGAACAAAGGTCTTACAGGTTTGGAATAACATTAGGGTGAGTAATTAATGAAAGAATTTCCATTTTGGCGTTTCATTCTGGGCGTAATGTATTATTTTACCAGCATATACTATTATATTTTTTAAACTAAAAATTCTTTCTTTCGGGAAAAAAGAGCTTCATAATAACCATGTATCTAGCAGAAAGCTAATTGATGTGCAGGTCTTCTAACTAACACAAACACACATACATTAGGATGTGTCTCTGCCAATCTGAAATAAATCAGAGCTTAGATGGTCACCTGCTTGTTTGGCTGTGCTGAGACGGATCACAAACACACAAACCTCACCACCTGTGTGTCCCTCTGTTGGGTGTGTGTGTGTGTGTGTGCTGGAGCATGCCAGAAACAGGACCTCCATTAATTAACCCACCTGCTGCTAACTTAGCACACTTGCAGAGTGGAGAGGCCGTATAAATACTCTGTTAGTTCGGTCATTATAGTCTCCTGGCTTTGCCTTTCCAACACATGAGCAAAAAAATAAATAAATGTGAAAATCTCATTTAAAAGTGTGGCTACATTAATCACAGCCCCATATCAAAGTGTGATAATCACCTGAATTCTCTATTAAAGTAAAACTGCCAAACCCAGGGGAAATCTCACCTCTCTCTTTAATTGTTTTGAGTCTGTTAAAGGCTTTTTAATCTAAGATTAATTTATGCAATTTTAAATAACTCTACATATGATTAATAAGCTTGAAAATTAAAAGGAGTCCAAAGCAATTATAACAAGTGGTTGGTCATCACCTCATTAGAATGTGTTGGTGAACAGCGACAGCTCTGCGTAATGCGTGTCATTGTGCATGTGTGCGTGTGTGTGTGTGTGCGTGTGTGTGTGTATGCACAAGGCCGATATTGAAGCCGAGAAAACACGAGAGAGAGAAAAAGACTAAGGAAGGTGACGAAGTCAGAGTAATAACTAGGTCTTTTCAGATTTGCATGCCAACGACCTGCTCCCACTGGATACATGACGATGTATATGAGCTCTTGGACAATGTTAAGATTTCATAAATGCTGATCTTTTAATTCAGCAGTCACCATGGGACAGACCATCTATCTGGATTAAAAAGCTGCAGGGTAATTATAGTTAAGCTAACACTACATCTGTGAGTGAGACGGGATGGTTACCCGTCAAACAAACATCTCTACAACAGCCAGTGATTTCTCAGACAGAGCTCCAAGACAGCTTGACCCTTATGGCCTAGTTTGTTTTTTTGCAAAAACATACAGCTTACAACTCTATGATTCACTCTCTCTGAACTAAACGTTTGGGGTGCGTAAAAAAAATATAAAAATAATAATAATATTATATATATATATATATATATATATATATATATTTTTTTTTAAATTCTGACTCTCTTCATAAAAAGAATTCTGAAAAAAAATGCATCACGATTTTCACAAAAAAAATCACAAGAAATCTTTTTAAATTACTTGAGATTTTTGAAGGCAGTAGTAAAATTCAATTTTGCCATCACAGACATGAATGACATTTTGAAATATTTAAGTGCTCCTACATGTTTTTTTTTTTTTAAATGAGCTTTCCTGCAGTGTGTAACAGAGCTCTAAGTGAATGAAAACATCCTGCACAGTTTTAAATCTGAAAGTGAACAGACAAAAAAGTTATTGTCTCTCAACGAACATCATGATGAAACATGGCAGCATATCTTTTTGCATTGGTCTGAATGAAAATGCAAATTCACTTTGCCACTAGGTGTCACTTTTGGAGCGGTAAAATAGGTGTTTCCCTGGTAACGCTGTACACAAAGCAGCACAGCACTCTCAAATACTGCTTTATCAGGCATTATAGGCATGATTCAATTAAAATGAGATCAATCGCACCAATCAGCAAAGGAGTGGTTTGGAAAAATTCATCGTTGAGCAAATCATTTGCAAGTTAAGTAAGAAAATAAGGTAAAGGTATATTGTAAGACAATGAAATTGTTTTTTGACCTTGATGCATGTCTACAAGTTACCCATTACCCATAACAGGGTCATTTTAAAATGGAAAACAGTTATTAAAATGTAATTTCAGAATATTTAAGTTTTACTGTATTTTTTTTATCAAATACATACAGTTTAAGTGAGCATAACATCTTGCTTTCAAAAACATGAAAACATCTTACCTAACAAATGTTTGAATGATAGTGTAAATATTGTAAATCATATGTAAATATTATCAATATTGTCAGCAGATTTCTTCCATTAATAAAATGTCACTGAATTAGATATATGGTGACTTTTATCAAACTCTGATAACTGAAAATGTACTCCATTACCCAAAAATGTAACTGATTGATTTATTCTGACGATCTGATCTCTAACATTTGATCAAGTCTTTGTGGCAAAGACAGTCCGGCAGCTTTAAAGACCCCCCATCATCAGGGGTGTGGGGACGAGAGGGAGCGGGATGGCAGACAGACACAGTGTCAGAGAGCTAAAAGGTAGGATTGCCCTCGGGGGAGTTCAAGAAGCTCCTCAGCGTGCTAATGTGTAAACAAGTCATCAGAGCGGTGTCAGAGGGCTTTCAAAGCCTGTTCTCATCCGAATCCCTATGGCACGGGCCGCTGGCATTCAGCGAGACTGTGTGTCTTTTTAAGGGCCACTCCCATGGGTCTTAAAACACATGAACATAAGCAATCGCTTCTTAGCTCATCAGCCCACACAATCAGGAAATGTGGGGGTGGCTACAGGAGCGCTGTGATAGATTCAGCAAGTTAGTGGGACTCTTTCAGCTTTTTGTTCCTGGCTGAGGCTCATATCTGCTGCAGCTGAGCCCCCAGGATAGCCCACAGGGAAAGGGGGGATGGCAGAGGCCAGGAGGGGACAAAAGGTGCTAAAAGGTTGAGTGACAATGAGAGAGAAAGATGTCAATCACTGCACCGTGTCTAACTAAAACGGTATCCTGTTTTCTGATCTTAAGAGCCTAAAATATTTTAAAACACACACAATGCTTTTTTTTTAAATATGATTAATCAATAATAGATTAAAAACCGTTTACAATTTAAATGGAAGAATAAAGAACTATTTAAGTATATTTTCAAATGTAATTTCTTCCTATGATATTTGGTGCTCAAGAAACATTTGACATTAAAAACATTATTATTATTTTTTTTTTTTTCGTATTTGTTCTCAGAGTAATGAGTTAAATGCTAAGTGGAGTCAGTGAGTGAGCACATACTGAAGCACAGGTATCACACTCATGCTCTCTGCATTAGCAGTCAGATCTCTGTGGACTGCGCTGTCCATGGTGCTGTTGTGCCGACAGCTTTTAAAGGCTCTGAGTGCTAACTTCTGTGACAGTGTGAACTGACACACAACCGAGTCAGCCCAGCCACTTGATATTTGAGTAGTTCCAAACGGCACAGAAACAGAATTACCGCCGCATCAAAAGAGCTGTATGCTGCAATGTCACAAAGTACAGTAGAACCCATTATAATCAGTGATCCAGTCTACAGAGGTTACTACTGACAGTAAACAGATGCTTTGTTCTATTTATGACATGTACTGACCATTCACTGAATCAAATGATCTGCAACAAACGCTTTGTTATGTCCAGTGTACTGCCTGTGAACTGATTTCCCAGACACAGATGTAGCCTGGGCAGAGAATATATGTAATTTAAGCCTGAGCATTAGAATTGTGACAAAAAGGAAACAAAACAGTTTCTTCCTACTTCAAAATGTCACATTTTATACAATTTGTTACTTGCCATTTCTTTGTAATTAAGTGTGATATTTATTAGCAATTTTTGCGTAAAATTATCTACCATTTTTTCTACATCAAATACACATCAGAATGAATTAATCATTCATTGTTATTGTTATAAATTATATAATTGTTATAAAGTACAGAATGTGTTGATTATGAAAATCAATGTGAATATTTAAATAAATGTGAATTCTTTCTAAATTCAGAGAGCTACGAAATGCATCAGAAATGAATCTGATCCCACTGACCAGATATTTCTAACATTAAAAGCTTATTTGAGCCCTTAATTAACCTCAGGCTGACATGCTCCAAAAAAAAAAAGTTCACATTGGTGAAAGTTGCCTTCATGAAACCGATGACACGGTATCGTCCCTTTTATATCTCCTAATGGGAGAAGGCTCACGAAGTGTATAGAATTCCACAAGCACAATAAAATGTATATGCATCTTTTAAAGACGTGGAAATGTAAACATTTAGAGGCGATTAATATCACAATGCTCAAGCACCTTTTTATATTATAGCAACTAATTGTCATGTGTCCTTCACAAACACACAGCATCCCAATGCAGAAAACACACACACACACACAGCTCTTCAGCAAAGGACTCAAAGGGTTACACAACACTTAAAAAATTCTAATCAATAGCCTGATGGTTATAGAAGTTAATTCCATGGTGCAGATTAGTTGAGTATGAAACACATTAGAGATGTGAAGTTTTCAAACAAAAACCATAAGAAACAAAAAGGTCAAGGTTTTACCCAAAGCCATACACAGAATCCCAACAAAAGCCTTCCTACCATAGAATACACCCATTCACTTTCTCCATCCATGGAATAATTGGCATTTCATTTTCTAATCCTCTTGAAGGCTCATTTGAACTTTGGGGGAAAATGTGAAAGAGCGTTAAGGAGACTCACCATAAGATTGTTTGGAGCTGGTCTTTCTTTGGGTTGCTTCCTCATACTGTAGGAACAAAGGCAGAAGAGGTCATTCCGCATGTAGTAATTAATCGTCCTCTGTTAATTTAAAAGGAGGAATGCAAAAGAAGCATTTCGAAACTCCTTGAGATATGATTGAGGAGGCCAAACCTTGACTTACCTGCTTTGCTCGTCAAACGAGGACATTTTCACAACCCAGTATTAAAAAAAGCAAGGGTTTATGAGTTAAAACATTCAATGATTCTAGCTATGTATCTGATATGGTGCTAGTCAAAAGATAAGTATGTTTTTCATCAAATATTAGCCAATTTATCTATCTCACAATAACACTGGAAAGCAAGGATTTATTCTTTACATAGGCTTTTAAAGGACTTAGATACTTGTAACATTAGACAGGGGTTTTGTGCATAAAATTTGGATTTCCTGACTTTTTATTCAACGTCATTCTGACCTTTTAAATAGATCAGAAATAAATGGGCCAATTTGTGCTGCTGTACTTTTAAGGCTTCTCATATAGACTGTGTCTAAACATGTACAATAAGGGTTCAATATATTTTGCACTGTACATCCCCTTCAAAACACACCATTTAAGACAAGTTCACAAAACAATCCATGTTAAAATGTGCCACTGAAACTGGACTCAACATCTGAAGCTAAAATATCGTCTGTGACCATCATACAAACGCAGAAGTAGGCAAATGTCCTGTAGTTTATTCCAGCCTTTTAACTTTTATTGTGATTTTGGATTTTATGCCAATGATAGAGACTTTCAAGGACTTTCCAGTTCTTGAATCTGTGTCCGGAAATACTTTCAATAGTATGTAAACCCTGCAAAGTGTCCCTCATTTTGCTTATATAATTGTTTTTTTTGTGACGCATGCACATGCATCCCCATGTCAATCAAATCACATGTTCCTGAATTTAGGTTTCTGACATGAGAAATCCTGAAATAAGAGAACAAGCTGATTTGTAGTTTATTGTCTTCTTTTAAACTTAAGTTTTCTTAGTATTATGAACTCCATCCATTATATCTTGTACTATACACCGTCTTTATCTTCACGTCCTCTTTTATCATTGCACTGTTGAGGTTAATATAACTGCATCTCAAAGTGATAAAGGAAGAGTTAAGTAATTATCAATACTCCTTGGCACAGATTACTCCTAAGTGCAAGTAAATTAGTCAAGCTGACCCAGATAAGAAGTGGGAGGGATTATAGGGACAGAGCGGCCTACAGAGGGGCCCATTTGGACCATGATGAATGACACACACACTCAGAGCAAGTTAATAATAGAAGAGGATGTTGGAAAAGCAGTGCCAGGCAGGGGTGGCACTAGCGAGCCAGGTGACCCGTTTGTGTAAATAAAGCATGTTGCAGGTAAACATCAGCTGCTAAACAAGTCCCAAAACATCTGGCTTCACCCACCATGCCCTCAGGCAAAAGAGGTTGGTGGGGAATTCTGGTTTCTAGGGGCATGACCTGTGGAAGGCAATTTTAAGTGCGGATGTGTTTGAGAAAGCAAGGTCAGCAAACCAGGGACAGATGTTGAGTAAATATTTACTGTTGTGTATAGCTAGTCTAAATACTGTACTGTCTGGTGTGTAGAGTCAGGAAAGACTATTGTGTGTTAGATCACTGTGTGTTTTATACACAACAAAAAAAGAAGGGCAAGATTGCAATTATTTGAGCAGTGAACAGTAATATTGGGAAATATTATTACAATTAATATAACTTCTATTTTAATATATTTCAATCATGGCAAAGCTGACCTTTCAGCAACCATTACTCTATTACAGTCTTCAGTGTCACATGATTCTTCTGAAATCCATCTTATATGCCGATTTGGTGCTCAAGAAATATTTCTTATTATCAATGTTGAAAGATTTGTGTTGCAACCATAATATATATATATATGTGAATTGAAAGTTTAGTACAGCTGACATTCTGATCATTTTTTTCAAGCATATTTTATCAATTCCAAACCACATCAATTTTAATAACTACTATTAATTGTATATTAAATCATGTTTAATTGATATATAAAGAAGGCCGGAAGTGAAAAACGGCTTACATTCAGGTATGCATAATTAACATATCTATCTTAATAATCCTGCACACCTGAATAAAAAGGGTTTTTCCACTTCTGACTTTCATGGACAATTATATATCACTTAAGAATGATTAAATACTAAATTAAATAGTAGTTATTAAAAATGATGTGGTTTGGTGTATGTAAAATGTTCAGAATATCAACTTGCATTACAATTATGCATGCACTGCACATACATAAACACAAACAAATCTATTTACAGATCCATAAGTTTCAAAGTGGTGGTTTTAAACAATAAATCCTTCAAATTATTTATAAAAATACAAAAAGTGTTTAGCTAGTATTTTTCCCTGTTCTGTTTTCTTATAGTTTGTGTTGTGGCTTATCAATGCAAAATCATTACAACATCCCAAGGATTTATTTATTTATGAGAGGTAGAAGAGAAGAAACAGGTGATCGGTTGGTATTGGAAACACTCACCATTGTGTAATGAAGTGGACAAATTTCTCACTGAACTGACCAATTGGAAGCACCGGAGGATCCTAAAAAATACACACACACACACAGTCAAAATCATTATTTACAAAAATACCCATAATATAGAATAAAAAAATAAACACAACGTTATACTTTGCAAAAAAAAACCTTCATAACTTTAGAACTCCGATTTCGTGTGGCCTTGACTAGTTTGCAGAAGGGATACAGTCCATAATGAGGTATTCTATGTGTGGACATTCAAAAGCAGCTGTGTATATTACCATTTTGGAAGCACCTGAACCCCTCTTTGGTTGGACATTGGAAGATTGCTGACACACAGAACACGGTACAAACAGACAAAAAGCTTACACTCAGAGCAAGACAGCCATTCATAGGCTCATAAGGCAGAAGGCATACAGTTAATAAGAACATTTAGTTACGACCTCAACCTCCAAATAATGGGTAAGGAAATTAAATCAGATTCTAAAAAAACAACAACAGACAAGTCAAATTCCAGATCTATTTCTAATTGTGTAACTATCCCTTTCACCCCTATAAGACTTATTCAGTGTAATATAACATTTTAGGAAATATTAGTCCCTGTTCTAAGTTCCTTGTCCCTTATCTAAGACTAGAGAAGAAAGAAAAAAAAACGTGTCCTGTTTCAGAGAAAATATTATTTATATACCAACCATAACCATAATTTAAATTAATATGACCTCAGGGGAAAGAATTGATGACATCAACATGTTACACAGACACAAAAGCCTTTATGTCAAATACAGAATTGAGATTCAAGGTGTTTGGGAAGCTGCTGTATTGGAAGGCAAAGTGAATAGATTTTCTTTTAAGACATGCCTGTTTCTGAGGGACAAAGAGAAGAAGAAACTGCTTTAACTGTCGGTCTGAATTAAATTAAACCTTTTTTGCACAATACAAGCAATCTTTTTGCAGTCTGAAAACACACATACACAAGGATGATAGGAATCTTATATGAGGTTTTGGAGGGACTAAAAAAAAGAAAGAAAATCAAATTGAGACAATCTAGAGATGTTTGTGCCTTAGAAATAATTTCTGATTAAACTCTTATGAACGTTCTTTTTATATGATTCATTCAAAAACTTCTTAAACTCAGGAGTTAATGCTTTGAATCAGATTCATTCAGTGATTCATTATTGAGTTCATAACTGACTCCCCAATTAAACAAGCCATTCATCAGCTACACTAAACTGACAAATGATCTACTGTAAATTGAAAAGTTGTTACTGTGATGTATTCTTTAGGTTCACTATATATTACATGACAAAGACAAATGTCATTTCAAAATTTGGGATTTAAACAAAAATTAAATGTATGAAATCCAATTTTGAAGTTGAATCAAATGTAATGGAACATTTTCAAGCCTGTATGTTTAAATTATAAATCAACATTTTTCCTCCAAATAGAGACAAATATTATATAATATATATTACATAATCATTGTGTGATGTGTAGCCGTCAGTGTCTGAGAAAATCTGTAATACGTCAACTAAAAAGCCAATTGTCTCCCAAACATTTCTTTTTAAAAGCCAATGTCTCCCAAGTAATCTTCTGTGATCTAGAGAGTTTGAAACACACACCTAATCAAATGAACACACTGTTGCCAGAGGTGCAGCTATATATATCATTACACAGCCTAGGGGTCACAGTACACATACATGTCTCATGTCTGGACCAAAAGCACAAATTCAGAGCAACAACACATAACCCACTTGTAAATACAGTGAAACACAGCCTCACACGTACACAAACAGATGCATGTATACTTGAGGATGCACAAACACCTTCATTTGAGGGTCTTTGATGTGGCGGCTGCATGATGAGGATGATGATGAAAGCACTGTTATATTATGCAGCTTGCTGCCATTATCCAACACTACAAACAGAGCCAGACCATGGCCCGTCTTCCTTCACAATACCAGCAGTAAATATACATGTAATTGCCCAGCAGCAATTATCAGGCAAAATTAGATCAGTAATTACAGAGGTGAATTTACGCCCGAGTCTTATTAGAAGCATCAGGGTTGTTTCAATACACGACCGGAGAGGGACAATTAAAGACGAGCCGCCGTGCAGATGGACAAGTGTGCCGTTCTAAAAATGAGCATCTCCTATAAAGAAGCGCACTAGCAACAACTATAAGACAGCAAGTAGAGCTGGACTTGATCGAGGGATTTGGAGAGGAATAAAAGAAGTGAAAGAGTAAACAAGAGGACCGAAAAAAAAAAAAACGTCTTCCGTGCTTCACCTCATTTAGCCGTTTATTCATCCTTCCCATAAGCCCTGGGAGGCCTTGTGGCTGATTTTTTATACCGCGATCACCATGGAAACCAGCCATACACATTCACACACAATGCCCTTCAAACAAAGCTAGACTGTCATTACCGGCATCCTCTCGAAGTCCAAGTGGCCAGATTATTAAATCAACGACCTGTAACCTTCCTGAATACTCCCATATACTTCATAACACTTCTTTGTTTTTAGTGACTTTTCATCATTTCCGATGGACAGCTCATGTTTGTCATTAGCATGACCAAGAACAGGTACTGTATTAACAAAGTGCTAAAGAAACCGATGCGAATTTGGGAATTGTTTGAGTGAAGAGTGATGTAAAAGATGAACTCTTGAACCTCCCTAGAGGCCAAATTCTAAGTTTATTTGTCACATACACAGTCATACACAGTACGATATGCAGAACCTCCCTAGGGGCCATAGATATATGTATCAACGTTAGCCAGAAATATCGCCTGTGGCTGATGTCTTTGACGATTGTGTTTTTACAGTGTTCTAACCAATCACACATGATCCTGGTGAGTTTATGAATGCAATGGCCAATCAGAAGTGTTTTGATGAGTCATCGCTGAATTTTGTTATCAAGTGCGCGTTCTGACTGAATTCTGCTCTCTGGCAAATTCTGTCATCATAAACAACATATGAAACAAAGATGAAATGTGTAGTTAATAGATTACACTAACATTAGGCAGCTTTTAGCTGTACCCTGAGTTGGCTCACTCTCTGGATATGAAACTAAGTAAGGAAATAATTAAATAAATTAGCACAATAAAATAACGAATTAGCATAATAAAATCATGTATCGTCTCACTGGTTGTCAACAGGATGATATAACTATGAAGCATATCACGTAACACTATTTAGAGCATCATTTTTTTTTAAGCTTTCAGGCACAAGATGTGAATACAACAGTCAAACATGTCCATCTACCTAGCATGTTTACCTAGAAAAACACTGGAAATAGTGCAGTACAATGGGAAAAAAAATAGTGAACAGACTTAGATCGGCTAATTTAGGGAATGAATCATCTGAGGTTTACTGAGGTACAGTCATTTAGATCTGATGTTTTGCTTTTCTTGACGTTATAATTTTGGTTTCACTAGAAAAAACACTAAGGGTGTTTCAGGATGTGGCTCAGAGGTGAATGTGTAGAGCTGCTGTCAAGTGGGCAGAGCAAATAAATCAAAACCACATAATGGACTGGAAAAAAATGTGTAGATCTACTATCAAACTATACAGCCAGACAATCATTCTCAGTATCCTCTTGAAGTCAGAGATTATTACATCAACTACCTGTGACCTTCCTGAATTTCTCCCATACAATTTGAGCCTTTTTTTCTAACTTCTAGTAACTTTTCAACATTACTGATGGTAAACTCACATTTAATGGGTCTCAGATCGTACATTTACATCAAAGAATACTCCTCCTCATTTTTCTAAATGACTGGTCTTGATGCCCTTCGTCAGCAGATATCCTCTTTATTCTGCCTATTTTTCATATTCTCTCAGGTACAGTTTGTAAATGTTCTCTTTTCTCCTCTCTTTCAGTCCATCACACTGACTCTGCCTCTTTCTCGGTCTGTGCACTAGATTACTCTTCAAAGTAGGTCCTGGGGAGTACCCACAACTCCCGTCTCAAGCTCTCTCTAACCGTCTCTCTCCGAAGGTTGTAAATCAGTGGCAGTGAGTAATAAGGCCTTGGTCAGCTGAATGCAGTCGGAGGCGGTGTGGCGGTGCACTCTTTGGCCTGAGGGAGACGGAGCGAAGGGCACGGCAGAAAATAGTTTGAGTGATGCCTCTGCCGGATGAGTAATGAACAGTTCAAGCGGGTCAACTCATTACACGAGCGGCCGTTTAATTATTAATTACGTGCAGCAATCTATAGCAGAAAGGACACGTTGGGTATGTTTAATGTGTGTTTATGCTTCCCTCTCCTTCATCTCTCTGTGGCGTTCTGTTATTAGCATGTGTCAGTGAGTAGCTCAAGCAGAGAAGAGAAGGGAGAGGCTCCCCCCACACACACAATTAACACAATTACTTATTAATTACTCACATAGCGGTGGAAAGCGCATTTAAATGTCGGAGTTACCGTGGCCTACGGGCTTTAACTAAATGCTGAGGAGACTGATGCAAATTTGGGGATTGTTTGAGTGTTGAATGTGGTACAAGATGACCTCTCATAACTCTTCAGATTTGCTAATTTAAGGAACAAATCTACTGAGGTTTGCTAAGGTACAGCCATTCAGATCCAATAGTTTTAGAAGATGTTTGGGTAACCTTGTCATTTTACTATTTCACTAGAAAAAGAAAAACGGTATGGATAGCCCTGTTGTCCGGGTGAATGTGTAAAGCTACTCCACATAACAGAACGAAATAGGAAAGAATGTGAGGTATTTAACAATAATTCCAACTATTTGGAACTAGGACTGTCAGTTTAACACGACCTGTACATCATCTTACATTTCATACACTTGACTTGACAAATATGATGAAGGGCAACCAATCCATAAATGCAGTTATACCCTAAAATTCAAGATATTTGTGCAAAAATTGCCCCTGTATTCACCTCTCATTTATATCATACAATAAGTGATATCACACCAGCAGCAAGAGCACTATTACATGAGTGCCATTTGTCCCAAATATCTCAAGGTTAAAGGTGAATTTATACAACAGCTTAGTAAATAAGAAAATGATAGTGTTATATTTTACACATATTACAGTTTTTGCTTAATTTTGCAGGGATATTGCCGAGTCAGATTATCTTTAAAGCCACAGAATTGCTGTGTGTCTCCAAGCAACACAGCCATATTTAGTTTCTAAATTAATCCGCATTTTGAACGAATCATTTGAACTAATGATTCAAAGGCCAATTCATAAAGAGAGCCATTTACTTCATTCCTGAATAAATCAAATTAATGAATGACTCAAAAACATTTACTACCACATGCTGGCAGTTTTTGTTTCTTATTTAGAGTGTAATTTCATTTAAAAATATTATTATTAATAAAAAAAAAAAAAAAAACATTCAAAGTTAAGATATTGTCTACTTAATTGTAATGTCTACTTGATTCTTTTTCATTTAACACAATAACAGCTTCAAATTATCTCAGAATTTCCAGTCAAATTGAATTTGCGAGGGTTATTATATTAATTATTTAACACATCATGTAATTAATTAGGTTAAAATGTTTAATCAACTGACAGCCCTATTTGAAACCTTTGCTGTGTGTTTGCAAAAAAACTTACACAGTCCAATCCATGTGATCTTTCAAAAATGACTAATATGCTAATTTGCTGGTGTTCTTATAACCATTTTCAACACTGAAAGTCATAAGAAATATTTGGTGAAATGATTTCCGATTAATTATTTGGCACTCAAGACTAGGGATGGGAATTGATAAGATTTTTGTTATTCCAATTCCATTTTCGATTCTGCTTAACGATTCAATTCTTTATCGATTCCCTTATCGATTCTCATTTGGATGAAAAGGGACAACAAATTGTTGATTAGCATCACCAAT
>JAUCMS010000127.1:13413733-13434407 GCA_032357445.1 Enteromius radiatus
GCAATCTTTCATTTGAAAGCCATGTTTCTAGCATCTGTAAAACTGCATTTTTCCATCTCAAGAACATATCTAAATTGTGACCTATGTTAACCTCAAATGCAGAAATGTTAATTCATTTGTTTATAACCTCGAGGCTAGACTATTGTAATGCTTTATTGGGTGGTTGTTCTGCACGCTTGATAAACAGACTACAGCTGGTTCAAAACACAGCAGCTAGAGTCCTTACTAGAACCAGGAAGTATGAGCATATTAGCCAAAATCTACTTCGGGTGGCAGATCTTAACACACAATGTACTTGTTACATCATAAAACAAAATGACATCTACGCTAATATTAGTCTGTCTCTTTCTTATTCTGTTTCTCAGTCCATCACTCTATTCTCCTATTTGATAATGTTCAGTGCTTTGCTACAATCTGTATTGTTTAAAGCGTTATATAAGTGATTGATTGATTGATGTATAAGCTATGTATTCTCTATTCAAGTAAAATAACAATGAAGCGTCTGAAAGAAGGACTATTACAAATATGAATGCAGCTTACCGCCATATAAGCATTGGTTCCAACGTATGTTTTTGCAATTGAGTTCACCAACTGTGAAAGAAAGTAGGAGTAACACTTTCAAAAAAGAATAATTATAAGTAAATTATACATTAGTGTGGCCTTCACATATCTATTATAAAGGGGGAGGGGTTGTTCTGTCCATTGTTATGGTTATTGCAGTCAATCATGACAATCATCAACCATCCATTTAAACGTGGTTGTAACTTATGAAACTTACTATTGTTTGCAGCATGAAAAATAGGGCTTTTATTCTTGTTTTAATAGTTAATACAGAAACAAACAAAGACTGTTCCCTTTATTATAAAGCAGTGAACAAGTTCACTCCCAGAGCAAAAATATATTATAAATGTTAATTGCTATAAACATTTTTGCTTTTGTTTTACATAACATCAGGTTGAGTCAGTGATTAGAGGCCTATTTTTTGCGGTGAAAAAGCACCAAAATCACCTTTAAGCACCAAATTGTATTTTTAAATTAAGTGTTTTTTTCAAATCTCAAGTATGAACAACAGTAATAGTAGTCATTTAAAATGATGAGCAGACAAATAAATACATTTAAAATGGTAACCCTTCATAATAAATTTTGATTTGTTAACATTAACTAAAATGTTACAGTAAATATTTCACACAGAAATAAGCATTAACCTTAGAGGTGGGAGATAAAATTGATTTAGCAATGCATCGCGATTCTCTCTTCAACTATTCTGAATCGATTCTGAATATTTCATAATCAAGTTTTTTTTCCCCGCATATGGCACACGTGCGCGCTCGAGACGCACGGGCTTCATTGCACAAAATTTGCGTTGAGACACGTGCACATTGTTTGACAGTGTTTGCTTCCATTCGTAGCGTTTTCCTTTTAGATATTCTTTAGATATTTTTTTACATACCCTTTGGAATGCATTGGTATTAGATGAACAAAACCTGCGCGCTGACAGTCACGTGCGCTGTGTGTTTGTTTGTCCTGAAGAGGCTGATCGCGGCCGCGGTTAAATTCACTTGCATTTGATTTATACGAAACTGATGTACACACCGTCAGTTATGTTTTCAGAGCAGTATGTTTTATACATTAGTGTGCAATTGAACATTAAACATCTGATATATCAAAAGAGATCTGTTCATTAGTCTGAATGCAGTCTGTTAAAGCTGCTGTCAATGATCTCATCAGTAATAATCAAGCGGCAATAATGCAGAGGAAAAAAAAAGATCTTGTATGTCATCAAAGAGCACTTTTTAAAATAAGTAATAGTTTTAAAAGAGTAGACTGTGTATATAATGCTAAATAATGCAATTGCACAAAATAAATTTGATTTAAAATGTAGATGTGCAGTAATATTGAATGAGAATGTGATATTCTCCTGGTTTCACAGACAAGGCTTAAGCTAGTCACAGATTAAATTTTGATTTTGGAATCGAATTGTGACTCCCAGAATCAGAATGGGATCGAATCTTGAGGTGCCTAAAGATTCCCACCCCTAATTAAATTACATTAATAAATTCTGTAAAAGAAATGTCATTCATTACACTTAATGTAGAAACTAAACCTACAAAATCAAACATGTTAGTTTGGAAGGGTTATCTTCAAAACCAACTAACAAACAGATTCATCTTACTTATCCTAATAGCTGATGTAGATCTTAGCCTTGATATCTAGTACCACCACACCTCAACCTCAAAGTTGAAACATTAGCCCTCTGCATGTGCACAGTCAAGAACAATGTCGAGAAGCCATCACATTCAGTCCTCTGATAGAAGCAGAACAGTTATCTCTGTTTAAACATTGAAATACAGCAGGTGACCTGAGCTCTCTTCCATAAGCAAAAGGACACAGTAAGAGGAACTGATTTAAATCAACTGAAAAGCGTGTGTTATTGTGGAGTGTTATTGAAATGCCAGCCTGGTTTAATTTTAGTTTGTACTCTCACAGGGGAGAGACAGTGAGATCCGGGCACAATGGCGCATGTCAGCAATGACAGGACAAACATAATGAAAGAGTTCCCCCGTGGCCTGACGTGCGTCTGTGTGCGCGCGTGTGTAAGTGAATAAGAGAGACATAGGTTTACTATACAGTATCACGGTCTGGACGGGCACAGAGGAGAACACACACGCGCACCTCATCCAGGGGTCAGCTTCAGCTTGAATCTCTTCAGGGAATGTGGGTATGAATATTAATTAAAAGAGGGCCGTTTGGAGTGATTCGGTCCTATTGTTGAACTCCTGAGTGTATTAGAGGTGGAGAGACTGATGCTGACTTTCTCTGTCTGAGCTATTGTCTCCAGCCACACGCACGCACACACCGTCACTCACACACGCACACTGAATATCTAGTTAACGTGGTAATTACAAAGAGCTGGAAGTGAGAGGAGAGGAGCAATCTAGGGGGTATCTGGGAATTAGAGAGCAAAGGCAAAAACTCTCTGGAGGAATAAGATAGAGAAGAGAACAGAGACATTGAGACCGATGGGACAATGGATGACCTCAGCTGACTGTGCTCACAACATATATACACATGAGAAGCACTTGTGTGAGTATATGCATTCATGCAGACAAACAAACATAGTTACAGGATACAAATGAACATGTACCTGTGTGCTGACTCCAAAGTCACACAGTTTAACCTGACCCCGTGTGTTAACCAGCATGTTGGAGGGTTTCACATCTGCACAGAGATACAATGCATTTACACAGAGACTCATAATTCCATATGCCTACATTTAGTATTATAGATACCATTACTGAACGTTTGCAGTTTAATATGGAGGAGACTATTTTATTAGGTAAATTTAACTTATAACCTGTGCATTAAGTATAAACAAACAGTTTAGTTTGATTTGGCTGATTTCTCACCTCTGTGTAAAATCTTCAGGCTCCAGAGGTACGTTAATCCTTTTACCACCTATAGGCACACACACAGTCACACTTATTGAAAACAAATTCAGAAGAGACCCAAAAGGGTATGAGAGCTATGTCTGTAGAGGATAGAGCTGTAAATTATCTGAACAGTGGCGTATCTTTGATTATTGTGAGAAAGTGTGAGCGAGAGGGTAATGAGGGTCAAAACCGAGAGCAATGACAATTCAGCACTAATAAAATGATACAAAGACAAAGGACACATACACACACTGGTCTGAGCTGAAACGGATTCTTTGACACACCGGAGAAAACGCTAAAATCCAAGCTTTCAAAAATTTCCAGTTTCATGACTTACTGCAACAGCAATTCTGCCCAAGACATGCTCTGGGATTCTCCAGTAGACATCCAGAGAGCCACCTACATTACAAACAAATAAATACAATTAAATTTCACATATTGTGAGTGATGTTTTCTTTTGTAATTGTTGCCTCCCAGATGCCTCACAAATGTCAAAACAGATGAGACTTACCATCCATAAACTCAGTGCATATTGATATTCTGTTCTCCACAAAGAAAGCACTGTAGAACTTTATGATGTATGGAGAATCACACTGTAAACAACACAATCAAATATATTTTGATTTTTTTTTAAATGCCTCTGAAAAACTGAATTTTTGTGGAAACTTTTTTAGTATACTTTGATAAATTATTTATTATTTACTTTTTGGTCAACAGTTTATTGACCAAACTTAAATAAGATTTATATTTATTTAGCATATTTGCATGATTGACCGAACAGTTCTCTATAATACTTCATTATTATTTGTTTTATTAAGATTTTGGCTTATAGTTATTTGTAGAAAGTCATGTAGTGCTAATGTGGCAGTATTTATTCTGAATGTGAAATTGGCTGACTATTCTGTGTGGCTGCCTGTAGCTGCAAAGGGTGATCTGTAATAAATTAAAGTCTATCCTGCAGCTGTTGTCAGAGCAGGTTACATTCATATGAATGAATTTGTCTAAATGAATTTGTTTTTTATCTGGAAAGTGGCTCCAAACTTTACCAAGAACAAAACATTGAGAGTATTCAGGTGTTACTTTTCACAGACACTCTTGAGACTAACAAAGTGACACTTGAGTGCAAAGTTTAGTTATTGAGAGGGGGGTAGGAAACTGATATGACTAAAGCATCACCAGTCACTGGCCATACCGGGTAAGCACATTTTCGAAATTAGCTCTAGAAAAGAAGACTGAAATAAAAATATAGTGCTATCCTATAGATACAGATTAAGTAATTAAGCAGACATAAAAAGAGGTTCAGACCTTATAGAGGATCTCAAGCTCTGACATGATCTGTTTCTGCAGCTCCACAGTGATGTCAAGAGGAATAACCTGCAGTAGAAGCAAAAGAACAAAAAATCACACTCACAATGACTTTTCTGAAATATCAAATGAACAGTTGAAATCTCAAATAAAATCCATTTACACCCAAACAGAATTCTTAAGCAAATTTGTTATATCAGACTCACATATGCAATGCTAGACACTTCACCTTCTCTTTTCCCCAACATTTTTACATCAGGTAAATACAGCTTGCAAACATAAACAGTCATTCAAGTATTCTTTTCAGTGCGCCAATGCTGCCATTTCAGTTCGCTTTTGAGTTTGAGAGGGAATGTCAGTGACAATACTGACTGAGTAGGAAAATAAACAACCTACCACTTACACAAAAATATCAATGCAGGCATTTAAACTCCCAAAGAGATATTCCAAGGCCAAAGTTTTATCTAATATTCTGTTCTGAAATAAAAACAGTTGCAACCTAGGTGTTTAATCTCTCTCTTCTCCACTTTTGTAATGAAGCAGGGACTAGCTAAAATGCTTCTTTAGTTAAGGTTAGATTATCAGCTTCCCACTGAAATAATTGATTACAGGTAAGGCAGTAAGGCAAGGCCACGCAGTTAAAGCTCAGCAGAGATCACTTACAGCCTTAGCCAAATAGATAGCCCTGCTCGAGCAGACCCAGGCAGAGCGCAGACGGAAAGATGAGCAGACACGGCAGGAGAAACGATAGGAGAGGAGGACAGATAGCAGATAAGACAGAAGAGAAGTGAGAGGATAAAAGTAAAATAACAGATGTCAATGAAGACAATGGGAAAGGAGAGGAAGAGGGGAAAAAAGCTAGAAAAGAGTGGAAGAAATGACACAACAGAGACCAGCTAAGATAGAAAAAGAAACGCCACTCTGGTGTATGAGGGCCACCGGTTCTCAATCATGCTGGATTTGCTCTTTTGTGCTCTTCAATTAGTAGAGCACTATTAACATCTCCAGAGGTTATTCATTGCATCTTGCCGGAGTGAAGTCTACCTGTAAAAGAGCCACCTGAATTCCCCTTTTTTGCTCTGCAGGTTCTTTATCTATTTAAAAAGCAAACTGGCTGTATGATTTTCTCTCCTAATGAATTGAATGTGTGCTATAATATCACATGTTGGGTGTTTATGTGTGTTTTCATGTTTTTTTCTATGTGAGGCAAATAGCTCTGCCGATATGTAGTTTACAAAATATTGTTAGATCGGGTCTCTAGGATTGAGGATCTAAGGATCCTTTAATATACAAAAGTTGTATTAAGTGTACAAAGGAAAATCAGTAAATATGACAAGTTACCGTAATATTTGAGTGCTTGCTTTCAGTTCCAGAGTCTGAGGATCTAAAGCATGCAGAGACATATGTATTGTTCTTACCTTCACTGCTACAATTCTCTTCCCAAGCAAGTGGTAAGCTCTGTCAAAATGGAAAAATGTTCAATTAATGGCAATGCAAATTACCTTTTTTTACACTACTCTTCAAAAACTTGGGTGTGTTTTTTAAAAGTAAAGACATTTACAATTAAAAAAAAGATTCTTTTTTTTTAAATAAATGCTGTTCCTTTGAATGTTCTATTCCTATTTTAAGAATCCTTAAAAAACATGGTTTTTACAAAAAATATATATATATATATATATATATATATAATTTACATAACCATTATAAATATTTCTTGAGCACCAGATCAACATATTAGACTGAAGGTCTAGGTTTTGTTTAAGTCAGAGCAACCTGAGATGTACATCCATATGACTATGTAAGACACCCAGGTGCTTTTTAAACATTTGTATTTATTTACAGATTATCAGCGGTTTAATCGCTACGAAAAAGAGCTTGGAGGAGGGGTGTCCTCATCCTAAGTGTCAAATGCAGGTGAGGTCAACCCTGAGTCAGTCACCTGCGAAACCTCAGACATTCTGAGCTGTGGAGCGTTATCAGCTCCGTTCCTGTTTCAGCGTGAGCTCTCCCAGACAGGCCTCCTGTTACAGGTCGAATTAACGGCAAAGCCGCAATTATTTAATTATGATCCTTGCTCATTCCGGGCAGTGGATCTGGTTACTGCAGTAGGTGCTGAAGAGGGGTTGGGTTACAATAACCCACGACACGGTCCATTCCACCAGATAATATACTATAACAACAGACAGCTGCCAAACGAGGGTGGATTCAACAACACAGGCGCACAGTATGTTTGTGTAAATGAGAAAAGAAACGACGGAACATGAAAAAAAACTGATTTGATTATGAATCTCTATATGCATATACGCCTGCAGTAAACAAATTGGTAGTGGTTTGAGCGCATGTGATTTATGGGAAATAGATGGCTGATCTGGTTACAGCTCCAGACACCTCGTAACTCCGGCAAGCCTTTAATTAATGTCGCTCTAAGTGAGGCGACGGCTAACTTCCCTCATTTAGGATGAAGACACTCGATCCTATCTCACCTCAGTGTCCTTTGCAGGTACACTTTACACTTCGGAACATTCTGAGATGCTCAGTGAGATGCTTATTTGTTATCATAAAGGAAATATGTAGTGAAAATTAAATGTTGGAGTAATTGTGAAGAATAGTCAAAATCGAGTGATAATACCTATATCTGTTGGAAGTGGTACAGCTCATGGCTGACTATTGGAAGTGATTAGTTTCACTTTATGCATGTAGCGAGTCATAAGCATCACCATTGTGCCCTTAAGCAAGACATTTAACCCCAGGTCTCTCCATAAGGATTGCCTGTGTAATATGTTATAAGTTGATTTGGATTAAAAACATCTGCTTAATGACTACTTACTACTACTATTAAATAGTACTATTTTCTGTAAAGCTGCTTTGCAACGATAGGTATCGTGAATAGCGCTATACAAGTAAACTTGAATTGAATTGAATTGCTTACTAATGCCAACTCAACCAATGATGGAGTCTAAATGTTCACTTCAGGACATTCTGAACCGTAATGTATCCTACTAAGCCCATCCGTAAAGTTCAGCTAAAGTCCTTGAACTTTGACCTTGCTGAGTAAGTCATGCAGCGATGACTTAAGACTGACAGGCGCGTGGTCAGGACGAGGTGACGTCGTGACGTGTGGTCCTGACCCCCGTAAATGTGTCCCTATTCTCTGTTTGTTATTTACACTCCAGAGCCCGAGGTAATGAAAGCTCTGTCATGCAGTATTCATGGATCTCTCAAAGACAGCCATCCCATGCATGTGCATTTGCAGACGAACACACACGCATGCAACCACACAAACAGGTTTCGATTACAGTGGCCAATACGGACCAGACAGTTCTCTCAGTCTCTTTCTCAATGCCATCTAACCCGAGATGACCAGATGATCACCTCACCTGAAAGAAAGCCACAAAGAGATGTGCGCGAGAAGAAACAAAGCCTACAGCAATGGTTCTCACCCAGTGGGTCGTGACCCAAAAATGAGTCGCAGGTTAGTTCTAATAGTATCACAAACGGTAGGGACAAAAAATAATGCCAAATAATGCAAATAATCACAAATAATCAAAGGTTATATTAATGTAATTATGTGTATGTATGTGTATTTATTCTTTTACATACAAATATATATATATATATACACACACACACACACACACACACTATATAAGCCTTGAGCAAAACTACTGTATATATGACCAGGACTACATTAAATTAGGATTAAATTCAAATTGTTTGTGCTGATCACAATGCATTTTTTTAGCAGTGGATTATTGGAGAGAATAAAACCAATTGAAGAGAAATTTAGAAAATTACATTTGTCTAAATCAGTAATTTGGTATATTCTTGTGTCTTTGCCTATAATTGTTCAGAATTCTAGTGTATGAATTTAAGAATGTTTTTGTTTACTTCATTTTTCCTCGGATATGTGAGCAAGAAACATGCTTATAAACACAGTAACACAACATCAAGGGGTGCAGGTTAGGTGAAAGCCTTACAGAAAAAAAAAGTATTTATTCCTAAGAAAAGCAATTTAAGTGAATACCCTTGGCGCCATCCTGTATGCAGTCTGATGGTCACAAAGGTGTGTGTTTTGCATAAAGGAGAGTGCGTGTATGTGAGCGAGCACAGTAGAGGTGATCGAGGACAGCTGTGGAGATGGATGGGAGACTGGCCTAAATTTCCCTACAAGCAACATCAGAGATTATATTACATTTCACCTGCCGCTACCTGTACTGCACTGCAGCTGTCAGTCTGAGCAGGACACACAATAACAGTAAACGTTACCCTTCTTTAAAGACCATGAATATGTAGTAAACAAAATAAAAGTTAAAAATAAAAACAAGAATTTGTACAATTTTGCATTGGTTTTTAATGCCTATTCAATACAGACTGCTTATGTTCAGAACGACTGTAACACTTTAAATAGAAAAAAACACAGGGAAAAAGGCTTGAATTAGGAGATGAATGCAAAATTCAGCAGTTTCTTTTGTTTGAGGGGGAAAATAATTCTAGGCAAACACATTTAGTGCTGAGCTCGCCAGACTGCAATTCTTGTCTGGGTTGCAGTATTGGCTTTTTTAAAATGGTTGAACAATTTCCAACAACCCAGAGGTGCTCCTCCAGTAAGAGAAGCATCTGACGAAAGTCTGTGTGATCCACAAAAGCACACAGAGCCTTGTCTACAGTCACTAGGTTCAAGAAATTAATGAAATGAATTGTGAGTGCAAGATGATGACCTTGCCCTGTCCTTTACAGGCTGTGGTATATAGCTTTGGCACAGAAAGAAGCTTTAGAAGGATCAAAAAGAGTCACTTCAACTTCACAAGCACTAAATCAGTGTTATCTTTAACTGGCATGTCTCAAGACATTTAATGAATCATAATATTGGGAGGTTACCGAGCACACGTGAGGCCGATGTAAAATTAATCAGAACATAAGTGCAGGCAACAAAACACTTTTTCCTTTTCAGTTATATTCTTATGATTCAATTTGCTGGCTCTGGTTAAAACCTATAGATTGCACTAAAGGGTAAAGAAGGCCTTTGAAGAGGCTGACCACAATCAGTCTAATTAAATCTCAAGGTAAAAACCACAAGAGCAACACTTACTTGTAAACTGTTCCTCCATTTCCATGGCCAAGCTGCTCCTGGTACTGAAGGTCATGTTCATTTATCTAAACAGTGAAAAAACAGAGAAAGACTGCAGTTATCCAAAGAAAACAGAGTTGTAAAAAAAATGTTTTGGGAGGGGGAGTTTCTTTGGTGGGTATGAGTATGCATGCATTCATTGACTACAGCAGTAAAGCAG
This sequence comes from Enteromius radiatus, assembly GCA_032357445.1. Classification (NCBI taxonomy): domain Eukaryota; kingdom Metazoa; phylum Chordata; class Actinopteri; order Cypriniformes; family Cyprinidae; genus Enteromius; species Enteromius radiatus. The sequence goes on from JAUCMS010000127.1 coordinate 13,423,758, forward strand.
AAAATGGGTAAAATAAGTTAATGACAACTGCCACAGTTGTAACATCAACATCAGGTGGAAAAAAACCCTACCAAGATCCAAAAAAAATTCCAGTTCAAGATCAACTGACCTTTCGCAAAAAGAAAAAAAAAAAAATCTGACCAATCATGAAGCAGAATCCACCGTCTTGTCCGTCAAACAAATCAGACAGTTGAGTAGATTGACTAGGGCTTTTGTATTTCCACAATGTCGAAATAAAATACATTCTGATGTTCATTCATGTTTATTTCATTTTCTAATTAAAAATATTAATAATTAGTAAATTAGTAATTAGTAATGTGTAGCTGTTAACTGTCACTGGCCCACCGGTGGGCCCATTTGCCATTACATGTTTAAAACAATAATATCCTGTACTTAACCTGATCTAACATTGATAAACTATATATCATTGGAAAGCTCTAAGTGTGTACTTTTCATACTGTTTTGCAGAAAATTTTATGTAGTGACAATAATTTATTAATTTGTAACAAGTGAAGGTAGCAAAAAAATATTAAGTAAATAAGTACAATAGTTGTGGCATTTGTTACGGAAAGCAAACAAACACACTTATAATCAATTAAACTTCAGTTTCATGTTCATAATCCAAACTATTATTATATAATAGTTTCTAGTATTTGTCCAAAATATTGAGAATGTAATTGAAATTAAAATTTCATGGTTGATGTAGTCTTAATATAAGTCGATACATGAATCATACTTTGTTTTTGTTTTTTCACTTTTTCTGGGAGGTTTCTTTATCAGCACTCTACTTGATGTGTCTGATAAAGGTTTCTAATCAGAAACATCTGTAAAGCGTATTACTGAAAAGTTGTAAATAATTATATATAAATATAGTACAGTTGAATGAATAGTTATTTGTAGTAGTAGTGGTTTTGACAGAATAATTATGTATTATTGGATATGTTCACAAAAAAATGCACCGTTTATACTGTTTTCAAATATCTTGAACAATGTTTTGAATTTAAAAAAAAGCATATCTTTGTTGTGGTGTGAGGTCAAGTGGTACCCATGTTTCTTTTAGGAATCAAAAATGTCATGTGGCCTTTGTTGGTATAGCAGCTCACAAAAATATAATTTTTTGTGATATCAGTCTCTAAGTTGGAACACAACGTCTTTAGATCTATGATCTAAGTTTAGATCTAAGTTTTATATAGATATATATATATATTTTTTTATTGCAGTATTTCATTATTACAATAAATTATATTCATTTGAATTTTGACATTATGTTTTCAGGCCTACACTCAAAAATGGGTGTGACAGTTAACAGGTTAATTTGGACAATTTAAAAGGCGATTTTCTCGATATTTAGATTTTATGCACCCTCAGATTTCTGATTTTCAAATAGTTGTATCTCAGTCAAAATTGTTCTATGCTAAACAAACAAACCAAAAATCACTGGAAAGCTTCATTTTTCATTTTCATTTATTCATTCCGTTTTCAGGTGATATATAATTCTCAATTAAAAAAAAAATTACCCTTATGACTGGTTTTGTGGTCCAGGGTCACAATTTATAAATGTCTGATTTATAAAAAAACAACAGCAGCAAAGAGAGTGTTGGTAATTTTAAAGACAATTTGTTTGCCCTCTGTCTTTCCTCAATGTTGATAAAAGCTGTCAAAATGGTAATTTAGACCATTTTGACACCAAGAGGCCAGAGGGACTGCTACATTTTCACATCCAGTCAGTTGCATCCGAATGCCCTCCAACTCTTGATTTGAATTCAGCCGATTCCATAGGGCCAGAGTATCTCTGAGGCTGATGATGCAGAAAAACACTGTGAGGATCACTCTGGTAATCCTCTGGCCTGACCTGACCTGTAAATGCACTAGCTAATTTCAGCCATGAAGGACTATTTTCAAATCCAGCTTTGAATTGATACATCCAAGTAACAAATGAACTCGCACTTGAATAGAGTTGAGAACAACTCTGCTTTCTACTGAACAGGGTCTTCATTTTAGATATAATTCTTTATACTTAAATAAATAAATTATAAACATTTTCTTAAAACTATAACGATTATTACTAAATAACTAAATAACTATTATTACTAAAAGGACATCCGATTAGGCTGAAGTGTGTGTGTGTGTGTGTGTGTGTGTGTGGGAGGAAGGATGCTAGTGCTCCATTAACTGTGCGTGTTACAGGTGTCACAGGGGATGTGACTGTCTTAATTGTCTATCTGACACACTTTTGTTGACAGACTGGTCTGCTGGGGGCCTGTGGAAGGAGGAGAAAACGTGACAGGAAAATGGGGAGGGTTGAGCAGAAGGACACACAGATACAGCTCTGATCATACAAGATAAAGATCTCAACCATGCCACAGAGAAAGGGTCAGAAAGCAGCCATTTAGCAACAATCAATAGAAGCTTTTGTGCTTTTGCACATTCACACACATGGGTTAAGGTGACAAATTCACTTAGATAAGTGATATCAAGCATCACTGGTTGAGTGGTAACAGCATCACAAACAAGATAATCAGGTTCAATTGAAGTGGGAATACAGTGCAGTATATGTGTTTGTGAAAGAGTGTGTGCACTGTGAAGGGTGGGTTCTATACCTGTCCATTCGTCAAAATCTTCTTAAGTTCAGCTGAAGATTTCTTTAAACTGCTGAAGTGAAAAGACAAGGTAAGACATTTTGTAAAGATGACTCAATATTTCTTTGCAAAAACCTGACATGAGTATATTGTTTAAAGCAGTTACTTCACATATGAAATGCAAACTGAGAATAATTTGTCTAGTATGATCTGCTGCACTTCGTTTCCTCACATCTATGCTGAATAACGCACACTGGCCTTCAAAATGCAAGTCTTTGTTCTGTGCCAGGGGGTTTCATTCTCTAAGACAGAATCCAATTAATACTGAAAAAATGTTTTTGCTGTATGTTCAGGGCATGAAGACTGCAAACTACTGTTAGCGTTTCCCTTTCTCTTTTTAAGAGAATGACATTATTGAGACTCTTATAACAAAATAAATCAATATCACTTTTAATTCAGCTGCAACAATATTTTTTAAAAAGCCAAACTGCAACCATTCACAACAAGGCCCAAGTGATTAATATTTTTTTTCCTAAAAAAAAGAAATATTTCTTTAATTACTTTTAATACATATTCCACACATACCACAACTGATTTCCAAAGCTCAAAGACACCATAATGGGACAAAACCATCTACAAATAAACATTGGTAACATACACTACATACAGTAGTATTGTTAAATATTTTTACAATTAAAATTAACTTTGCGAATATCATTCTGGTCTTCAGTGTCACATGATCCATATGAGACATTCTAATATTCTGCTTTGATGCATTTTGTTATTTCAAACAATGCTGAAATATAGTGTTGACAAAGCAGTATGGAAAACTTGAGGGTTTAATATAAAATTGTATTACAGCGTATGTTTAATAGCATTCAACAAAACAGATCCAAATAGATTTTATAGTCAAATATTCATTTCATAAAGGTATTTCTAATAGATCATTAATGCATGTGCTTTACTGTTAATAGTGTAAATATATCCATAATTATAAACTAAATAAATCTTGATAATAAGATTTTTGTCTCAATGAGGGCAGGTATGATCTAGGATCACTCACCTATCATTGGACCTGGAATCAGCCGCAGAGGAGCCCCTGCCACTCGAGGATTCGGGCCGCGTGTTCACCTGCGGGCAAACGAAGACAATCAGAGCCCTGTGCTAATTAACCTGTGATTCAACAGCAAACTGCCTGGTTTGGCCGCGAGGTTAATTGGCTTTTGTAAGGGAGACAGAGAGAAATAAAGAGACCGGCTTGAGGAAAGGGGTCACTTCATCTATCAGGCAAAATTAAATATAACTCTAGGAACATCCTTGAATTTAAAAAAGAGAAAGAAAAAAAGAATGAATCATCACGTCCTTTATTTGTCATTAAAGAGGATTCATGAAGCTGCTTATTGTCAGAGCCATGCTAACAGATCACAGTGGGAGAATGAAGGAAAAATCTCAAAGAGAGTCTCTATATAAATAAGTAGATTAATTGAGGTCTGTAGGTCGTATAGTGTAGTGCAGTAAAGCAGCGATTCTCCTCTTAATTAGTGTCTATGAAGACCTCATTTAGATCAGTTTATCAGGGCTTTTTATTCTCTTCAAGCCAATTAATCTAGAATTAAACAAAAACAAGAATAAGATGGTCCATATCATACTTTTTAAATAAACAGAAACTACACCACTCTAAGCCTGGGGTTAGTGGGGCTTTTTATTAAAGCAAATTAACATTTTTATTCTGCAAGGATGCATTCATTATTTAAAAGTAACAGTAAAAACATTTACATTGTTGCAAAGACACTTCCATTCTACTCCTCTCTTATGTTTTACAATCTCTTTTAGATTTATTTAACCCCGTCCAATTCATTCTCTATTACTATTTACAGTTTTGTTAAATGTGCACTTGACAGAAATAGTAGACTATCTGTTATAACACAGCTGCTGCTGAAGGTTTTAATCTTTTATTTGATTTTGATCTATACTATTTTCAGTTAAATGTGCACACTTGAACAGAAGTGACAGAACCCTTGCAATAGTCACTGGAGTTTTATATATATATATATATATATCTTTATTTAATGTATTTTTTTCATTTAAAAATCAAAACATTGTGAATAAATATATGACTGTGTCTATTAAATCAATACTGAACATCATATGTGGTACTTACATGCCCGTAAGTTTTTAATTTAACAAGGAAAATGCACGATAGAACACAGATAAGGGTAAGTAAAGGGTCTGCAGTAATTTTAGCTTTGTAGTTAATAGTGGAGAGAATCTTTATATTTACTTTTTTCTTTGAGAAATCATGATAAATGATCTCATCATAAATTTAGTCTTTTTAGGCAAGTAAGTGAATCATATAATTTAAAGTTATTTCAAAGCACATTTCGTGAATCATTTGATTCAAAACAGGACTTCGTAACCTGTTCCGCGAATAATTTTGATTTTGATCTATACTACTATTTTCAGTGAAATGTGTGCACTTGAACCGAAATTACAGAAACCTTACAATAGTCACTGGAGTTTATATATATAAAATAAAAAAATAATAATAATAATAATTCAGCCGAGGCAGGGATAGATAAACCAGAGGGGGGTAAATCCCCCCCCATCTTTCCCTACAAAGCGTACCCTGTAAATATAAGCCTATGTGTTATTATAAGTTCGTCAAGCGTGACTGGCTCATATTATTCTATGGCGCTTCTGTGTAGGTGTCAGTCCAAAATGGCGGCGACATGGTCACGTCTCGGGCTGAACTGTTGCTACGGAGCGTTCTATTGAGTTTCACCTCTTGAGCTTCTATACTCTTTGGTGACACAAAAGACTGGTGTAATAACCGCTAAAAATTCAGCATTGACATCAAGTGTAAATTACACTGCAAAATGCAAAACAGTCATATTAAATTGCAATAATAGTTCATAATAGTTCTGTGGTGATGCACAAAAGCATAAAAAAACGCATAACATAATGTTGTGTTCATTAAAAAATTATCTATCTGTTATCTAATTGACTAACACAGAAACAAATAATTCTTATTTTAGCAGATAAAAAAATTCAAATGAAATGCACTGAGGGGGCAGAAAATAAGAGACAGATAGACAGAGAGTCTTGACTTCAATTGACATTACAATAAGTGGTACACGGCATAACCAATCCATGCCCAACTCTGCTGAAACAATCATTGAGACACATACCTTCAGGCCGTGTATGTTGCGGATCCCTGGGGTCTTACCGGCTGAAAAGAAAATTGACTAGATTGTAGATCACGTGAGGCCACAGAAAAAAGAACACGAGCAGAATATATTAAATGTTTAAAATGCTAGAAAGATTCTATCTGCATCACTGTAAAACAGACATTCTGACACACAGCTTAGGGAGCCTTTAACTATCATAAAGAATACTGCACGCTTGAACGCGTTTGTATTCAGAAAGAAATTGCTTCACTAATACAAACCTGATATTTATTCCTCGCACAGAGGTTGAGGATAAAATAAAGTGGCATTCTGCTAACATAAAATGCTCATATACAAACACATGTGAGCAGGGCATTGCTGTGTATGGGGATTTAAACTGTGATCTAGGCTCTAGGTGGGCCTTGGGCACATTTACTGTTGAACTGTAATTTGGACCAGCACACACAATACACACCTCGTGGAAATATCTGTAAAGGCTCAGGTAACAGTCCATTGATGCGTTGCTCCATCACTGTGTTGCAATACTGCAGAGAATAAAGTGGATAAAAAAACTCTTAAAAACAGCCAGGTCAATTTTATCCAGTATATTACAAACAGAATCAATATTACGCTCAATGAAGGTGATTCAGAAAAAAACTCCCATGGAGTATGTAAAAGCAATCTGATGTCAAAAGAACACATTTTCTGTCTCTCAGAGTCACTTGCATTTTGGGAGGAGGAAAAAGGATGCTAAATGAATCGGCACCCTGCTCAGGTAATCTTTTTGAAACACCAGTCACCTTCTGTATCAATTCATCCATTGTAATGGCTGCCAGACACAGACCAATCACGGAGTTTTCTCATCTCTGCCTGACGTAAAAGCAATCTCCCAGTAATGGCTGCCTATTAATTAATTACACTGCATAATAGGCTGGAATGGGGTCTGGCATTTATAAACCTTATATTATGTGACATTATTAATGTCATGGCAAGCTTTTTGTGTAATTATTTTTTATCTTTAATTCATCCAAAAATAATTTAATTTCTCTAATTATGCCATTAGTAAAGAAATTGTAGAGACTTGTTTTGTAATGATACTGTACTTTTCCTTACATGAGACTTTGAAATGTTAAAATATGTGAAATATTGTGTGTGTGTGTGTGTGTGTGTGTGTTAGTGCTGTCAAAAGATTCATCAAAAGTTTTATTTACATAATATATTGTTTATCTGTTTATATTAATTATTTACATATAAATACACACACACAATTGAAAATGTTTACATGTATTTACATATATATTTATATGAACATAATTTTAATTATAAATATATAAATATATTTAATTTACAAACTAGTGCTATGCAACAATTGCATCCAAAAGTTTTTGTGAATATAATGTGTACTGTATTTATTATCCATGTATAAATACACACACATGCATGTATCTATTTATGAAAAATATGGTATGTTTATATATATCACATGTATTTATATAAATAAAATATATTATATAAAAGTAAATATTTTCAACTTTTCAATTTTCTTTATATGTACATAATAAACATACACAGTACACAATATTTTGTTCACAAAAACTTTACTTTTAGTTGCGATGAATCACAATTAATAATTGACCAGCACTAACACGATCATGTTCTTCTTAAATATATACATGCATGTGTGTGTGTTTACATATGCATAATAAATATGCACAGCACACACATTATTTTCATATTATATAATTTGTTAGTTAAGATTTATAAAATGATTATTTCTATTAGAATAAATATTCAATATTAATTAAAAATGAATCTTGCAGATCTTTGAAACTTGTCTCATACGTGTATTTGACATGTGATGTTGCAACTTTTGCTGATTCCATTTCAAAAGAACTCCACTCTCTCTTTCGAACCCATGCAGAGATTTTTGTCCGTGCAAAAGAACATTCAATTGATGTTTCGTTTAACAGAACCATCTGGTCGTTCGTCCTCCTCTCTCAGTCCAGCACGAGACCTTTGTGTCTAAACACAGAGCCCCCATCACACACAATAAACCCATTAAAAACCACAGATCCAGATGGACAAGAGAGGAGGGGAGAATGTCAGTGTTTGAAAGAAAGACAGAGACTGAGAAAAAGAGAGACAAAGGCAGAACAAGACAAAGGTCAAAAGCAAGCCTAACTGAGAGGCCGGCGGTACAGTGACGTCCCTCCGCCGCGTGCGAATACGCCGGGGCACGCACGAGGACATGCAGAGGAAGCAGTGTTAGAGCAGCTGTTATTAAATACCCTATTTATCACTGTCACCTCTCTGCACTGCCTGCAGGCGCTGAAACCATGTAGCTCTACCAAAACACACACCTTTAATTTTCCACTCGGTTGCTTTATCGATTAGGGCTGCAATTACCTAACTAATCTGTAACAGTGTATTAAAAGAAACCTCCCTTTGTTGGACAATAACTAAAGGCAGTTTGATCACAGGAAGGCAGCTTGAGTGCTGGAGGGAACAGAGGAGTCGGACCTCCGCTCTGTTGGACCCCAATCATTAACACACCCCGAGTAAAACGCTCTGTAATTAGCCAGCCCAGCCTGGGAGATCAGTGCCTGTGTGTGTGTCTACATCTGACATGGGTCAGTCTTTAACTTTGAACTAACATCCTGGAAAGGCTGACAGTAAGAAGCAGCTCACCGGGGAGCCAGAACATCTCAGAGACCTCAGACTGATGATCGCTTCTGGACTGAAAAAAAAAAAAAAACCCTGAGCAGAGACAGTCTGAAGGTCGGTTTCCACCAGAGAGCTCGGCGAAATTAGCTTACGCACCTGTAAAGCAAGAAGTCATCTCTTAATTCCTATTAAGTCTACATAACATTAGATCCCTTCACATGGAATTAATTGAAGCAAATTTATAAAGGTCCCCACAGAGACCCCAAGAGCCACCGAGGCAAAGGGCACATGCTTGAAATATGACCACAATGATCGGTTAAACGTAGGCACGAGCTTCCGAACATGTTACACGCATATTAAATTCCCCCTTCTCAGCAGCTTGCGCTCTCCCCAGAGGACCAAATGGCATCATGGGAGGAAAAACTCATTTTCAGAAAAAGTGGACTCGGTTGTGCTGTTAACCAAAATGCGACGGGGAGGCAATCTGCAACGCGCGCTAATATTCACTGTCAGAGTAATATGGCCTCGAAGAATTCTTTGGTGATGTGCGATGGCACGTTTCTTAGGAGGAACATAAGTACATAAGCATTTATGCAGATTGGCGTGAATACTCGTATTCCCGCGGATATCTCCAATGTCAGAATGTGCGTTTCAAAACCAGCCACACGGCGACCGCAGAATTAATCAAGACAGGAAAAAAAAAAGTTGAATTACACTCAGGCAGAGCAGGACACCCGCGAGACATCATTGTCAGTGTGTCACCTTCTGGCCTAATCTGGCTAATGACTGCAATGGCCTTGAGAGGTACAACTTTGATAAAGCATCTAAAAATAAATAAATATCAAATCTAAGTGATTTCATTTCCTGCAGAAGCGGTGGTTTTGAAGCCCATGGCTACTCGAGAGTCATTGAGAGCTGATGGGGGGTAAAAGACAACACCAGCTGAAAGTGGATTTTGAAAAATTCCTCTACCCAGGAGGGCTGTGCTTCTAATGAGGCGAAACTTTAAGTATTGAATAATAAATAATAAAAGTTGATAGTTCATTTAACTTCCACTGTACTTCACAGGGGGAAAAACTATTACGAGTCATTACGCTTGGTGTCCACAATGTGAGCAGTAAGTATTGAAAGCACTTCTACGGCGATCTCAAAAAAAAAAAAAAAAAAAGAACATTAAAGAAACAAAATCTGAGAGAGATGAGGAAGAGAGGAAATAGGAGTAGGCAACAATATTCCTGCACTTGAAAAGAAAGATTATTTGAACAGGCAATCAGGCAAAAGTTTACGATAGCTTTTTATGAAACACAAATATTTTCAGTGTTTTCAATCTGTGCCTGGTCACAGGGGGAGGCCACTGCCTGAGTCAACACAAAAATAATGAATAATAAAAAATAAACGGGTTTTATTATTACAGTTTTCCCTTTGCTAATCTTGCTTGGTTAACACCTGTATAATTTAAAAGAGGGTTCGAGCCAAAGATGCACGTTGCCATGGAAACATCAAGAGGCACAGCCAGAAAAGGGAAATAGATGAAGAAATTGCAGAGAAAAAAGAAAATTTGTAGCTACTTGTCATCCTTGCCAATCAGCAAAGTAATGAGAACACTTTCCCCAAGGGTGAATAGATCTGGAATAATAGATTTGTAATAGCTTTTCCCTTCCAACAAAAACACTCAGCATTCAAAAGTTTAATACAACAGACTGTAATAGAGCGCAACAGTGACCACACACTTTTCAGCAGCCTTGGTTCCGGAAGTACTTTTCTTTCCATAGGCATTTCAGTACATCATTGCAATTGAACCAATCAGCTCCGGGATGAGGTATTGCAATATAACGGCAATAATAATAATAATGTAATAATAATATTACAAAATATTTACACATATATGTTTAATAAATATGTTTAATTATACAAATATTACATATTTTTCTTAAATATATACATGCATGTATGTGTAATTATGTACAGTATACATAATAAATATACGCAGCACACATAGGCCTGTCGCGATAGTCGATAAAACGATTAATCGCACGATTTAAAAAAATGCCCTCGATAATTTTTCCGGGAGCGATAATTTCATTTGCATACTTGTTTGTTATCCGCAACTGAATAGAGAAGCGAACCCTCTTGTCAGTAGCATTGTCTTTTGTGTGGGGAGGCAGGAAAGGAAAGGAAAGGACGTGACATGTGGCCAGGTATGGTTGCCCATACTAGGAATTTGTGCTCTGCATTTAACC
>JAUCMS010000127.1:13434507-13453263 GCA_032357445.1 Enteromius radiatus
TCTGAGGTCTCTGAGATGTTCTGGCTCCCCGGTGAGCTGCTTCTTACTGTCAGCCTTTCCAGGATGTTAGTTCAAAGATAAAGAATGACCCATGTCAGATATAGACACACACACATAAACGTGCGCGCAATGCACACACAAGTGAGCACACTCCCGCTTCAATAGTATTTAAGTAATGAATGGCTTAGCTCTTCTGTACTTGAGTGAGCTCTTATCACATTATAGTCCTCCACGTCCACTGCGTTCTCAAAACTCTGGCCATTTGATAATACCTAGAATATCAGAGCCCTGTGGACAGATCACAGGAACCAAATCCACACAAACACACACTATACGTCCTTTTCACAATCTGACATGCGCTTAATATTGAACTGGAGATTAGTTGCTGGGCGTCCGGCCAGAGGAGAACTGGCCCCAACTAAGCCTGGTTTCACCCAAGGCTTTTTTTTTTCTCTATTCTCTCACGGATGGGGTTTGGTTCCTTGCTGCTGTTGCCTTTGGCTTGCATAATGGGGGAACTGAATTTCTGGTGATTATTGTCACTTTGATTACAGAGACCATCTCTGCATTTATTAAATATAATAGTTTATAATATAGTTTAATCTCATCATTATACATTACCATCACTCTGTTCTCCTATTTGATAATGTTCAGTGCTTTGCTACAATCTGTATTGTTAAAAGCTCTATATAAATAAAAGTGATTGATCGAGTGATTTGCCAATATTTACCCGCAAAAAAGATTAATTCTGCGTGTCTCTGTGTTTATGTTAATTAATGTTTTGTTTACTAGCATATGGACCTGAGCGTGATGCTTGCGGAGATATTAACATCTTTCGTCTCACTAAATGAGGACATAAATACAGTAGGCTACAAGAATAACATCTCCAGAACTGCTCCGAGGGTTACTTCAAGAGCATTTGACCGTTTCATTTGAGTAAATCTATCTTCATATCATGTACAGAACTTTAAAGGTATTTATGACAAGTTGTCAAAATAAAAGTTTGGTTTGGAACAGCAGAAATATATTACTATTGTTCAGTAGAATGTTAAGTCTGATGTCACGTGTCAGCGGTTCGGGTTCCAGCCGCTCTATCAGATACAATGAGAAAACAATAAAAGGTGGTAATATCTTCACTTCTTACGTCACCACTTAACAAGCAGATTAAAAATAATAAGGCTATTGTAAGAATAAATAATAATGCACTAGTGTAAAGGTAGCATAACAGATGTGTGAACTGAAAACTATTTGAACTTTATTAAAACTAATTTGCACTGATTCATTGTGTTGGATTTTTTTCCATGCAGTGGCTCAGGAGGTTTTGAGTTTGTATAAATGTCAACAAGCTGAAAAATATGTAATTTAGTTCAAACTGATTTCCTAAAACTGGTATTGAAAAAGGTATCATTCAGGAACCGGTATTGAATTCTAGGTATCGGTATTTACATCGGTAGATACCCAGCCCTAAGGATTATACATTTAGCATAACATGGTTTTACAATGACAATAATAATCGCAATTATTCATGGGGCAATATATCGCACAACAAAAAGTTGCTAGCGTGACAGGCCTAAGTGAGACAGACTTAGGTTACTCAGTTTCATGCATTGTTTTTTTTTTTTTTTTTTTTTTGAGTTTGTTTGAGTTGTGTGTGACTTCTTTTGTTTACATTTATAAGCAATGCATGCCAATCTGGCTATTGAACATATATAAGAAATTATGCTGAAATCACGCTGTTTGACAGCAAAATGAAAGGTTTATGCATCAGGCATACTCACGTATGACAGCATGGCTTTGAGCTCCTCATCACTGCGAACTGTGATTCGGTCGCCAACTTCATCCTCATCTGAAATAAACGAGAACATATCTGAATCCTCTAACAGCTAATCACTTGCCTATTTAAATAAACATTTTTATCAATCATCTGCAAATATTATTTTTACCTTTTTTGGAAATGTTACAGTTTTTAGTTAAATAAACGTAACAGCATTGCAGAAAAGGGCAGTAGTTCGTTCATATTATCTTTTTTAAACCATTCTACTGAACACACTGATAGCAACTAGCTTTAAATGCAGTAAAATAATTTAAATACAACTCGGCTCACATTCAAAAGCTGTGACTGTGGCTTCAGGCATGACATCCCTGATCGCGGCCTGCCAAACAAGAGGAAAATCACTGAGCAATCACACATCTGACTGACAGCTGTCAATCAGCACCACTATTTTGACAACGACTCATCAGGGAAAGGCACGCTCCATGAATGGGTTCTCTCTCTAAAATGTACTGAGATATCACATAAACCCCTGTGCCTAAAGTTAAAACAGCACCTCACCAGCAAATCATTGAAGTTGAGATGTGATGGACAGTCCACTGATGAGTCCATGTCTCCCACCGGTGTCTTTATCCGAATGACGATTCCCTCAGATTCCATGCTGCACAGGTTATTCAAAACAAGTAAAAGCATAACAAAAGCACATCGAGAAACATAATCTTGGCTTTCAGTGCAGACACCCAGACACACAGCAGCTGTGCAGCAGGCTAGACGGCTAGCTGCTTAACTTAGCTCACTAACAGTAAAGAAAACATGAGAGTATTTTCCACACAAGTGAGGCAGCGGCTTCTCGTCTAATAAACGAACGACATGTTATTCCAGATGAACTGACTACTGCGAATCCGATTTTTAACTATTTTCTCAGCAGTTAACAAACTGTCAACAATGAAAGTAAAGCAGGGGAAGTTTAGCGGAAGTGTTTTAACATTTACCCGGAAGCTGAACGTTCATTTGATGCGCATAAAAGCTTCACACAGAAGGTTAGTTGACTGCTAGACATTACTCGCCACATTTCTGTATCAATATTGTTGCATGTATCATTGTTTTTTATTTTATTTTTTTTTCTATATTTTGTAATTTAAATTAAACACTAAACTAAATCATTTAAATTATTAATAAAAGAGTCCGGGCATGACGTAATTTTGTTAAAATTTTTTTGTAAATTTTTTTGTTATTTTTTTTATTACGATGATCCACAAAGGTAATTTTACCAAAAATAAACTGTTTTTTTTTAAGAATTTAAACATGATCTAAACACCATTTAATTGAAAATAAGAAAAGAAGTATAACTATTGCATTTTGCAATGACTATAGTATAATTGATTAAATAGCCTATCTTACCCTTAAGCTCTTATTTTTTGTCATCCTACTTTTTCTCTTTAATCATAAATCAACTATAAACACATAGCAAAATCTTTCTCTTGCTTCTGTTATTTCTGTTTTCACTTCTTTCACTTTGAATTAAAATTCATATTTGCTTTATATAAATTACTCTTTAAGTACCCACATAATAATGGCAGTAAAATTATCACAAAACAAACACAGACCGTTAAATCAAAACTAATGCAGAGACACTGTGATTTATTTCTTCTCACATATAAAGCATGTTTCAAATAAATAAATACAAATGCATACTTATTTGATAGATGCAGGTATAGGTAGCCTATAAGATTTTTATTGCAATAATTTCCAATAATTTACCTTTACTTATTTACCGTTGCTTAATCTCTTTCATATTTTAGCTGTATTATTTACTTCTTTGCAGCTTTAGTTATATACAATTTAAATTGCATTAGTATTTAAAGATTTCCACTTCGCACAACTCATTAGTGTGTAATTGAATGTACAACAAAGAACATTTAGTGCGCTGTTGATTACAGCCTTATCTTAGGGGACAACTCATTCGCTCAATCATGGTCACAGCCTGATTGCAAAAGCCTCAACAGACATCGATCCTTCAGCAAAGTAGAGTTTTGTTTCTTGCGACCTCAGGGTCCAGCTAACGCAGCCTCGATACCCAGGCAGGATTTAGAGCAATGTGTAATGATAAACAGCTATGAAAACTAAGTCTGACTCATGGCGCGTTGAAATCTACAGTGATATGATCGCTCCCTTTCAAATAGGATCAGGTCTCACATCAAACTTTAAAACAATAGTGATTCCAGCCTCTCAATGGCATGGCCTGTTATCAGCCCTTAAGCTGCCCTAGCTGTCAATGGAACAGATTTGCAGTTTGAAAGAGCAATGAAAGAATGCCACCTTAAATGTTTTCTTTGCTCACTTTGTAAGAGGACAAAAGCCAAACGTTTAAATACGCAATGGGGTTGACTTTGACTGAATGAAGGCAATTCTCGTCTCAAACTACAATTGAAACAGTCAGGTTTTAACCTTCTAGTAAAAGCGCTGTTTAATGATCAGATTATATTACTCGTATTACAATTGCCAAACAGTTTTGATAGCTCTAAAATGTACAGTTTGTATAAACAGCTGAATACACAAGTGGCTCATAAACACACAATCAAACCTAATGAGTGGTTAACCCTTCATGCTCTGAGGTCTTTTTGAATGAGTCATCAGCTGCTCTGCATGACATTGATTGTGTGTCACACAGCACAATAAGTAATGGCTGAGTCTCATTGTTGCAGACTTACAGGCTGAATTGTAGACAGAAATGGAGTACCAGAGTCGATGTATCTAGCTGTAAAGTGCTGATTAGAAGAGAGATGTAACTGCAGTTTGTCGTCTCTCTGTGGACCTGCTGTAAATGTCTGGTGCAGTATTACAAAAAAAAAAACATGCCACATCAGCAAACACAATTATCAGAAATCAAACTGGACCTATAGCCATGAGGATGAGCATAAGATGGAGAGAGAGGGCTGGAATGCAGTGTGTGGTAATTAAAAAACATTTTATCAGCCCAAACAGACTTTTTTTGCTTCCTCTCCATCGACAAGCTGCTTAGCTGAGACAGAGCTGTTTGACTACAGACACATAAGCTGCTGGGGTTTCACTCTCTGCTCTGGAGAAGAACAGGAGTAAAAGACATGCTGGGAATGTTTCCATCACAGCAAAATCGGTAGTGAGATTTTCCTCCATACATTACCTAATATTTTTGTTTGTAAAAATTCCGAAAAAGGTTTAATGAGAGCTTGATCGATCTGAAGAGTTCAGTCAAATCATGTAAAATCGTGCAATTCTGAACCTTCACACATTCGTTGCTCAGTTTGTAAAAGATCAGCACTACACTGATTGACCATCACACCTCTCACCCACCGGATCCACTGCATCTGGTATGTGTCCACCACTCTGACTGGAATGGCTAAAGTATGTGCAATATGTAAATGAGGTCCTCATTGCTTCCATAAAGTAGTGATGCACATGCATAATAAATTGGCTTGTTAATATTTCATTACCTGTTTATTTTGCTCATCTATCACCGCAGTGGAGGGATCTGCGGGTCTAAATCTTGCTTTGCTTTAAAAAGAAATACAGTTGGATTTTAATTTTTAGCACAAACAAATATTTTCCAAATAATATAATTCACATTTTATTCTATTAATTTTATATAATTTTTTTTTTCTGGTGTTCTGTGAAAGGGAGGGGTTTTTTTGTTTGTTTTTGATTCTGTATAATGTGAAAACAAATACTTTGTACTTGCAATTTATGTACAGGCCTACTTTAACTGTGTGTGTTTCTCTTAAACTAACAACTTGCACTTGATTGTTTAAGTAAACATCAAGCTATTCTGCTTAGAAAATGTTTTTAGTCACACTTTTGTTAAGCAGGAATGATTTAAATTGATCCAAAGTGACAATAAACAATAAAGATATTCATAATGTTTAGAAGAAAAAAATATATATTAAAAGAATGGGTTTTTTTTTCCCTCAAAAATGAAAATTTCTTCAACAGTTATATTGGAAAATGTTCCTTGAGCACCAAGAAATTTTAGAATGATTTGTGAAGGATCATGTGACACTGAAGACTGAGACTAGGGCTGTCCTGAATTCAGCTTTGCCATGCAGGAATAAATTATTTTAAAATATATTAAATTATATTTTTAATCAGTAGCCTTGGTGAACATAAAATCTAAATGTTCCTAAAAGGCAGTCAAGTAGAGTTTATTTGCTTGTTTGTATTAAATTTGCTTAATTCATATAGATCATTAGGGACCTCTTTTTAAATACCTTCAGACCTTTTCTTATAATACATTTATTGTTCAGTAATACTTAAGTCTCTTAAAGACAACACACTGAATCTCAAACAAGTCAGTTCTAATCTTAATTTGTCAAATCAGAATTTCTACAACACAGTAAGATTTGTACAAAATAGTAATTACCAAAGAATGTATTGTTATGCTGTGCACTAAATGACCAACTACCTCACTATATAGTGCCAACATCACATGTTGTGGCCTAGCTTTGCCGTGACTGCCCTAACATCTGTTTGTTAAATGGGATCATTATAAGCATATTAAGAGGTCAGCGGGATCAAGGTTTTGTGTTTAAACTAGTCCATTTCCACAGTCATATCAGAGCAGAAACACTGCGAGAGGGGAGTTGATAAATCAAGCCTGAGGGGGTCTGGTAATAGCTCTGAGCCAGGTAGCACAGCCCTCTCAGCTTATCCTATTCGTCACCTTAAACGTTCTGCCAGCGTGTATGCTAATGTACTCACACCACTGCCTCTAGATCTGACCTACGCTGAAGACATAATAAGTGTTCTGCTCCTACTGTTTTAGACACCCCCTGTCCTGTTATGAGATCCAGTCATCTCATGGTACTGTTGTACCATCAATCTCTACAAGCACACACATCTTATTTGATATTTTACATATTAAATTGATTCTAGATTTTATCTGTTGCACATGGCACATGACCTAAAGTATATTATATACATTTTAGACAAATTTTTATATTGATTGTAAATTGTAAATAGCATATTTTTTTGTACTGTATACACTGCATATCATACTGTTCAAAAGTTTAGTGTCAGTAATATTCTTTTTTGCTTAATACATTTATTCATCAAGAATGGATTAAGTATGCATTATATATTTTTTTTCTGTATGAAAAAGAGGGCAAAAAAGATCTAATTTTGAGTTCCACAAGACAATTAATGACAATAAAGTCATTTATAATGTATAATGTTTATAATGTAAATATTTATATTTCAAATGAAATGGTAAAATATTAACAAAAACAAAATAAACATTTAAAAATATTTAATTACATTATTTAAATAATTCTTACTGGGTTTTTTTGTTTGTTTTGTTTTTCAAATAAGCATAAGGTGCTTCTTTCAAAAAACATTTGAAAAAAATGTACCTGAAATTTTGAAAAGTATCATATGTATAAGAGATACAGTCACAAAACAAAAAAATCTGAAGCAGTTTTTTTTTCAATAATGACTGTATTTTTTTGAGTGTGTTGAAATACTGATTTATTATTTTTTGTCTTATTTTTTAACACAGCTTTCATTTATGAGTCATATAGTGCTGTCAACAACAATATTCTTTATTTAAGACATTTTTGAGCTCTAATACGGTTATGGACCAATCAGAATGATGTGTAACATGGCTAAGAAATGTATCTGTATATTTTCATTTAGATTTTGATTGGATATAAGAACCAGAGCTGAGTCTGGTCTCTCACAACATTCACGTCCTGGTATAAATGTTCTCTTATATCAGGCTGATCAAATATCTCAGCTTCCTCATCTCAGTTATATTTGAAGACAGAATTAATGGCCAGAACTACAGGGAAATGTATGAAAGTACCAGAGATATTCTGCCCAGTATTGATCCTAAAGCAGCTCTCGTATGCTTAATCCAGCAGCCGGCATGATGAGCAGGCTCCAGAGGGTCATTTACAGCGTCTGTAAGTATCCAACCGCACTGCCTCATTGTAAAACATAACAAAAGCAACTGAAATACAAGCCTGGACTGTACCTGTGCTCTATAGCGTCAATTTTTCATTAAAAACCACAATCCTGCAGCTGAGCCTCAGGGAAAGCCACAATGCAGCCCTCTAACACAAGGGCAAACACACGGGACATGACGCTAGCCTTCAAAAAATAAAAAAGCAGTAAATAAATAGATAAATTGAGGTGGGTTTTTGCAAAAGGCTTGAATGTAAATGGAGTATTGAATGTAACTGGGTTTGTCCGGCACGCAACATTTGGGCTTTTATGTTTGTGGGTTTCTTTAATGTTTAGAAAGACTCCAGCTCCCTTTGTGTAAGGAAAGCTGATTTAGTGCACTATAGAGCGCTGCGAGAACCACCGCACATAAGCAGCTAATGTGACATACTCTATAGTAGCCTGTAAATATCGTACAGAGTGTGCAAAACATCTATAACTGGCACATTAAACAGATGCTGCAATGCTGTGTTTTGTGCTTCTTTATGTGTGTAGCGCTAGCTTGAGCCTTTGTGTAATTACAGGGTAAAAGTTCAGACTATAAAAACCCTAAATGACACATGAAATGTTTGACTGTCATGTCTTTTGACCCCTGACTGTGATGGAGAATGGCCACATGCTTCAATCCTGCAGAGGTACGCAGGTCAGAGACGGTACATTTGATGAACGGCACTTGCCCTTTATGGTTCTCGATATGTGTTTTGTCTAAAATCAGAGGGTCAATTTCAAGTCGAAGAAACTAATCTTAACCAACATGTACTAATCACAGTCAAAGTGAAAGAAAGGATCCTGATGGAGTTCCTTCCCATTCTGTCCATATAACAGTGCCCTCTGGTGGCAGAACTGGCTTGAGCGCCATTGACATAAAATAAAACGCACCTCAAAAGAATCTGCTAAAGAGGCCGTAGTTCTGTATAAACAGACAACAGCTTCTTGGCAAACAAAGCCATTGTGAGCAGACCTCGTTGCATGACTGTGTGGAAGGAAATGGAGATGGCTCATTAGGTGTGCTTGCTTTGTAGCAGGGGATCCATCTGTAAAACATGCAGCTCACGAGGAAACAGGAAGGAACTTTATGATTGCTAAAATTGATGTGCGAGAGATATTCTGTGTTGACACACCCTTGACGGATATGAATCTCAACTCTCTCTTTGTTTCTCATTCTCCCATGTCCTTCCCAAGAGATTTTCTCTCCTGTCACAACCCTGGATCGTCCAGCCGCTAGAGGTCAAAGGTCAAACTCTAAAAGAGAAATTAGTTTATTGACACAATAAGACCTGGCAGTTTATTTGATGTTCCATCACACAGTGTCCCAACCTTCCTCATGTTTGTCTCTCAATTTCACAGATCCCACGGGAAGGAGAGAAACAGAAGCTATATAAATGAGAAATCTATCACGGTGATATCATGCTCTGAGCTCCCTTGATCCTGAGTCCAGTTCAGATAGTGGTTTAGATACCTCATATTGTAATTATGTGGGTTTCTGTGATTAAGCACAATTACTTCATAGATACAGCATATTTATATTTGTAAACTAAAATATTATTTTATATCAAATTTCTGTATATTTCTTTTCTAAAAGTTTTTATTATTGCTAGTAAGAAATATTTTCTTTTCCAGTTTCTGGGAATAAAGTGATCAATTTCAGCCATTTTCTGTAACATTATATTTAAAATATATATATATGTTTTATTAAATATGCATTGACTAAATTATAGTGACTGTTTGTTGTATAATCAACAAGAAAATGATCAATCTTTAATAATAAGCATAATAGTTACAAATATAAATAGTTTAGTTACACAGTATATGAACGTAACATTTAACAAACAATCATACAAAGGAATCAATCAATTTCACAACAAGCACTTCAATAGGGAATATCGAGCTTTCAGTTGCAGATATTCGCCGTTGGCAAAAACACAAAATCTGCAGTCATTACGTTCCTGGAGCACTGAATGAAAAGTGCTTAACCTTTGCTGTGCACCTACATCTGTTCGATCAGATGAGCAGACATTCAATAAGGTGGATTTCCGTGTAATGACAGAAATGGAAATAAAACAGCCAGTTTAGCAGAGGATATTTGTCTTTCAGGTTTGAATCTGTGGATATACACAAACACTTAAAGTATAGAGCTGGATGTGACAGCTCATTAACACACAATTGTATAATGATGTGAAAAACAAGGCCTCTGACACTTTACCAAGACTAAGCACCTCATCTACCCTATAAACACAGACATATTCTCTCTCTCGCTCTATCCTGGAGAGGGTGATAAATGCCTGTGCAAGCGAGTCAACCGGACGATCAATCAGAGGCCAGCCCTCCTTCATCTGGTCAATGGCACTCTTGTTTCTGCTGTGGGAGAGTGGCACAATGACTTCACCACTTAATTATGTTGTTAATTGCTGTGTTAAGATTTCTGCAGGAGGTCCCTCAGGTTAGTAATTGAGGGTGGTCGCACCTGCAGACTCCAGGCACGCTGCATTTATTCACAATTCAATAACTCGAGTCAGGCGATAATGATCATCTGCTTTCAAATGCTGCTGCCCTTACTGTTAACCCGCTCTCATAGTAAATATTGATATTCTCCACAGCAAAATGCTTGATGAGTAAAGCAATGTATTTTGAAAGATTTCACGCCCTCGAGAATATTGTTGATGAAGACCTTATTTACATCGCGTTTAAGTATTTTTAAAACTCTCTTTGAAATTGATTACTTTTAAAGTAAGTGTTTGTGGTTTCAATTTTTGGTAACACTTGATAAGGTTCATTAGTTAACATTAGTTACCTTATTGTAAAGTGTTACCAGATTTTTTTTTTTGTATGTTTTTGAAAGAAGTCTCTTAAGCTCTTAAGCTCTGTATTTATTTGATGCAAAATAGAGAAAAAAACAATTTAACTACAATTTAACAAGTTTCGTATTGCAATACATTTTATTAAAATGCATTTATTCCTTTGATAGCAAAGCTGAATTTTCAGCAGCCTT
Organism: Enteromius radiatus; assembly: GCA_032357445.1. NCBI lineage: Eukaryota > Metazoa > Chordata > Actinopteri > Cypriniformes > Cyprinidae > Enteromius > Enteromius radiatus. Next base: position 13,445,244 of record JAUCMS010000127.1, read on the forward strand.
TACTCCAGTCTTCAGTCTTTATGTGAACTTTTTTAAATTCACATACGTGCATTGACAAACTTGCAATTTTTTAAACAGACCACACTTCAAAACATTTCATAAAAGGAAAGATGTCTCCATCTGCTGATGCTATACAGAGTCAGTGTGCGATTAATGAATACAATTGAGGACACTGCTGCTGCCCAGCACAGTTATAGTCATAAGTCAGCTCTATTACAACAGCCTGAGGTTGAAACACACACTCTTTGCCTCGGGCTAATAACCTAAATATGCCCCCTAATACAGCCACCTCTACTACAGGCACCCTTGACATCCTCTCCATCATAAAACATGTGGTTTGATTACCTTGCAGAGTACAGAAGAAGTAACCTTGCGTTCATCTGGCCAAGTTTCAGTGCGTTCCCTCCTGCGGTGCTTCTAGAACAGCCAATAATTAAACAATATGCACACAGGCTGGTGAATAGCAGGAGTTCCTCTCAGTTTTTGGGGAGGGTTGGGCATAACTGGGGCAAGGGGGGCCTAGCTGTGTCTACAGCTGGGACTGTAGCAGTTAACACTTTTAATGCACCATTAACACAAACTATAACATTTGACTGAACCTGCCACGCACTCCTACACACATACACATCACGCTGTCTGGCCCATTAACACAACTATAACATTACAATGAAGAGTTTCACACACAAACACACTATTACACACAGTGTAACCATTACCACAAGCTGTAACATTAGGCTTCACCATGCAGCCATAATGACGCTACTAAACCAATAGCAGAGAATGAGCATGCCAAACTGTAATGTGGCTGTTTGACTTTATATAACCTGTATCTGGTTGAAAGAAATATGCAAAGTTTGTCATTTATTTTAATTCCATTTATGACTATAACATTCTACACAACAGTTCATAATTTGACTTTTCAATTGACTCCTTATATTGGTTATATTAGGTTTTGTTGTTGTTTTTTCAGTAAGTGGTGACAATGAGTCTGAAATAAAGTCATTTGATTCTGTATTGAATAATAATTTATTCAACTGATTCTTTCTTTTTGGGCATGTACTCACAACTCCAGTCAATGCACTCGACCACTTGTCCTTCTGAGATTAGGTGAAGGCCTCAAGGGTGTGAAGAACGTATATTGTAAAATGCAACTGTTTGCAGAGCTTAACTTGGATTTTCAATGCTTTTTACTTATCAACTACTCTATTCAGCAGTTTCGAACATGACATGATTTAGTAGTTTTGGTGCTAACAAGATAAAAATTTGTTGCAAACATTTTTCAAATGTGCAACACTTTAGAATTATATATAATAATATTATTATATGTACTAATTAATTCATGTTGCAACCCAGGCTCATTAGAAATACGTGCCTCAACATAAATTTCTTCAACCCCGTAATTACATACCTACCTGCACCTTTCGCCGCACTTTCAAAGTGAAATGCCCAGAGAGTGGCATTAGGTTGTATTAGGTGGTACAGGTACGCATGACAGTGTTTTTATAATGATACTCGAGGTATGTTTTGTGGCTGTTCAGAATTCAAATATCCAGTAAGTGTCGCTAAAGATTAATGCTCTATCATGTTGGAAATATCCCCTACACCAAACCCAAACCTACCCAATAAAAGTAATTTAAAAAGGTGTGAAAAGGAATAAAAGCTGTGTGAGTTTTACTGCCTCTAGTGTTCATTTCAACTGGAAACTGCAGTGTATAGTTAAGTTTTTTTAAGTAGGCAAGACTGCAAATGTGGGGACAGGCCCAGTCTCTCTGTGAAATGAATCACTCACTGTTGAATTGATTACAAATATTAAGTGAGTCATTAAATGTCTTCATTAGTGAGTCACTGATTTATTCAACTACCCTGATTCATCCTGAAAGACCAGTACTATTTTATTTACTTGGTGTGATTAATTCTACTGCAGCTTTGTTTGGAAAAATAGAGAGAGTAAAGGGCCATTCAATCAGACAGCCTTGTAGTGTTTAAAAAATCAGAAAAAATGGAAGGCCTCGAGAAGCATTTTTTAAAAATATGAACTTCTTTGCTGTGTTTTTAAAATGCAGTGCTGTGCGTGAGATGCTGCAAAAGACTTATTACAATATTAGTCTAGTGCATGTTTACATACTGTATAAAGGCTAAGAAAAAGAAGTGCAGTGGAATGCAAAAATGCTCTCTAAGTAAATTAAACACAGTATATTAATAAATGCAATTGGCATATAAAGACAAACTGAAAATAAAAGATATAAAGCCAAGTGCAAAAGTTTTCCGAGAGAAACAAACATGCAGTAAAAGCCCACTGACACAGTGCAATAACCTCTGTTTTCTGTGTCCTGTGAACAGGCTTGCCATTGATTAAAACAGCAAGGTGTGCAATAAAGCGCAGGCAAAGTGCTGGCTCCATATGGCCTCAGACCCTGAGGCTGTGAGCTTGCTCTTAAGCCTCCCCCTGCTCCCCTCTCCCCTCTTCCCAATTCTACAGATGGTAAAAACACAATTCAAAGCCCCAACACAATGGGTCCTTGGCAGCATTTCAACCATTTACTTCAGTAATTAACAGTGCAGATACCACTACAATTATGGGATGGATACTAACTATGTCACCCTGAGAATAAGAGTGAGCTAACGGCTCGTTCTGCATGATAGGCAACTCCACTGTAAAAAATATGTAAAATAGGAAACTTCTAAACAGTGATGAACAACATGCTTGCAGGACATCGTGATTACCTCATAATTAGCTCACTAAACTTCCCGTCAAGCAGCAAAATGTAGTAATAACAGTGTGACAGAAAATCTTTGTTAGCAGCGAAAAAAAATTTACATTTCAGGCTTATGTGTACTGATTGCATATTAAATCAATGCATTGCCAACTGCTAAGCACAAATAAGCCTTACACTGAAGGGTCAGTAATTGTAGCAGAATGAAGGGCTTGCCTCACTTTCTCTCACAGCAGACAATAACTTCAAAGTGAGGCCTTCGTTTATTCCTCCATAATTACGTCCAAATCCCACTCAATTAAATCATCCCATCTTATCATCTATTCTCTAGAAGCATGCTGAATGTATACTACTGTACATACGTAAAAGGTTTTATGTTCTGGATGCTCGCAAGCCATCAAGCACTCTTTTTTGACATAAATACATTGCAAACAAAATTTAGACAGCTACTGGCTACTTAAGCCCACAACAGCTCATACTCTCCCTTATATTTAAATGTATTATTATTATTTTTTTTTTATTAAATGTTGATTATGTTTCTATCTAACAGCAGTAGGTGGTTTGATGTGTATTTGCTATCATTAAATAAGCCAGACCCAGAGCAAAATTTGTTGCTAAATTTGAAGAGAGTAGCCATATGCTTTCTTATCTAAATCATGTCAGCATAAAAGGAAGTTGTTACTGTCTTTCTTCCCCACTATGGTGTATATCTGAATGAAATGGCTTGTCAGATATGGAAAAATGTAGGACTTGAGTTGATTTTGTCCATCAGTAATTCAATTGTCTTTTTTTCTCCTGTCAGGGAAGTGACAAATGTCATTTTTGACAGGAATGAAAAGGTGAGAGACAGATGTACAGTGCATTCAAAAGTCTTTCAGTAGACAAAACTCCCTGGTTACATGATCTAGGACCTTTGTGGCATTGTAAAATGCCATTTATGTAAAATTCAGTATAATGTCTAACCACCTGACTGAGGTATATTGCTGTGAACTCACATAATGTAAATAATTTTAATAAAAACTGCAATATTCCATGAACTAACAATGAGTTGGATTGTTATTTTAGTTATGTAGATCCTGTCATAGTTTGGAGTACTGTAATTATTCTCTATATTAAAGAAAGAAACAGCATAATGAATTTAATTATTAAAGTGACTCACTGACAAGCATTTAATGCTTCTTTCCTGAAAAGCTTGTTTTATTCTCCAAGGTTGCCAATCAAGTGATTTTCCCTAAAACGTGTGGGAATAACGGATAACAGTTTGACCTGTTTCATCAGCTCTACATCTTCCAGCAAAACACTCCATGGTGGGATGCGATTATTATGTTTGAACGCATCACTGAATTAATCAGTCTTAAATGCAGTTCGACACAAATCCGCCGCCTTTATTCAAGTGATCAAGACAGAGGCCTATAGCATGTAATCCTGCGATAAACCAATTAGAAATATAACGTCAACGTTCAGCTTTTGTGGAGATGTTCATAAAGGGGACCGCAGCACAGACTGCAGCCAGTTATACAACTCTATTTTGGGCAATGCTGTTCTCTCCTATGGAATGCGTCTATACCCAACAGAAAAGGCACATTACACAAGACCATATGCTGCCAAAGTTCCAACAGGGACCGTATTACCGTCTAATTCTGCATTGCAGGAAATGAAGGAATCAGTGCTGGCATTGAGTCTGATTAACTCCGCATGACTCCATCAATACCCCAGTGAGCTGGTCTGCTTCTCTCTCCACAGGTAAGCACCGTGTTCCCATTCCCAACAACAACACACACGTGCACACAAAAGTGTCCATCTATCTCCAGAGGTGAGGAGCAATTGTATGATCTGCAAATGATCTTACAAGATGATCTCCTGCATGAATAATAAATATAATTGCATTTAGAGAGAGAGAGAGAAAGGGAAACAGAGCTACTGCTGCTAGTGCAACACAAACTTACCATTATTTGTTATGCCAATAAAGCACATTGAGCAACAATCGAGAATGCTCGGATTTAAAGGAATAAATGTAATCAAATTATCAAATTAGCACTAATTAACATCAGGGTGCTGAGTCTGACTATTAAAGCTCACAAAAGTAGACCCAGAAAAAAAAAACAGCTCAAGTCAACTTCTTAATTATTCTTGTGCATGCAGCATTTCCAAGACTCATGCGCCCTAAGTGCAGATAAAGACACCATCTGCTGGTAATTAGAGCTAAATAATATCAGACATTATAGCTAATCATTTTGACTGCAAATTTGATTAAAACCTGCATATAATTCTGGCTAGTTTTTGTTTTTCTGAAAAAAAAAAAAAAAAAGGTCAGGAAAAATAGTCAGGAAAAAGCGACGAATTAAAACATGCTGATTATTTTTTTCCAAAAACCTTGGGAAACATATAAACATAAAAAGAATAACACGCCCAGTCCTAATCTTTTATAGCTCATTTGCGTTAAATGAGAAGGAATTACTGTGTATCACTACGGCCTGCTACAACAGCAAGGCATTGGCCTTAATGGCTTTTTATTAGCTTAATCTCCAAATTAAATGGTGTTTGAAGCTGAAGATGCTCTCTTTTCTACACTGTTATTACCCCCATCATCATGAACCCATTTTCCTGCCGAGACCAATTTGAATAAGACGAGAAGGCTGCTTCAAATCTGTGATGGCTGTGTGTGTGTGTGTGTGTGTGTGTGTGATGGACCTGCAGGCAAAAGAGAGAAAAAGAGAGAGATCCATAATGAGGGATGCTGGGGAATTGCCCTCCTGGAAGACCTGATGTGTTCCAGTTGGCTGCCAGCTGCCAGAAATCAAGACAAACACTGATCATTGACAGGAGGATTAACACGGCTTCGCACAGACATACACACCTGAACACCAGAGCTTTTAACGGGCGATGCTTAAAGCAAAAACTGCATTAATTAAATCAGTTACAGGCTTTCAAACATCTTCGAATCATATATTCAATTAGTCAGCAACATGGTGTAGCTAGCAGGGGAACATTATGGGTGTAATTAACAACGTATTAATGTGTAAATGAGACACAACTCTCTCGCTCTCCCTCTTTTTTCGTCAGAAATTCACAAGTAAATAAATACATCTTTGACTACACAAATATGTTTGCACCATATACTGTATTTGTATTAGATTTATGGGTGTTTTCTTAAACAAGAGCACTTTTGGCTGTGGGGACACCCTTAAATGATCGGAGATGACCTGAGAAGAGACGATGTCAATCTCTCAGAGGACCCTCAGACAACATAGAGTATTACCATTACCAATTTTGCCACGAGTTACTACAATATACATTAAGTTTCTACAATATATATAAGCATATTGTAGAGACTTAATTTCCTGTAAAGCTGTTTTGCAATGATTTGTGTTGTATAAAGCACTATATAAATAAATTTGAATTGAATTGAAGCATACTTTTTTAAACACTCATTACTTTATTTAGGATATTCAGGATACATGTTTTTTTTTAATTCCACCACAATTTACATTTACAGTTACAAATACCAACTAATCTCAAATGTTACAATAAAAAAAATACAATATTTGTCAAAGGACACTTTTCTTCACATTCAGTAACAAACAAACAAACAAAATTATTTCCAGGAAGTGGTTCATTAATAGATTATAGATTTATAGACTATTTCAGATTTCTGGTGGGGTCAAATAGAAATGTATATGCATGAAAGGCATTTAACAATAGCAGAAAAATATTACAAAAGGAACAAAAATAATTCAATAAAATATGTACAAATAAAATAAAATGTTTACTGTGACCTTTATATAAAATAAACCACTGGAACAGACTTTTGAAGCAACATATAGAAAACAGGACTTAATATATATGATATATAACATAATATATATGAAAATGTGAGGAAAGAGTGAAAGAACAAATGAGATTTCACGCTGCTGCAGTAGCCTTCTCTTGTAAAGTACATCAATGCTGCTGCATTTACCACGTGTGGAAAACTTTTCCCTATAAACCAGCGACATCTGTTATAAGATTTGAGTTATTAAATATTTCTTCAGCATTATTATTGCACAGCATAACCAATCAAAATTAGACTGATCAATTACATGAACCAAATTGCATGACACCAGCTGGGCTGTTTTTACTTCTTTTTGAACGCTGGAACACTAAACCGTCTGTGTGGTGCTGACAAGGGGACAACATGACATGACAGCACAACTAGGAACAGAACTAGCTCCTCAGTGCTTCATTAGTATCCAGATGCTGTTGCTCTCCTCCCCGCAGCTAAACTGCTTTGACAGAGAGATACCACACAAATTTGGAATGAACAAATTGGCTTGAGACTTGGCTGTCAACATTTGGTAAGTTAATAACAGTGAAGAAATTATTTTGTCTTTCTCTCCACATCAGCAACTGTTGCTCTGATTGAAATCCATCTGTCTACATTACGGTAAGTCTGCACATGACCGTCACCCAAACAAAGACTCTCAAACCTGAAACCAGCATTAAGAACAGACCCTAAAGTAGCTCTGACTGCATTTACACTTTCTTAAAATAACAATTCACCCAAAAATGAACATTCTCTCATGCTTTACTCACCCTTATGCCATTCCAGATGTCCTTGAATCCAACAAACAGCAGAAAGTGAAAATGTTGGTAATCCATACAACCATATTTAATTAATCAATGACTAATGAAGTGAAACAATGGGTGTAAGTTAGAGAAATACTTCCCATTTTTAACTTATATTTGACATTTTATGGCAGCATCAACTTTGAGAGCCCGATATGGACTTATTGTTTTCGAATTATCCAAAACAAAAATAATTAGTTTCAATGACAACATAAACATAGACATCCCAGGAGAATCAATAATAACAGCTAAGTCCTTCTAGAGTAGGCTCATTTATTTTTTTGATAACAAGCAAAATATGTTTGCTGCGTACCTGTAAATCAGACGGATTTATTAAAAGTGCAAACTCATTCTCTGCCAGCAGGAGGCGCTTTAAGCGTGAGAAACGAGAGGTTTCCTGGTAACGACTGTAGACAAAGCAGCTCTGAGCTTACAAACGCTACCTTAGATGCAGGATGAAATGAAAAAGACATTTTAATACAGTGAAAGACAGTGAATGTCTTTTGGAAAATCTGTCAGTTTTGATAGTGGCAGGTCGCCACACATAATGTAACATTATGGGAACCACATCCCACAGCACAATAACCTGAGATCAACTTCATTACTTATCATTAGCTGCGTTTGTAGCCGGTGTTCTAACGATTTATCCTACCTTATCAGATTTTGCTACCTCCTATGGAAAAATGGGTAGCACAATTTGA
>JAUCMS010000127.1:13453363-13470738 GCA_032357445.1 Enteromius radiatus
TAAACACAGTATATACAAATATATTATGTAAAGAAAAACTTTTATTTTGGATGCGATTAATCGCGATTAATCATTGCGAATCTACAGAGCAGGACATTGTGACAGCACTGATAGTGATATTGGTCTTGATACAAGAGGTAAACAAGATCCAGACTTCAGTACTGCAGTGAATTACCAAGGTAAAGATATACAGTGCACATATGAATGGTCAGACTGAAAGGTTAGATTATTAACCTGCTGCCCTGCCTCACATATGGTTCACACAGCCATCAACCAGTACAATAACCACTAGTGGTCTGTGCGCTCAATAGACTGCTCAAGTAGAATGTTATTAGTAATGGGTCGCTGTCTTGATTTCTGTCCCACTCAAATGGCTACTCTTCATTGGGCAGGGATTGAGCGGCCATTAATCAGAAGCCTGGCAGCTGCTGGACTAAAACTAAAGCTGTTAGATTTGCAGTCTGTGTAACAGGCAGGCGATTGCTTTCAAAACATTGTCAATATAGGCCTCTTTCACAATCCATGTGATGTACTTGTCAATGGACCGTAGGAAGGTTTGATAAAACAATTCAACTAAAGTTGAACTTGGCAATAAACACATTTTAAACAGTTTTTAGCTATGAGGGGGTTAAACAGGAGGTGATATATGGGCAAAGGGTTACGGTGAGACGTGCACAAGTTCAGGTTTATATTAGCAATTATTAACACGTGTGATATCTTTCATATTATTAAAACTGATATATAGTAGCACTTATATACTAAATTAAGGTAATAGTAAAAAAAATTATTTATAGGTGTGTCCTGTTTACAAAACTAGGATCAAACAATACTATATTATACACGAACACACAATCACTTGGTATCTACTTAAAACAGCAGTCCTGTGACTCGCACTCAGTTTTGGTGTGCTGGGCCCTTATCTTTTAACAGTAAGTATGCCTACATCTAACACCCATAGCGTAGTCCATGCACTCCTGATCATTTTTGCTTAGCGCTGAGGCTCAGCTCTCTGGAGACTGAGTCGAGGTTTTAAGTAGAACAGGTGTTCACGTTTTTTAAGGAGAGGCAGAGAGTCTATCTTTGTCGTGGACAGAAGGCTTGAAGGGAGAAATGCTGGCCAGTAGTAGAGATACGCATCGGCCGTTGGGCAGAGTTCCAGTGCACAGCAGTTGGAGACGTGAGGCCTGTCTTATCTTCTGTCCGGAGACAGCTGTGACGCAGCAGTGCGTAGCGCCGCAATCAGGTGTGAGTCACCTGTGCAGAATGCTGATAGCGGGACAATTTGACAGCCTCTCCCGCGCTCATCACCAGAGGACAGACAGCAGCGCCTTACAGCAAATGGTGACCTTTAAGAAGATTAATTTGTTTACCAACAAATGTAGTGGCTGTCAATGGACTGGTGATGATCATGATGCTGTCAGCCGGATGAGAGAGAGTTTGGTGAAGTCATCTGTTCAGTTTATCTTCTCTGTCAAGCTTTCATCAAAAGCTGTAAGGACATCTCTCCAGTAAAATCCACTAATGCTAAAAGATATTGTTCAGTAATGATAAAAGTATTATAAGCTTAGATTATATAGTATTCTACAGTATCTTTATTTTCTAGTTATTTGTTGCTACTTTATTAGTTTTCTTAGCACTTTTAAGTGATCCCCAAATGTTTTCATTTTATTTGTCATTTGACAAGAATAGAAAAAGAAATGTTTTCGTTTATTTTAAAGATTGACAAATGCAGCAAGGGGTATTTAGGTATATCAGGATAAACAGAAATCAATAGCCTATATAAGAAATATAATTTACAAATATAACACATTTTGCAGCTTTCTTTTTTTTCACGTTTACATTTTTTTTAAGTGTTGTTCAAAAGCTTTCCCATATTTATGTATACAAATTTCGCTCATAGAAGTAGAAAAATTAATGATATTCCTTATTATGTGACCCTGGATCATAAAACAGTCATATAGGTCAATATTTGTTTTATTAATGACTGACTAATGTTAGGATAGGAGACACAACTATTTGAAAATCTGGAGCCAAAATATTGAGAAAAAAAAACACCTTAATGATGTTGAAATGTAATTCTTAGCAATGAATATGTGTATTACTAATCAGAAATTAAGTTTTGCTATATATTTACAGTAGGATATTTCCAAACATCCTAATGGAACAGTGACTTTACTTAATTTCCCAATGATGTTTGGCATAGAAGAACAATTCATAATTTTGACCCATACTGCTACAAATACTATAGCCTACCCGCCCTACCTGTGGCTGTTTTTGTGGTCCAGGGCCACATGTAATACATAAAAGAGTGACAATACAACAGCAAAAATAAAAAGAAACACACTTCTTTAAGTTACCTGCACAGTCCGTTGACTTTTTTTTTTTTAACCTTTGACGCATGCTAGCTCCCATGGCATTATATAACATAGTAAGTCTTCTTTGTTTGCACTTTTCATAAATGCAGTCGTCTTGTTCGTTTGCCGTCTGCTTCGTGAATATCGCAATTTTTTATAAACTCAGGTCAAGAAGCAAGTTCTTTGTGTAACTCAATCGGTACATTCCGAAATCTGACGCAGCTAACTAGGCCTGTTGTGTTGGTGCAGCCGGAGAAACTCTAATCCCGGGTTTACTCAACATTAAAGATCAGGTGTGAAGTGTTTTGGTTGAATGACAAAAAATCGGATACATTTAAACTGATGATTGATAGCGATTCAACAGCGCAAACAAACTTGCCCGCCCGTCAGCTTCAGTAAACATACACTCGCGACACTCTCATCTTCCCACAGAGGGCGCCAGCGCGACGGAAATAATCTCCCAGACTACTGTACCTGAACAAATTCAGCTGCCTCGCAAACCTTGACCCAGTGTCATACACATTCGAGAAGCTGTGAATGATTCATGAGCTTCGGTGTTAGTAGGTTTTGACCCTCAAACCTAACCATGTTAATTTTTCAGCAGCAGAGCTGGGTTGAGTTTAAGCAGCTACTGTAAACTCCTAGTCTGGTCTCTGTCTGATCCGTCAGTGAGGACTAGATGGTGTTGTAGATATGTCAGCATTTGCCTGAAATGATTGATGTGATCCTGAGTTACGGTCAACATTGTTTGCATATAGAGGAATCTGTGTTTGAATAAAAGGTGAGTGTCCACTTATCATTCACTTATTTGCATAAGGTGATCTAGTAAGTCACCTCACACCTGGACTACTTCAATGTGAACAAGTTGCTATAGTTTTTACTGACAAACAGTAATTTTGTGAAGACACATGTGCGGTTGAGAAGAATTCCAATGCCTCCCTGCCCTTAGGGTCTTCTCAACAAAGAGAGCTTTCACATTGTAGCAAGGAAAAAAGTGTGCAGTAGGTCACGGCCCAGGGTTGTGTTACCTGTATCCTAGCAATGCACCTTTTACTGCATTCATTTACTGTGATGATAAAAAACTAAGGCTAACTTGACTGGAGCACAGATAAAGAGAGAAAAATGTTCAAGAAGACTAAACGATCAGACGAATGAGACATTTTTCATTTACATATTTATTAAAAGTACAACAATAACAAACATTTTTTTTTCCTTTTGACAAATGTTGAAGATGGAGAGAAATAATAACGACTATATACTTGTACAAAGAAGAAATCTAACAATGCCAAGCACAACAATCACCACTAAGCCACAACATCACTGAATGTGAAAGATTAACACAAGCACAATAAATGCACGTTACTTAAAATATATTCAACAATTTGTTGAGAAAATGAGATTTGATTTTTTTTTCCCTCTCAAAGAAAACACTCAGACCCAGTTTCATAGACAGGGCTTAGCCTAAGCTAGGATTAGGCCATAGATCACTTAAGACATTTAAGTAACGTTTATAAACATGTTTTTAAAAAAAACATTACTGGGGTGTGCATCTTAAGACGAAACAACGGCACTAACATGTTTTAAGATCAGTGCAAGTTTCTTTTAGTTGAAACAGCTCAGATGTACATTTTAGGCTTAAAGCCTTGCCTATGAAAACGGGGGGGGGGGGGTTGGGTTGTGTTCACTTAAATGGACAATAAATCATTTCCTGAATAATTTCAGTACCTTCTATTTAGTCTTTTTTTTTTTTAGATGACATCAAAAGGTTTAAATACATTTCCTAGTCAACATAATAACACTCTGACTTTATCAAAGTAGAGCATCTAAATCACCCAACAGTCCTTATGAACATTTATGCACACAGATGTCACACATCTTTTCTACTGTCTGTGGAGTACATACTGTAATGCACTGAACTCTATACTTTCTTCCATGATTCCTGTACAACACATTGGGAGACCAGAGAATTTCAAAAGGCATGCAAAGAGCTTTTCATCGCAAGAGCATCACACTGACCTGCGGCGAACTGAAAGTACTGTACATAATCTGGCTTTCACAAAGCCTCGTGACATTTCCCTTCTTCAAGGCCCTTCTCCATATCCTATGAGCATCTGACGTATAAAAATACATGGTTAACCTTACAAAAACCTGCCAGCGGTACAAGCCCCACCTTTCAAACACAGAGGTAAGAGCATTTACTTTCCCGTCCCACTTCTGAAAAAATATTTGGTAGCAAAATAGAGTCTACAGTACAAATGGCATGAATTTCAGAAAATAGGCATGCATAATTCATTTATTAAACATATTTACAGGTTCAGTTGAGAAAAGATCGCAACCCTGAGCGGTCCAACACTGGACAACCCACTTACGAATCAACGCCTGTCTCCAATATACTATTTACAAAGTCTTATGAAAGTTGCTATGAAGGCACACTCACTCATTTTGTTTCTTGAGGATGAGAAGACATGAAGACATACGGTATGCACAGACACAACCGATACTGAGAGACATGAAGTGCCAACTTCTTAGTGCACAAAATGATGTAATGCCCAGTTTTTAAACACTACCACATCACACAGAGAAACCTTTCTTCCAAAGCGGACAACTGAAAGACCTAACCAGACCTTGAAGAGCTCCTCACCCACTCACTAAAGACACTGAGCGAATGAAAGCGCGACACAGCACATGGGGTTATAAGAGTGATGAAACCTATAAAACTCAGCAATTCACATTCATTCGCACAGAGCACACAGCTGGTTCACTGCAGACAAGGATGACATCAACACTAGACCAGATACTACAAAACACTCAATGAGGATCCTTAAATAATGTCCACGTAAACGCTTAGCTTGATGAGAGTTGAAAAACACTACAGCTAGAAAACTGCTGAAGGAAGAGTACCAGGATTTTCAACAATCATTATGTTGTGACGTATAGATAACACTTTCACAAGTGTTACATGAGGTTTGTTACATAGTATTCTGTGCTGCAAACTTTAAAAAGGTGAGGTGCTCATGTACATGTATGTAAATTGAGTAGCTAATATATGTTTTATAAAAAAAACATTTCATTGCCTAGGGCAAACCAGGATATTGAAATTAATGTCGTGGGGAAACTTAAAAAGAGAAAATAATGTCTTCAAGACACTGCTAAAAAAATTTGTCAAATACAAGGAGGAAGTTCGAAAGCTCTTGATATGTACAAGACAAAGCATTATGGACCAAGTTTCCATTATTACGACAAACCACAAAAAATACAGTTGAACTGATATTTGAAAAACTTCATAGTTTCACTTTACAAAAAAAGCACTTTTTTCATATCTCAAAAAATAAAAATAAAAATCAAGCCTTTCATATACCTGTTATGGTAAACGTACCTAACAAAGCATTGTAAAAGACAGGGCCGAGGAGAGATCTTACATATACATGCTATGTAACAACATATAACATAAACGGCAATGTTTTATATCAACAATGGCAATGAAAATGGCTAACAACAACATAAAAAAACAAATATATACATATACTGTAATGCACTCCTCCAGCATGAGACAAACTTGTGTGTGAGTCTGTGGAACCTAATAGGTTGGTGGGTATGAAGGTCTTCGGCCTTAGACTCCTGAAAAATCTTTTTCCAGATCTTGTGGTTTGTATATGTAGGGAGCATGTTTCCTATGACACGCTGGAGCAGCGGATGGAGGGGGAGCCCATCTGAGTGAGCACTTTGTCCAGCCACTGAAGAGGACCGTTCAGGTGCAGTTCTATCCAGCAGGGGGTGCTAGTCACTGTCTGCCGCCTGACAGCATTAAAAAGAGAGTTAAGAAAGAAAAGAGATTATGCAGATACACTTCACATCCCATTTCTTTAGCAATGTGCAATTTCAGCGACTGGCACTTGAATATCATTGTGCATTTGGATCTGTTTAGATCACAAATATATTGAGACCGCAAAAATGATTTTGTAGCATTTAAAACAACAGATGAAGCAGTACACAGGGGTCTTAAGACATGTTCTTTAAATTGTCTACTGTGTTACCATTTTGTTTAGATATTTTTGAAATATGAAAATGAAATGGCGACATTCAGTATGGTTTAAAGGGATTGTTTTCATTTTTGGGTGAACTATCTAACCATTTCCATCCCCTCATGTTTAAAATCGTAAATGTATCAAATCTGTATGATTTACTTTCCTCAGTTGAACAGTAATAAAGATATTTTGAAGAACGTCTAGAGTTAGGTAGTTAGGTTTGTCCATGAGTCTAAGTAGATTTTCTTTCAAGCATGTACAGATTGTTGAATTTTCCACTAACATCCTTCACTGTGACAGACTAGCAGTAGATTGCAGAGTTCACAGAGTTTGCCGGTTTGTCTGGATAAGAGTGATGTGTGTAAACTCTGCTCTGCTGTTCTCTGCTTTGGTCGCTCACAGGGACGGTATTCACTGTCAGACACACTTCTTTTACATTCCACAATCCTACACAATATTCGTCCCCTTGCTTGTGCTCACACACAGATGTGAACAGACATAGTCTCAAAACCACTGTTCATAACACCTCACACTTTTGAATGGGACTTCCTCTAATCCTTCCACCCACCCACCCACACACACACACGTGTAAGTCTCTCCTGAATCTCAGTCCCTCTCCTCCTACGCATGTTACAGTCACTTGAGCACTAAGAGAATAAGTCAGAAATAAAACAACTGAATCTATAATGTTCTAATCTTTAATTGTTGTATATATGCTGTATGTAATGTGATTAAAAAGAAAGTAAAGTGTGAGTTCTTGGAGAACGTTTTGCCTCTTAACTTTTCTAATTACCTTGTTTATTCCATCTGTTCTGCTGCTTTCACTTCCCAATGTAACCTTTACATTTTATAACTTTTTCATTATAGCTTTTTCCAGCAATGATGTATGTGCCCACTGTTTTTCTTCCCTTGGAGCTTCTTGTGTTGATCATTTGACTGTCTCTCATTCTGCAACACGAGTTTCTCAGTACATTTTTCAGTGCAAGTTTAAAAGAACAGCATTTATTTGAAACAGAAATATTTTATAACATTATCTTCGCTGTCACTTTTGATCAATTTACTGCATTTTTACTGAATAAAAGTATTTTTCTATAATTGTTTGAAAAAGAAAAGAACTGACTCAAAACCTCTCAATGGTAGTGTATGTGCATTGTAATACTGTTTTTCAAACCTTTATATTTTACACCCATTTCATTGCAGTTTTCTTTCTTTGCAACGTCTTGTATTGATCGTTTGACTGTCTCTCCTTCTTCAACATAAATTTCTCAGTAAATGAACAGGCCTCTGGAAGTTTATAAGAGCAGTGCTGAAATACAGGTCGCAGTCTCCACTAGTCTACATAACGTATAAGGAGGGAAAAGGAGATAAAGCAGTGGAAAGAGAGAAAAGAGTCTTCTATGCAGATACTGTGAGATTAACACGGTTTAGGACAAGACAAAAGTTTAAAAAAAATAAATAAAAGAGGTGAAATCAAGTGTTGTTATCAACCAAGTAACCTGCGGCAGCTTAGGTGACATATAATTGAAAGAATATAAAGCTGAATTCAGACAAAGGCCCTGTGCTGTTCTACGTCACGATGTTCACTGACGTGATTGTAAATACAGGGTCCAACCAACCAAAGGCATTTTTAAACTGCAACAGGGACAGTTTGTCAGCACTTAAAGAGGTGGATCTGAAGGTGGGGGGGACGAGGAGGGGCGTGAGAGAGAGAGAGTGGGTGTCTGCCGAAATCCGACACAGCTCAGATTGTGTCTCCACACGCCAAGCTGTCTGGAAACCAGTCTCACTCTCTCTCACACCAGTCTTACTCTTTCCTACTTTCTTCTCAAGCTTTCGTTATAGATGTCCCTGGTCGAAACCCACAACTGCTTCTGATTAGGCTCTTGGTTTCTTGGGCTCAAACAATGAAGTTACTCAAAAGTGCAGGAGGGGGAGAAAAAGAGAGAGAGAGAGACCAGGAAACTCTGACGTTTTGAAGCACACCATGTGTGAATTTGTTTGGTGTGGAATGATTTGCCAGCGCAGACCTAACAGTTTATATGACGGCTAAACTGGTGGACACCAGGTTGTGTTCCTACGTCAGAGCTCTTCAGCAGAGCAGGAAGAACACCGGCAAACCACAGCCTGTCAGACACTGCCTTGACCCCGCAGCCCTGTCTATACTTAAATCACATTAATACCACACTCCCTCCTATTGTTATATGAAGGAGTAAAATGGATTTGGCTTCCTTCATTAGCAGCTACTATTTATATCTGCTGACATTAGAGATTGTTTGCTTTATATTTATGAGTTGATACTGGATATTAGGGATGCAAAATATTATTCAAATACTGGCCGATACCAAAAAGCTAATTATTTTCAGCTAATAATTTTCAGTTTAAACATTTCAGAGAATTAACTCTTATGGATGATATTATAATTCTATACTATTTAGTCTAAATAATTTGAAATAAAAAACCCTGACACCTAAAATCAGTCATTTAAATGAATAAGTACATTAAAGTTTCCAACACCAACTAATAACAATAAATTAACAATATTTCTTAATACTGCCTGATGACAGATATTTGATTTTTTTGTTTTTTTTAGTATGAATCACTTTCTGTTTATGGTCTATTTAGCTAAAATCAAGACGTTACAATAAATCTAAATGTAAAAAAAGTAAAAAGCTGTAGCGTTTTTATGTCAATTGAGTATTCATAATCCTTCTTCAAAAAGCTGATTATGACAATCGAACTCAAAGAATTTAACAGGAAGTGCGGGTGGCTTCTGTGGTTTTGGGTAACACCACTTCATAAGTCATTCAAAAGTCTTTGAGCGAGTCAAATCAAGGCCATATTCCAAGAGTGGCAAGCGAGCTGATAGATATGGAAAGAGTGAAGTGATTGCAGTAATTGTACCTGTACTCGGCTCCCCAGCCCTTCACAAAGCTCATGCGAATGGTGCACATGCGGGTGAGCTGGTACACAGCCTCAAAACCCTGATTCACAGACTGGGCCAATAGAGCTGCAAACTCTTGGTTATTAAAGATCTTCAGATTACAGCCTGGATGGAAACAAAGCAAATAATGTCATGAATGTCATGCAACTATCAAGAAAAAAATGCTCTGATTGAATTCTTTTTAGTTTAGCTCTACAGTAGCTCAGTTGTTGAGCTCTCTCTAAATGAAGGCTTTTTGTTGAGGGTCTCTTGTTTTATCTTACCAGGTGGGATCTTGCAAACAGTGGCGGGGTGCCAGCCGTAACGTTGGTTACAGTTGGGACTCTGAACAAAAATGGCGCTGTCACTTAGACACTCTGCAAACACCTCACCACCAATGTAGTACAAACGCACCCCCCGGCCTGCAAAAACAGACATTTTCCACATAAGAAAGTGCATAAAAAATTAAAAAGTTAATTATTTCTCTTTAAATAATGTTGTCTAATGAACGAGTGATTTAAAATGACTGTGTGTACCAATGTGTCTGCGTGTGAGCTCCACAGCAGCGTTGCGATTGACGTTGGACAGCAGGCCCAGGCAGAAGCGCTCAGAGTTGGACGGGTCTGTGAAGCCGTCTACTGTTAAAGAGGGCTGAGAGGCATGGAAAGTTTCACCGACTCTCTGGTTCAGCTCATAGTAGGAAATTGAGCACCAGAACGCTGGTTCACAGTATGTCACCGGCTGTAGATCTAAAAGAAAGAGGGAAAAAAAAACAATAAAAGGAGAGAATCCGAAAGGCACAGGCATGCACAGAAACAGGCAGTGGAAAAGAAATAGAAAAAAAAAAAAAAAAAAGACAGGAAAAAGAAAAACAAACAACTGGGTGGGGATAACCCAAGAGACAGAGCACGGGGGCAGGGAACTGACGACACTGTGATGTCAAGAGTAAATGTTACTTCCCAGAAATTAAGGCCGAATCGGGAAATACCATCATCACTTGGACGCAAAACTGTAGAAAATTACAGGCTTATGGCACTGGCAGTTCTCTGCGACACATATGCGCACACACCACCATGCTTTGGAGAAGAGAGATCGCCGTGGGATCTGAGCACTGTCTGTAAAAGCACAATCTGATAGAAAAGGAACTGCGGGCCCTCCCTTGCGAAGATGGTAACTGACAGGATGTTTAGTGTGGGTGGTTTTCATCCAAGTTGTTTTGGGGACATACAAATAATTCTTTCAGCAATCCATTTCCTCTGAAAAAACATTTTTTCCAACAATCTACTAAATTTGTATTTTTAATTACATACTGTTATATGAACAATCAATCAATATTTGCACTGATTAAGGTTTCACAAACTTTAAAGTAAAAGTCATTTAGTTGGACATAAGGAACATAATTACTACAAGAAGTGAACAAAAACTAATAATTCAGAGAGTGAGTCATTAGACTGATTCAAATCATTAACTTAACAGTTCAAGACTTTTGTCTGATTCATTAAAAAAAGATCTAGTCCATATAGTCATTCTACACCATCTTTACTGTATGTTTCATGAGGTATGTAGTTTATTTATTGTCTTTGTATCAGTTTGCAGTGGGCAGTCTTTGCCCTGCTTGCATCTTTTGTTGTTGTTGTTATCATCATGGCTTTATAGATTCAGCAGCAATGCAGCTCTGTTGGATGGTAGTGTATGAAACATTAGGTATTTTAGTGTTGTTGTATTAGCATCTGAATCTTGCTGAAGAACTGTTAACGCAACTGAAAAACTGTTCAAATGTCCCACAAATGGTGGCTCCCTGGAAAATCTGAACATTCAAGCCAGAAAAAAAAACTTGAATGTCAAATCAACTATCCTTCATTTTAAAGAAAGAGTACAAGCAAATTCATTAAGCAAACATGTCACAAAAAGACAGTTTTTAGATTTTAAATCTTGTAATTATAAATCACAGAAATCTGACATCATGACAGTCCTGATAAGCCAAAAATAATCTGGATAATCTCCACTTGATGCTCAAATGTTAGTAAATCATATTCACATTTTATAGGAGTTACCTAAATTGTTGTGAGCTGGAGAAACAGAGTTCGGTGACAGATTTGGAGACCCTGAAATGAAAAGACAGCTCAATGATTTATTGCTCTATGAATGTACACAGCACATTTGATTAAATCACTTTTGATTACAGTAGATTTCCAATAATTCAAGTGTCCACATCCTCACACCACTGATTGAGCATCAGAAAGCAACTCAAAAGCAATGTAGAAAAAGTGATATGAAACTGAAATGCAACTAACAAACCTGGAACTACTTCATAGCCATGCAAAATTCAACATGTCAACCAATCAAAGAACGCAACATCACAGTGGTATAACAGGCATCACCTGTGTCCATACTGCGGTTCATCTGATGATCGCTGGTCTCTCCATCCTCGCTGATGTAGCCTGGAGGTGGCGTCTCTGTAACACACACAAACACGTGGGTTAGTCTGCACAAACACAATTCATACACTCAGTTACATAGTGACCCATCTGATAGATGAAGGATTAGGAACACCAGCAAACACATCCGGCAAAATCTAGCAGGTGCAGTAGAGACAATGACTCACAAGGGTTTTATTTTTCCCCTCAGATTAGGACACCTGATTTAGAAAGCTGTGGTCAGCTCAGTTCAGCAGCAGGATATGAAACAACACACACTGCTCTATTACAGTAACAGACTGCCTCTCTAAAGCAAATACCATTTTGATGGAACTAATCCCAGCCAAAGCCACTCCATACATACTCCATGGGATAATCTTCCCCATATGTAGCCAAAAGCAGTCTTTAAATCACTTCAGCATAAATTGTTTTGTGTCTGCCTGCTGCAACTACTGTTAAACATCTCCTGATTAGTCCTGCAAATATAACTACCAACAGAACCAAAGCAGTCACTTGTTTACTGGTCAGAAAAGAAAACAGGCCTTTAGGTGGAATTTACTCTGAGTGCGTGTGTGTGTGTGCCATTATTCTGGTCTTCAAAGTCACATCATTCTTCAGAAATCATTCTAGCATGCTAACAGTGTTGAGAATAGTTTTGCTGCTTAATATTTTTTAGGAATCTTGGATTCACAGGAGATCAAAAGAACAGCATTTATTTAAAACAGTAATCTATTGCAACATTATAAATTAAACATCAAGTCCTTCCTCCATTTTTAAAGCGTTCTTCATTTTAATGCATCCTTGTGAAAAAAACTCATTTCTTTCTTTAAAAAATCTGACCCTAAACTTTGGAATGTTTTGTACATACAACAGCTTAGAAATGCATGACTACTTTATTTATAATGTAGATGTAGGACAAAAGTCAAGAACTGCCTTCTGACCTGTCAATCAACCACTGAGACTGAGAAAGACTGAGAAAGGTTTTTAAGTTTAAAATAAGCATCCAATAACAACATTTGTAAAAGCACAAAACTACAACTGAGGCACATTCAAAGTTATAAATAAATACAAGTATAAATATCTAAAATAATTCTATTTATTTTTAATGAACATAATTTGTATCCATGTGTTTGCTTTACTTTATCGGTGCTTCATCAGCACTGTAACGCAATGATGTAGTGATTGCTTCTGGCTGAATGGAGGACAGGGCTGTTGCTGTATCTGTGTGTTTGGTCTCTTTCCTCCTCCTACATCCTTCCAGTAAAGTGATCCACCCACTGCCCACTAGACCACTGGGACTACAGCTACAGACTAAACTTACTCTATTAAACCTGGAAAACACTTCAGATTATGCCTCTTTGTGGCAGATGATGACGATATATTAATTTAGAAGCAGCCTGACGTTATTTGGTTGGTTTATCTGTGGTATCTCAGGGCAAATCTGTTTTTATAAGACTATGAACCTCAACTCCAGGAGTCGTCTGCTTACTTCTGTGTATTTGTCTCCTACCTGGTATGTAGTTGCTCTGGGGTTCGATGCCGGCAGGAAAAATGGTGTTTTCTGGGATGGAGTGACTGTAGTCATCCAGAGGAGGAAACTCACTGGGGATTTCAGTGTGACGAGGCACCAGCACTGGAGGAAGAACTTCAGAGAAGAAAAGAAAGTGAAAAACAAATTAGAAAGAAGCCTAAATTACAACACAAACAAATTAGCAATGCAATTTTGATTTTAATCCTAATTTTTACACAATATTTCTATATTCTATATTCATAACTGTTATATTCATAAATGTGTTCTGCTTGACTTTATCTGAAGTAGTGTCACAGTATTTCACATGTTTTGTAACAAAAACTAAAAAGACTAAAAGACAATATGAATAAAAAATACAAAAAGAACAACAAAACAAATTACAAGTAAATCCATAAATAAACAAAAGAACAAAGAAACAATGAATAAAACCGTGCTTTGAATTTTTCCAGATGTCTGACAGTAGTACTGTTACAGAAATAACATGTACAGAAAAAACAATGTTGCATAGTCTACACTGTAAAAATTGATTTAGATTAATCCCAACTAAAGGAATAGTTAGTAATTCTGTCATCGTTTACTCATCCTCAAATAGTTCCAAAGCTGTGTGAATTTCTTTGTTTTGCCGAATACAAAGCAAGTGTTGAAAAAAGTTTGTAACCAGGCTGTTTTGGGTCACCACTGACTCCCACAGGTTTTTTTCTTTCCTACTATGGAAGTCAATGGTGGCCCAAAACAGTCTGGTTACAAACTTCCTTTAATATCTTCCTTTGTGTTTGACAGAACAAAGAAATTCATAGAGGTTTGGAACTACTCGAGGGTGAGTAAATGATGACAGTTTTCATTTTTGGCTGAACTATACCTTTAATTCATATTTTCATTAAAACATGTTTGCGATCATATAATAACTGGCAGACCCCCACAGTAATGTGATCAGCCCTAGGTCTAAATAAATGATACTGTCTGATAGTATGCTTGAAGCTTTCATAAATATCAGGCTGCATTACCTGGTGTCTCGACTCGCTGGTAATGGTAGGGATTGACGCAGACCTCGTCCTTTTTCATGTAAAAGGCAAACTCACAGAGTTCAATGGCTCTGAGCTCATGATGAGACTGCAGGTCAGGCCAGCGCCAAAGACGACAGTAGATCACATGAGGGAGTCCTTTTCTGTGAGATACTTGCAACCGACCATCTAGTGATCTGAGAGAGAGAGAGAGAGAGAGAGAGAAAAAGAACGGGCATTAATAATGTTGACTGCAGCAGAAACAATCCCAGCTGCTCATTCTCAAAAATCAAAAGCAGAAATACAGAGGAAATGTTATTATTGCTTGAGTAAGAGACATTGTGTAAAACCTTAAATTACCACAATATAAACATTCACTGCTCAAAGACTTGCATGGACAATGCCAAGGTATTATATGAAACCGCAGATGAAGTAAAAGTGGCCCAATTTCCTGTTAATGTGGTGCTTTCAGTTACACGTCACATGCGATCTGAATGAGGTGAAAAAAGAGGAAGAGGAAGTCCAAAAAAAACTGGGTTTGAGTGTGCTCTAGTTTAACAACAGCTTCATCTGATACAGCCATATGAAAGCAACAGTAGACTCACACACACACAAATGTAGTGCAGGCCAAATAATGCAAATCCCTAAAGCTCTTTAAAGCATGTCTGTCCGACCCCCCCCCTTTTTACAACCACCGATCCTGGCCCAGACAGCGGCACGGGCCAGGCTGGCCTGCTCGAGGCCTTCTGTGGCTCTCCCAGCAGCTAAATATGCTTTTAATTTTTCATTGCAGCTCTTTCGCTTCACAGGCAGATTGCGAGAGGGAAAATAATTATGTAAAATCAAGACGAACCATGGAGAAAGCGTGTTTACAAAAAAAGAGAGAGAGAAAAACACAGACCAAAATAAAAAGAGAATATTACGCAATTCATTCTGAAGAACAAACAAGAATATTTAGGCACAAACAATTTGCTTTAAGGGTTTCGACACAAGCTCACACACCCCTTACACAGCAGAGCCATAAACAGTCACTTCCTTCAGTTCACACATGCACAACCCACCTATAAAAAACACATTAAGGCTAAAGGAGACGAGAGAGAGCAGAAGAAGAGGAGAGGATTCGAACAGAACAACAAAAACAATCCAGTATGTCGTATTTTTACCTGCTTGCTTTTTAACCGCAGGCAAATAAACTCAGACTTTTCTTTGGATGGCCCCATGTGGAATCATCTCAGTCAGAATAATGCAGTGATGGCCTCGAGCAAGAGAGAACAACCGCACAGTGAACTTTTTACATCTGAGGAGAGTTGTTCAACGGTCCAAACAAAGAGGACTTTTGCAGGCACAATCGAGCACATCATCATATCAAAACACATTTTCACACTAGCCTCATTCTTTACGCCTACAGTGCTTATCTCTACATTGAAGGTTTTTTTTGGTAATGACTATCGTAGCAGCCTCCTATAACAGCACATTCGTGATTGAGATCAGATCAAACACGCCAACGCAATACACGCCCTGCTCTGATTTGGGCCGTACAGTTTGGTCCAAACCTCTCAGAGGATCTCTATTATACATGACTGCTACATTGTGTGCTTGAAATATGCAACAGCAGCCAAAGTGCTAAGAGCGAGAGAGCAGGGCTGTGCACTAGGTCAGCCCTTTTGAGGAATCCAGGCCAAAGACACCATTTATAACACACTATTCATCCCTTATACACACTCCATAAAACAGAGATATGAAAAGAAAAGAGAAAAAAGGTGTGAACTTTCCTTACCTGACCCCTCTAAAAAGGGGTCATATAATACATTTCACATCATTTTGTTTTTGTTCACTGTACTGCACTTAAAAACAGATCTTGATGTGGTTTCCATGACCTTCCTCTCCCTGATGCTTAGAATGAAATGGGTCATTTTTTCATATTTTGAATACTTCTAGCGCTGCATTCACTCTGTGTTTGTGACAGTTGTAAATAACATTTTATCGTGTGTTTAGGAATAATATCTTTCCCTCTTCTTTCCTATGTCCGCAAAGTGACTAGGTGGGCCACCGCATTATCACCAAAATAGGTGTCATTGACATGTGACAATAACAGCCATGTGTAAAGACATTCAGTTTCCTGACGTCAGAAATGAACGATTTTTTGATGAAAGTTTACAGTTCTGAAAGTTTCTGTCTATAGTCTGCTTTTATTGTACACTGAACTCTTTTTATGATATGCAATACGTTTTTGAAAGATCTCCTACTTTTCAAAACAAATATCAATATGAGGGCTGGTCAATAAAATGTTAAAAATAATTAACACTATATTTTCCCCTCAGTGAGCAATAACATGTATTCAATATAACATTTATGTGCCAAAAGTGAAACAAAACAGTGTTAAAAGAGGTCATATGATTGTGCTAAAAAAACTATTTTGTGTATTTGGTGTAATGCAATGTGTTTATGCAGTTTAAGGTGCAAAAAACACAATTTTCCACATACTGTTCATTTGGTGTGCACTGATTAGCCAGGTATCCACTGCACTGTGACTGGTTGAATGCCTCAAGCGTCTGTTTCCCCCTTACCATAACGTGACGCTGTATGTGCAGGCCGGCACTATAACTTTTACTGAGAAGAAATCTACCATAACTTGAAATATGAAATATTTTATTGTAATTTTTTTGGGCCATATGACCTAACCCTAAGCAATGCTAAAATATAGTGAAATATTATCACAATTCAAACTAGCTGTTATCTATTCTATTCTATGGTGCTCAAAAAACATTTATAGCTAATTGTTATCGAACTGAACTGAAAACAGTTGCACTGAATTGACTTGAAATGAAAACAGCTGTGCTGTTTAATATTTTTGCGGAAATAAATTTTTTAGGATTCTTTGATGAATAGAAATTTTGAAAGAACAGCCTGTATCAAGTAAATCTGATTCTTACTGAAATTTATTTATTTATTAAATGTCTCATTTCTGAAAAAATAAATACATAAAAAAAACCTGGAAAAAATAAAAAATTATCAACTGAAACAGATATCTTGAATGTTAGTGTATACACCAGTAGGGATGGGAATTGATAAGATTTTTGTGATTCCAATTCCATTTTCGATTCTGCTTAACGATTCAATTCTTTAT
>JAUCMS010000127.1:13470838-13501173 GCA_032357445.1 Enteromius radiatus
TTTTGCAAACGATTCCAAGGAATCGAAACACTGGGAACCGGTTCTGAACAAGAACCGGTTTTCGATTCCCATCCCTATACACCAGTCTAGGTCACTACAATTAGGATCATTTAAGAAATAGCAAAGTTTACGATGAGAGCAGTCCTTGGGCTCTGGCTTTCATTAAATGCATCAGTCTGAAAATATTGTATCCACCATCAGTTATTCACTTTTACATTACATTCCAGCACTCAGTGGAGAGAGAGTCTGTGTTTGCTGCCGCGTGGGCAGACCTCATTTGAAAAGGAAGCACTGAATGACTATTGATTGAGCTACAGAGGGCAAATTAGGTCAGCAGCAAGGCACATCCAACAAACAGAAACACAGACGTGCGCACACACCCTCTCACTCACAAACACACACACACACAGCCTGGAGGGCGGGTCTAACCAACTCTCCCCCCCATCCGCATGCCGGCTGTCACTTGAGTAGAGAGAGGGGCAAGACTGGAACAGAGAGGGGGTGAGGAAGAGAAAGAGAGCAGAGGGGTGAGCTGGAGGGATGGAGGCCTCTGACACAGGCTGAACCACACTGGGCAGATTTAATCTGGAGGGTAAAACATAGACGCCGTGGGCTGAAGTGGGGAATTTCTGGATCGCTCCATGCAGCCTTGACTTGACCATGACACTTCCACAGAGCATTATCATACTCAACACAATGTGTAACAGCAAGCAGAAACAGGTCTACTGATCTGGATCTTAACTTGACATAAACTTATAAACCCATAAAGATATGCTTAAACACAAATTTAAACAGAGCAAGCTGATTTGCAGCTGATTCTACATGATGCATTTGTTTGGCGCCCAAGAAGACAAACGTGTTTCCTAACTATCTTTCAACTTTCGTTTTACTTTTTTCATGCTGTGTTTGGTGTGAAAGGGCCTTTAGCGCGGATGTTTGTAAAGCTGAACTCGCATGCCTCTCTGTTTGAAATCACTGAGTTTGACACAACTCGAACTCTGTGAACTGTGATGCATGCAAATTTGATGCAGAGGGAGAGAAGGACAAAAGCAACTTCGACATCAGTCCAGACTGTCTGTGGGACCATTTCACCCTGTGGAACATACCGCAACCCAGCCCCCACAGCCCCCCTTTAAAAACACTTTAAGACCACTGCTATTCCCCCTTCCCCCAGTCTGAACCCAGACAGCATGCAGCAATACAACAGAGTTAATACTAAACGACACTGTGCAGTGCAGTGCAGTGGTGACAGACACATACCTGATCGCACAGTTACTACTGCCAATAAAAGCTAAAACAACTTATGGTTTTATGTCTGAACATGCAGTAATTCAACTGTGGATTGACTGGTCATAATATATGTACTGGAATAACATCTGGAAGCTGATAATATAGAAAATCTGACTGTAAAAATACTGCATTGATTGTCTGAAGGAAACTAAACTCAAATGGAAACTCTTATAGGCTAGTTCAAACCAAGTATACCTGCTTATCCTTTATTCCGCAATGTGCTTGTGGGTAAAATACCACGTTTAACTTGTATTATTTTTTTGAAAGGCTTTAGTTTTCCTCCCTCTGCTAAAGTCATTAAGGCCTTCCCTAAGTAAACAGAGCTCTGCAGGGGTCTCATGTGCAGGTGGTTGGATGTGGTTACGGGGGCCCGTTCTCAGAAGGCGAGCAGGACTACAGCAGAAACACTACAACCATCATACAAATGCAGTACGGGCCCAAATTAACACTCTAGTTAGTCCCTTATCTAGCAATAACAAAATATTGCATAGTTTAAAGTCAAATAGCTCTGTAAAATAATGTAAAAGTGAACTCATGAAATCACACTGATTCAGATGGCTTACTAAAAAAATAAAAATAAAAGAACAGTTACTGCCAAGCGTCATATAATACATTTTATTAGTGGAAAATAATAAGAATAGGAAAGGGGAGCCAACTGTTTCCTTTGTTGTGGTTAACTCCAGTGTTTGTGACAGTGGTGTTTCAGTGAGACTGGCCAGTATATGATGCTGCTGCAAGCAAGACATTCAAAAACATTTCTAGACATTTATCTATTGTTTTAGTACTTAAAATCTTGCTTTATCCTGGTTCATGAAACTAGAAGGAGGTGTAATATACACTATATTGTCAAAGGCCTTCCTAAACAACATCTGAACCTCAGGTTCTCAAGCAGTAGATTTCCAAAGATGGGGCTTTTTTTCCTTCCTCTTCTTCAAAAAAGTGAAATATATTTATATTTATTCAAATTGATCCTATCCACAAACAAAAGTTACTGTGTTAATGATCTTATTGTGAACAACTAATGCACATATGGGTGCATGTTTAAATTGGAAAAAATATTTTTCATCAAATAACATACAGTAACAGTAAAAATGACACACGTTATGTCTCTTTAATGATGGATTTATCAAATTATTTATTTTCCTTAAACTCCACCTCTTTCTTAAAATCAACTGCAAGTTCGCATTCTGCTTTGCCTACATTCAGTCAACAACTGATGGACAGAACCAAGTCATGATTTTTTAATAATCAACTTCACTACCACCATGATGTATCATAATGGAAGAAAACATTTGTTGTTACTTTATCTTAAATGCAACAATATTTAAGGGGACAATGATATTTTCTTCCAGGTTTGAAATCAAAATTGTGATACAGATATGTTCTGAACCTCTCTCTCCAGCATTGTATGAGTAGTTGTCCGTATTATTATTCTTTACCATTACTTTTTGACAGGTACATTTTTATGCTTTTTCACTTCTGATCCTGTCAGAACTAGGCTCTGGCCACGGGTAGCCAACACCTCTGCAAAATAAGTGTGACAAGCATTTCTTACAAGATTACTTTACATTTCTTTGTAAAAATGTATCTATACAATGATAGCCTTTGTAGGCCTGATGAAATCCATTTTATTTTTTTCAGTTTGAAGTTTTATGGATTCTGTTTTTTTTTTTTTCCAATTTAAAATTTTCTCAACTCCTTTTTAACAGTTTAAGTCAATTTTAGCAACCAAAAAGCACGTCATATTAATTAATCATGAAACATAGACATAATAAATTGATGTGAAAATGTCTAACAAAAATAACAGGTTTAGGGCCCTATGAAATATTACATTTTTTTCTAAACCACATTTTTGTTTTTTATTTTAACCAAATATTAATTTTTGTATGAATTTATTAATCAAATTAATAACAGTATTTTTTTTCCTCAGACATTTTGTGCTGTTCATTCTTCTGGTTAACAAATGAAGGCATACAATTTTATTATCTTTTAATTATTGGAAATTAAGCTAGCTTTATTTTTTAGGAAAGGGGATTTAGGCTACTATTCAAAATTAAAACATGGAATAAATGTTGTGTGATTATTCCTCAAAAAATAATGTTTGTTTAATTTTAGTATATTAGTAGTAGTAGTGGGTTATGTTTATTCGACTGAAAAAATAGTAATAGACATAATGACTTAAAATTAAACCAGACTTTTATATTGACGGGTTGCCGTGTGAATACTTTACAGTTCTGCAAATGTGATATGACACTAGTTTTACTCAAATCAAACGGCAAAATGTTCACAAAGTGACTCTCAGAGCAGTTTTTTATATGTTGTTCGTGTGTTTATGTCCTCATTTAGTAAGACGGCAGACACTGAACACAAGTCAAGTCAAGTCAAGTCACTTTTATTTATATAGCGCTTTTAACAATACAGATTGTAGCAAAGCACTGAACATCATCAAATAGGAGAACAGAGTGATGGTAATGTATAATGACAAGATTAAACTTTATTTATCAAATGCAGAGACGGTCTCTGTAAACACAGTGAGCGTCACCCGCGCTGTAGTATGTGTGTACTGTAGTAAACAAACCGCACTTTGTTACAGAGAGATGTGCATAACATGCAGGATTCATATTTAACTTGATATTTATAAATACTCCATATCGTGATTTGATTTGAGTGTTATGATAATTGTAGAAAACATAGCTAAACTTGCTAGATACACAGAGATTAGTGTCACAGAATACAGTGTGAAGACAGTATAAAAACAACGAGCCAACAAAACTAATTATTCACATTGTCACAAGTAGTACCGAATTTCAGGCTCTTGAGCAGTGTTTCAAAAAAGAAACAGAGGAGTCAGAGCAATCAATTGTAGAGATGGCAACACCAATAGACCTGCAGTGACGAGCGCTAGTGTAAGGGAATAGAGTTACATGCAAGGGGTTGTACAATGCTTTTAATTGCAAGTTGTATTCTAGTATAACTAGTTGTACAACATGTTTAAATGCACAAACCTGTAAGAAATAGTGCCGTTACTGAGCATGGATGAAGCTCTGCATGTGCTGACTCTTTGAATGTGATACACACATGTGCAAATGGAGCTGCAGGCATACACTTGACTTGTTGCGTACAGTGTTTCTGTTTGTCAGTGCTGTACTAAACTAGTTTAAAGTCATTTGTGTTCTTCCCACTGCAAGCCCTTCTCACTGGATCTTATAGCCCTATTTCATACTTGTGCAGCCCGAGGCTCTCCAGTAGCTGTCCATATTATTATTCTTATCATTACAAATCTTTACTATAAACATATCTCCTCCAGTAAGCTCACACGCTGCTGTTTGAAATTTAAGTTGAGCATATAAACTCTGTATATACAGTAAAATTTATTATCACTGCTATAGTTATAGTCTACTGTTGTTAAAAAAAAAAAAAGAAAACAAAACCTTCAGTCAATTTGAATTTGACATACCTTGACTTTTGAGATTTTTTAAAGCATTTTTCTTGTATTAGCCATTTCTGAACATTTAATATGTCTAAGACAAGTTTGTACAAGATGGAGTTGTAGTTTGTGCACCTTTTCTGCACAGATATTTAACAAGTGATTTAACATTTACATCTTGTTTACAACGTGTGAAGAATCAACAGGGGGAATCGGTCAAACATTCTGGAAAGAAATTGAGATTTAAACTTTTGGCTATATCACCCAGCCCTAATTGCGGTCCAAGCCTACACACAGCCACCTCAGATAAAACACCTCAGTCTTAAAATTAGAGACCACAGCGATTAAGTTGGATCAGTGTCAGTGTACATTCATGGCAGACTTTATAGTAAGTCTCTCAAAACTCTCAGACAAACTTCAAAACATCCTCTGCAAAGTCTACACAGTGACACACACAGAGTTCACGACTGAAGGACAGTTATTTTCTCACGGTGGTCAGAAGCAGTCAGAGGGTCAGCAGTAGGGTTCGTGATGACAGACTAGCACAAAGTAGTCTTGTTGTCTGCTGTACAGAGTGTCTATTATTCCAGCAGATACGGAGGCGGCATAGAGCTTTTCTAAACCTTCAACCCCGGCAGGAGCCACAAACCCAGAAGCGGCCCACGCCCTCCCCTGGGCAGACGGAGCATTCCTGAGGGCTGACTAACCCTGCCTCAAAAAACACACACACAGGACAGACGCACACAAGCACACATGAGGCTAATGCTCAAATACCTGCTCTCAATGCACAGACTTGCTTAGACACAACAACGGTGTGTGTGCACATACAGCACACAATGAGTGCAATCACTTCTACAACATAGAAACGCACAAACAGGTACTGTAGTGTACTCAAACTTACAGACGACAAACTGTGTCACTAATCTACACCACAACCGCAGTCAGACTTGGCACACTTGGCTTTCTCCATCACTTGGGTACTACAGCCATCATAACACCCTCAGGGAATCCACAAACACCTACAGTATAACATGCCATCAGTCATTCGGGACACAAATATGAATACAACTTTCAAAGGATTGGGACCCATTAGTTTCTTGATTAATTTAATGTACCCTTGTTGAATAAAAGCATATATTTCTTTGAGCAATAGTGCATAATTTTTACAGCTAAACTAGGGATGGATTGCATTGGATGGACTGTCTATTAGAGTCAATATAAATAAATTAATATAGATTCTATGTGTGTCATTTTTTTAATACAATAGCAGCTGTGCTTCAACACACTGTGCTAGTTATTATTTGCATGGTATGAACGTTTATGCAAGTTTTGCATTTTACATCCATTTATATTTATGTAAATCATTTTATTCAAAGTGACTTACACTGCGGTTAAGGTATACAAGTGAATTAAGGTATATGTCAGTGCATGCATTAACTTGAAATTTTACTGTGTGAGCTGCATGAACGTTATTTAAGCATTGCTGCTACAGCTGTACACATTCAGACAGAGGTTTTTTGGCCTTTGTGCTGTGTCTCAGGCTGTTTCGTGTCTCAGAGCCCCACCACAATGCTGTGCTTTTAAAAATAGTCCTAATTTTAAAAAGTGTGTCTGGTCTCCAGCATACGGTTACATTCAGCAGCACTCTGCACATTAGGATCAGGTGAACCCCAAACCAGCCTATTGGGCCTCAAGGCAAGTCTTTAGTCAACCCACAGACTAATCAATACTAAAAATATGTAGTTTTACATATCTCTACCATGAATCATCACTATTAAGCCCAACCGCAGGTTGCCCCGGGGCAGTCCCTGTAATGAGAGTACAGCAAGTCACATTAGATAAAAGTCTTCAAAGACCATGACAGGTCTGAGGCCAATGGTGCTCACATAGTGTCTTTACTGTTAGTTTCAGCCATTACTTCAAAGAGTTGTGAAATTCTGTCACGCTGTCTTTCACTCTCTTTCCATCAGCTGCCACACAATAACTCTGAATCATCAGACAGATTCACTTCCCTCAGATGCGCGGCGCTTTGAAGGCATTACCCCGGTCGAAACAAAACAAGCCTCTGCACATCAATTACAAGCCAATGACATCCAATCTCCATGTTTTATCAAAAGCGCTTTTGAATCACTGTATACTGTATAGAGTTTCAGGATGCCAGACGTAAAGCCAGACATCTCTTCAAGGCGCAGACACTTTTAGTTTCAAACACCAACAATAAACTCCAGGCAAGGCAAGGCACATATAATTTCTTGGCTGATAAGCAACTTGTTAGAGAAATCGGCTGAATGCTCCTACACAATGGACAACAGGTTTTATTCACAGTTCAGATGCCTTTGAAGTCATAGTGCGTGGAGTGCAAAAGCAAACAAAGACCAAGGGCTTGAGATATAGTAGGCATCCCAGAACACAGACATGCTGCAGTGCAGACATCCTCCCAGGAAGTCTATGTGGAGACTCCGATAGGGCTTCGACAGGTGTATGGCAGGCGAAGGAAGTGTGGCCATGGTATAATTATGTTTTTCGTATCCTGTCTTGGACAATTTCAATCTGTCTTCCATCTCCTCTTTCCGCTGCTTCTTTTGAACTCAATGTCCTCTTCCACTATTTCCTATCTCTGTATCACTCTTTCTCTGGATCTCCAACAGGCCGGGACAGGCTTCCAGCATGAGCTGCATGTGAGGGCAAAACAGGATTGTGTGGCCTGAAGCGAGTCGAGGGTGTCTGAGGAATCTGGATCCTTCAGCAGAGTGAGGCAAAGTGTTGTGTAGGCTACCATCTACAGATCTGACCAAGAATAGAGTCTTGCTTGCTGTGCTGATTCAGGTTACACTACTCTAACAACAAGAAGAAAAAACTGAAGTATAAGCCAAAAGGGATTAGATGCACAAAAGCAGTCAATCTGAGTTAACCTGGTACACACATCTCAATAGCTGAAGTCTTCATGTGTTCTGGTTTCTGTCACCACCGAGCTCTACCAGAGAAGCACCAGTGGGTCACACCACAAAGCCACAGGCTCAAACTCCCTCACTCGCTCCGAGGTGACTCAGCT
Organism: Enteromius radiatus; assembly: GCA_032357445.1. Classification (NCBI taxonomy): domain Eukaryota; kingdom Metazoa; phylum Chordata; class Actinopteri; order Cypriniformes; family Cyprinidae; genus Enteromius; species Enteromius radiatus. The sequence continues at coordinate 13,478,608 of JAUCMS010000127.1, forward strand.
TGATCTCTGGCTGAGAGCCCTGCTTTCACTGAGCTATCCGTTGTTTGGAAACAACAACCAATACAACAGCACTGCAGGCTTGGACCACAGCTGCTCGGTACTGTAACACTAATTATGCAAACTTATTGCAAAGGAGATCTCAAAGGGACTCTATTTATATATATTTTATATGTCTATGTGTTGGCTATAAGGTTACATAGGCTAGTTCGTCGTGTGTCTTCTAGTTTTTAATTAAATTCCGTTAGGCAACCCAATTTAGTAAATATGGTAAATTTAGTCAAGCAACCCAAATGTGTCAAGGCAATGGCATATAGCTCATGAATAAACTCTCCTAAGAGGTTTACCAGCATAGTAATTCTGTAGCATCTTGTTCCATTTCGTACAGCTACAGTACCTGTGATTAAAAGGCTGAAGACTGTGCAGATAGGTGACATCTGTGGCCTTTACAGAATATAAAAGAAGATCTGTCTTTATTGTCTGTAAACTATGAAAACAATAACTATGAAGTTCAACTGCGATCTACACAAATATGAGGTTTTCAATGGCAATACAGTCAGAGGTTGCTTTACAGATAATCATTATCCATTAGTTTGACTGACTTGGTGTAAATTCCCATCATGCTCTAGTTATTTTCTATCAAATCTTGCATTGCTTAATGTGATATTGATATCACAAAAAGATTTTCTGTCAAGAGCTCTTTTAGTCTTTCCAAACCATTCTGATCATTTAATGTGAAAAAGACACTGCGATCTGGTCACCTGATTTAAAAACCAACACTACATGAATTATTTTACGTTCTCTCTCTCTCTGAAGAGGAAGCTCTATTTTCTACTCTCTATATTAGCATTGTTAACTGTTGGAATTCTAATGGGGTGTGCAATAAATCAGTTTATTTTTTTTACTTTACCTGACTGACAAAATCATTTGGACATTTTCATGAGCTTTGCTAAATAATGTGTACAATATGTAAAGATCATAATAACTACTGACCAGTATAATGAAAATACACACCATTGTTCAAAAGTTTGGGGTTGGATTTTTCAAATATTTTACCTTTCAATATAAATACATCTTACAGAAACAAAAACCATCATTTATAACATCACTTCAGTGACATCTATAAACAAGTTTTGGATTTGCACGTTTAAATACATCAACAAACAGAACGACAGAACCAGTGCTTGTGTCATGTTTCTCTTTACTAAAGTGCAGAGACTGAAGATCTGCTGAGAGTAAGGGCTTGTAGGTAACCCTCGTGTGGCTCGTAAAGGCAAGACCTGTGAGCAGTTGGCCAGCATCATACTGTGACATAACAAGATTAACCAGTCATTGCAAAACTAAAAGGAAAAAACAACTTCTGACAACAGCCTTCATCCTATATCCACATATGCACACGCACACATTCATGAAGAATGGCAGACCTAAACGTCCTCCGCCAAATATTTCCCACCATCCACAATACAAGCACTGAATTCATAACACATCGTTTAGCCCAGATACAGCAGCTCCAGCGCTCCCCAGATTAAGGTCGGGTTATATAACCTCATCACAACCCAAACGACATCCCCAGGCAAGGCAAATATGGGTTTATGAAAGCACATAGGAGTATAAAATTATAATAAATCAACAGGAGGGTCGGAATTTGATAATATAACCAGATGCGAGTTACCGCACTATGGATGGAGATGCTGTTTATGATCTTTGCAGGAAACACTAGAGTTGCAGGAAAGACTAGAGTTGATTACTAAACAGAAGGGGGCTTTGCTGCTGTCTTCAACTTTAATGTGTTCTAGCTTCACTTTAAGACTATGTAGACTAGTTCTGCCAAAAGCACGACAGTAAAACAGCCCACTTCACCGCAAGCCGATGTTTCCGAGTCGAGGATGTTTTTAAATGCACTCACCGTGGTATGGTGATACACTTGGTGTTGACATTCTGAGTTGTGATGGCTTTCTCAAGCTCGTCCAGCTGTCCCGTCTTCTTCAGCTTCTTCACCAGACTCTTGACGGCCTTTTCGCACCATTTCTCCTCCTGTCCGTTCTGCTCTCCCTTCTTCCAGCCAAGCAACCTCTTCACGATCGGCGGAGTGAACGGTAAAATTGACATGCTGAATTCAGTTCAGCGTTCCTCTATTGCGCAGTCTCTCACGCAACTCGGATAGAAATTCGGGATACTTTTCTATCTTCAGCGTAATCCGAAGGCGGTAAATCAAAAATAAACTGCTCTGCGGTCGATAGTAAAATTGAGGAAAAAAGTGAGAGGCACTTGAGACGTGACCGAGACACGGTCTCAAGTTCAGCGCTCAGCTTTGCTCCGTCTGTCTCTCGAGATCATCAAGCAAGCATAGTGCGCGCCACACACCACTAGGGCCATTCATATCCCTCCGCGAGGAAATAGTTCCACTTCATTCCGTCTGGACAAACTGGGCGACGCGTTCTGCTAGTAAAATGCAGATATATTTAAATTAATTATGCAGTATCTTATATGTCTGTAATATAGCGTATTTATTTGTGCAGTCACATTTAAATAGTTGTTTACTCAAGTTTAATGTCATCCGCTTTGCACTGTGCTGCGGCTCTCTATGACGTTTTCCGTTTACTTTTAAAGGTACACTTAGTACTTTCTCTTCATCAAAAAGTTTTACCCCGGAAAGAAACGAGTTGTATAAAGGTTAAAAATCATGTACAATCACATGAAACAAGGATATTAGTTATATACCAGTATCTTGATAAAGCATTTTATCCATCCTTGAGGGCTACATATTATTGACATCACATTGCTAAACTCGCTTACATTCACAAGGACTTATGTACAGAATGTCTTAGATTTGGGAACAGTGTACTTAATTTGAAACAGGGACTAAGCTAAACCTCTTGAACAGTTTTATAGTTCCACTCCTCCTGTGCTATTGTAAACACTCATAAAACACACCATATACTACTATTAGACAGTGACACACAGGAAGCAGGTTGTACAAAACCTTATCATTCACAAAATCAGTAAAGCAACTGCAGGTTGACTATCTTTTACTCTCTCAACCTCTCCCACCCCCACTCTTTCTTTCACCATAGGCCAGTCTGTGAGTAAAGGGGCATCCCACCGAAGTGAGTATACAGGGTCTAATTAATCTGATAGTGGGCATGGGCTTCTTTTTTAGTGAGGGTGTGGGGATGAAAGGCACAACGCTGAGTATGCAGCGGCCTTGCCTCAGCATGATGACAGCAACATGCAATCTTACATGTCCCTAATGAGCAGTAAACTCATACACAAACATTGCACCAGACTCACTGAAAGCACAATAAATGAGTCTCAACAAATAGCTCTTTTCCAAACAGAAAATTGGGAAGATTTTACTTTTCACTTTATTGTGTTACTAGAATACTAGATTAGCTAAAACTCGCATGAGGTGTTATAATATTTTTTTTAGTTCTTATGTGATCTTGTGATAATATTTTATCATTAACACAATTATTTATGTTTTTTTTTTATGGGGGATTTAACCAAATGTTTTTTTGTTCGGTGTCTGTTATATGTAGCTATTACTGACCATCATCTTTGGGTACACAAACACACACACACACACACATGAACATATGCTAGTGGGAGTTGGGTCAGAAGTGTCAAGAGAAGTGTGTGCAGCCAAGGGCCAGCTGTTACAAAATGAAAACACAAGGACCTGCACTAGTCAGATATGATTTATCCTTATCAGATTGAGCCCAGGATTTTTGTCCCTTTACACAAGACATATTACGCAAGAACAAAGCAGTGAGTAAGAATTGTACAGGTTCAATTTTTATTTTTTCAAAGGCATTTTGATTTTTTTTTTTTTTTAATTCCAATATAGAGAGTTTTAAATTGCTAGTCATTAGAGTTTGGCCACACACATTTAGTTACATTTATGTATGGCAACCATTACACTGGTCACTGCAGTCAAGCTGCACATTTTAGAGGCAGCCTCCATCTTGCCACATGCTGTCATGCAGATACATGATGAACACACACACACACACACACACTCACCCACATGCAGGTTTGCTTAGCCAGCTACATGAGGATTTATCATACAGATCTTTGTAAAACTATATAGTACCATTAACATTTTTTAACTCAATAAGATTTTTTTTAACTGTGCTAAAAATACCCTGGTCCTTAGCGCTGCGTGGCACTGTTTATGTCTTTTATCTATTTTAAAGAACGTATACTGTTATATCATTTCCTTTCTTTTTGTCCTCCCACACAGTTATAGTCAATATATGCCCGTAACTGATGTATAAACAGATGATCTTTCTGTGCACAGATTGACACACCTCAGGAATCTAAAAGATTGTGTGCTGAAAAACTGCAGGGTTGTTCATTCAGTGCCGTTTCTGCATCTTATTTAATATGCTGGCTAAATTTGACAAATGTGCATCTACAATGCATACTTCCATTCAAACGTTTGGGGTCAGCAAATGTTTATCCTTTTTTCAACAAGGACACTTTAAATTGTTCAAAAGTTATATTAAAAACATAGTGATACAAAATAGATCCAGTAATGTAAAATAAATGCGATTCTTTGAAACTTTCTTTTCATCAAAGAATCTTGAAAAATGTAGGTGTGCAGTTTACACAGAAATATTAAGCAGCACAACCATTTTCAATATAATACAAAATGCTTTTTTTTAAACAGTAAAAAAAAACTTACTGAGTTCAAATTTTCAAATGTTAGTATTTAGCTTTACAAAGGTCTGTATGATAAATCCTCATGTAGTTAGCCAAGCAAACTGAGTGAGTGTTTATGTTCATTATGTATCTGCATGACAGCGTGTGGCAGGATGGAGGCTGCCAGTATTAAAGTGTGCAGCTTGACTGCAGTGGCCAGCATGAGCTCAGCACCTGTTTATTCCCTCAGGGGCTTCGGCTCCTGGACAGCTGGTTTAGGGGTGTAGGAAGGGATGAAGTCCAGGCCCTGGTGGGCTTGTAGTTGAGAATGTGTGGGGGTAGGGGGCAGATGGGATCTAGAAGGGGGCGAAGTGGGGGATTTGGGGGTATATATGTCTGCGTGTGTGTGCGTGCATGCATTCGTCTGAAGAATTGCCTCACACACAAAGGCAAGGCTGTGTGAATGAGTAATGGCCCTATACAATCTGATGGCTGATGAGGGTATTGTGCATACTTGGACTCAAGAGACCCTGGGGAGCTACAAGGTGGTAAGGAGGGGGCTGAACTATGTCCCAGCGGAGGACATGTGTTAGAGTGATAAGATGAAGCTTATGTCTAATCAACGGTGTTTAACACAATACTAGTATCGATGTGATCAAGGACAGCTGGAAGAAAGCAATGATCTTGGCTTCATCTGTACATGTTCAGCAGAACTAAAAACAGCAGAAGGGGACAACAGCATTGATTTGTTTTCTTTCTTTTTTGTTAATCATTAAGTATGATTAAACATGTATAAGCCTTTTTCTCAGTTTATAATGAGCTATTTTGAATTTTTCTGTAGTTTAACAGGTGTTTTTCTCTGTTGCATTGACATAGTGTTCTAACAAGATAACTTTATGTGTATAAAGTGTACAGCTGAAGAAGACAGATGGAAAAAAATGCCACAAAATCATTTCGGAAAACAGTTCTGATGTGATGACTTTGTGCCAGTATGTTGTGAGTGACAGATACTGAGAGATAAACAAATATTTCTGTCAAGAGCTAGTTCAGTGAAGCTCTGAGTAGCAGTGTTTGTGTGTGGTAGGAGCTTTATGTTGTTTATATGCATACAATTTTGTTTATATTTTAGAGTTTTCATTCCAGTGTAAAATCACGGACACATTTTATTTTAAGGTCTAAATTCTGCTATCAACAAACCATTATATATGACTTTTGCCTCAATAAACTCCTAATTTGCTGCTTATTAATTAGCCAATGAGGTAGTTGTTCAATTTACATATTAGGTATTAAGGATGTAGAATATGGTCATGCTGAATATGTGCTTTATAAGTAGTAATAAACAGCCAATATAAAGCGTTACCAAAATCACTTTTATATGTGTGTGTGTGTGTATCAACTAAATGTTTAGTGTGTACACTATCTATACTTTAGGAATACTTTAGGAATAGCTATACTTTGGGAACTTCCTGGAAGTGAGCTCTGGGAACATCTAGAGACATTCTTATTTGTGGAAATGCTATATACTATTGTTATAATAAAGTATTTTAAATGTTTTTAAAAGAAGTCTCTTTTATTCACCAATGCTACATTTGATCAGATCATAACATGTGCTGATTTGGTACTCAAGAAACATTTTTTATATCAATGTTGAAAACCATTGTGTTGCTTAATATTGTTGTGGAAACTGAGATACTTTTTTACAGGATTCTTTTGTTTGAAATAGAAATATATCTTTTGATAAATTCAAATAGAATGTATCTTTTAGCATATGAGTTTTTCATAATTATGTGTATATTAAAGCCGGTAGAAATGTTCTCATTTGCACTGCATTGCTCGAGAAAATGTGTGTGTGTTTGTTCATCTGTGTGTGTGTGTGTGTGTGTTTACGAATGTACTTAAGAAATTTGCAACTCCATAGGGTGAAGATTCCAAGCACTAGAGCACAAAACAACCAAAGTTGTTTTGCTATTTTAAATCCATCAATCTGTCCACAGACTCACACAGATCCAAAGCACAACAACAGGCATATGCAAACACACATCCACACACAACCTCCATAAAACCATTAACTGAAGTAAAGCCACTCCTCAGTCAGCATCATAAAGATTCTTTTGCTCTAAAAATTTTAACCAATGTTATGTTTGATTCCTTATATCTCCAAAGCACAAAAACAACTATTAAAGTCATAAAGACCCAAACTATATATAATTATGTTACCTGCGTGTGAGCGCATTGAAACTAAAAGCCTATCAACACATCTTGCCTGCATTAAAATACAGCACTTTCATTCCATGTCATGTTAACAATGCTGTTTTAAAGCACTCACTGTTGGAAGAAGATAACCCAAACATATGATTGGCTGAGTTTGCATGCTGTAGTCATTTCAGTTGTCTGTGAAAGACACTGATAAGCTCTGAGGGCTGTGATAAATCTGGTCACCACCACTTAGTCAACACCAGCCCACACTCCAGTGTTACGTAATATGACGCTCTGGATTTGTATTATTGTAGGAGTGTGCTGCGTTGCAAAAGCACCAGTGACTCAGCTTGTGTATGTTTCTTTTTTATTTGTCTATGTGAGTAACAGGGACTAAAAGAGTGCAGACCCAGCATGGAGGGCATATATTTTGTGGCTGATACGGGCCCAGAGCATCCACACCCATGTGAGGATTACCATGATTCACGTGCTGATGCGTGCACAAGGCTGGAGATCTGACTCCTCTATTGTGCTGAGTGTGAGGCATACTGCTCTTAGCACCAGTGAGTCAGAGCGAATAGCCAACCGTGTGTTGGAAAAACTGAGGGAAGAATGACATGGATCAGCAAGCGCTGACTAAAATCTAACAGAGACCATAAATGGTGATGATGCCACTGTCCCATGCCTTCTTGACCTTTCATTTGGACACTGTTGAAGACAATTTAATTAGTTTATCATACAGAGGATGCTACCACATAAATAAAACGTTTTTACCCCCCCCCCCCCCCCAAATTGTTTTACAATAACTCGTTGCAGACGCCCTTCGTTACGGGCCAGCTGTTATTTAAGGATTTACAAGCAACCCTGCGCCACCCGGTGGCGAAGACGGTTTATTGAAGTTACAACTTTTTTGGTTCGAGCTGGAGAATCCAGCTGTTAGTAAGTTTTAGAACATTTCTATCTGCTTTATTCCTACACCTTGGTACACCAACTTCATGTGGCAAAAATATACTTTCAGATATACATTAACATTTTTTTCCAAAGTGACTTACAAATGAGGACAGTAGAAGCAACCACCAAACCACCAAAAACCACCAAAAAAACATTAATATGTAATTCTGGGTTAGGCTAACCCAGCACAAAGCAAAGCTTTTTATATACACTTTTAAAAATAAAGGTTCTTTATTGGCATCAATAGTTCAGTGAAGAACATTGAACATCAATGGAACATTTAAAATGCATAAAAGTTTTTTTTAGTTTAAATGGGTTCTTTTTTTAAAAAAATGGTTCTGTTAGGAAGAGTTCTTTTAGGAACGTACAGGTCCTTTTGGGAACCAAAAGTGGCATTACTGCAAAAACACCCTTTTAGAACCTATACTTATGCAACAAATAAAAAGAAAGAATAGTAAATAGAATAGAAAAATAATAGGGAATGCTAGTGTTAGAGGTTTATTTTTATTTATTTTTTTAAAAAGAGTCAAAAGAATATAAATTTTTATTTAAAAAAGGACCATTTAATAATATTTAAATAGGCTATATATATATGTATCCAGTTAGGAGACAGCTAACCATTAACCATTTTCCCCAACAGTGTTATCTTTTTTTAAAAGTGTAATTTTAAAAATTAATAAGCTTATCTATTTTAGACTCTTTTTTGGTCATCTGCTAGGTCAGTGTAAATTTGAGTGATGTACCAATCCAGTGCATTAAATTCTCAGCAGCGTTGAGAGCCGCGCTTTCGCAGCGAGTTAGTGTGAGTGGATGCAGAACTGTTGGGTGGGGTCTGAGAAGCAGGGGCTTCGAAGGGGCTCGGAGCAGCTTTACAAGCGCCCTTTAATCCATACTTAAATACTGTTGTGTGCACTGCAAATATTCTTAAGAGGAAATAACAGACTTTAAAAATATAACTTGAGCAAACACGGGGTCTGAACAGTCTAGTCTCTTTAGCTGTTGCCTCACACACAGAGAGGGATAAACACAGCCCATTATAGAAGAGCTTGATCACAGGATACTCTTTAATTAAGCACAAGCCTTTATTTAGAGTAGCAAAGCCAACACGCAATTCACTCCTAAAACTTTCCACTGATTAGAACAATAATCTACACTTAGCCTACTGTACTTTCCTAATAAATGTGTAAAAAGAGAATGCACCTCATATCTCATTACAATGACATTTAGTGTGTTTTATAGTGGACTAAAAGATTGCATTTCCAGCAATAAAGAACATTCACAAGTATATTATTGACATAAAACTTTTATTCTAGCTTGAAGCAATAGGATTTTCACTTTGCAAGACATTGAAGACGCAATGTTTTGATTAGCTATTATTGTGACGGCACCCATTCACCGCAAAGGATTCACCGGTGATATAAAACTTCTCCAAATCTGTATCAATGAAGAAACAAACTCATCCACATCTATGATGGCCTGAGGGTGAGTACGTTTACAGCAATCTTTCATTTTTGGGTGAACTGGTTTGATCAGCTGGTCACAAGTTTATTGCTGATGCAATAAGGTTGGACCAACTTGTGTTCAACTTAGACCAGCCAGAAACCAGTTTTCTTCTTCTAAAACATAGATACCACTTTGAGCTGGATTTTTCAGCAAGGAAGGCAGAGAAGAAAATTGCTGACAGACTATTTGATTAGACTATTACGAATAGTTCAATGTATCTCTCACGTGTCACATGGCAAAAGACTCCAAGCATGTGGGTTGAAAAAAATTCATCATGGTTAGGCAGCGTTTAGAAAACCGTGGAAACATTTCCAGTGTCTGCTAGTATAATTTAGGAGATTAAACAATACAGCACAGTTATAAATCACTAACGGATCACACAGCTATTTGGGCTGAGCTCCAGCTCCTCATGAATGGAAGCAGAAACGGCAAAGGAAAACATCTGAGGTTGCTTGGCTCCAGTGAGCGTTCACATCTAATGTGTCTTCCAGGAAAATATTGACTAGCTGCATGGCCGGTCGCCAAAACATGATGCCAGAGGATTGTCCTGCTCCTTCCAAAAGGTTCTTACGGGCATGTAGTTAGTTTAGACGCCACCAGGTGGCAGTAATTCACAACGGAATACGTTTTACACCCATTCCATCCCCTTTCCCCCCAAAATAAAAATTTCTGAAAATAAGGCAATAATATTTTATGCTAAATGTAAAATCTATAATATGTCATGTAATGAAGTATGCAAAATATATGCAAGTAAAAATAATACAATTAAGAACCTTCTGTTATTATAATCTTGAGGTGTTAAGACTTATCTAATCATCTGGAGACACTTATTTAGGCAGTTATGATACTTTATCCCTAAGGGACTTTATGACAGGCCTGAAATACTGCTTCAATAACACCACAGGATGAGACAGAGGAAGAGGGAGCCATTTTAGGAAGGAATGCCCCCTGCTCTGGTTTCACTGAGCGAGAGAGTGTGAAAGAAAGAGAGATGATGATGATTTATAAAAATGTGATTTTTTTTATGAGGATTTGTCAAAATAAAACAGACTAAAATACTTTACATATTATACCATTGTCTGCTAGTACACTGAAAAAAAAATTATACTACATTTTTAAGGTAAGTTGTTGCAAACTATTTATTTTTAGCCAAATTGTAAGTAAAACAATGTTGAAAGTTAGTCAGCTAAATTTTTATTTAAATGTAGCTACAACCACTATATGAACCTCATCCAGTTTAACAATTAAATTAGTTATTACTTGTTTGTTTATTTACTTATTTAGGTGCTTATTCTCATTTATCCACTGTAATTACAAATTCATACATAAATAAATAAATAATTTCCTGTGAATTAATGCAACATATCTGCAGCATACAACATAATGTGTAAAGTAGTCGGTATTATTTTGACAAATAAAGTTGAAAAAAAAAAAAAAAACTCAACTCCTGGTAGCATGTGCTGGTCTGCTTGCCTATAGATTACCTTTCTTATCATCATATGCTGGCATTGTGTGGATAGATGGCTGTGTGTGCCTACAAAATTGAATAACTGTCTGTCATCATATCCTTGAATATCATCTACTGTATATATATCCAGTATATGTGCTGGATTACGTAGACTTACGTATACAATCTATATATATATATATAGATTGAGATAATTAATGCCATAAATGAGCTTTGAAGGCAAACACATGCATGTGGTTTCTCATGTATTTGTGGGTATGTATGTGTGTCTATACATATGTATGTGTGAGAATGTTTGCTTGCAACAAGCATGTTTAGCTGAGGCTAGTGAAAGTAAAACTGATGAGAAAATGTCTGACTGTGTACAGATGCCCAGTCTAGTGTGGAGCCAGTCCGTCTGCCGGCCGACTGCCCTCCTGGAGACTCGAGAACATCCGATCCTCCTGTGGAGAGAGAGAGAGAGAGAGAGAGAGAGAGAGAGAGAGAGCGAGAGCTAAGGTGAGAAAATAGAGAGAGAAAAAGAGAAAAGGTGGAGTACATACTAACACTTTTTTTACAACCTCAAATTTGTCACCTAATAATGTTAAAAGCAGCATGCCATATACTTCATAAATAATGCAAAATATATCTGTAATATATTTTCAAGATAAAATGAAATAACTATGAATGACAGATGGTAAATGCAATCATTTTCTAGTCAACAACCCAAAGAACAGAATAGAACAGAAACACTGAAAATTCATAAAAATAAATATTTATTTAAAAGGTCAGTTATTAAAATGAGAATCTGATTAGAATTGGTGCTCAAAGATTTACTTTGAAACACTTTTGACTCTTGTCAGTAAATTGTTAGTAAACTAAACTACTAGTAAAGTAGCACATCGAAATAAAAACGAACATTTGAAATCAGTGGGTTACTAACCTTTAATTTTAGAATTTGTTAATAGCTTTATCAGTACTAATAGCTTTTTATTCATAATTCATAACTGTTAAAACAAATACATATACTGTACGTATGAAGAGTTTAATTCAGAGTTCAATTCAATTATATAGTCCTATATAAATATAGGGGTAGTTGACATATGAATGTGTCCTATAGTGTAACGTAAAAATGTAAAAAAACTCTAACATTAAAGACAAACCTCTCTCATGCTGTCTGTAACTCTAAGAATGAAGATACATTTTTCTTGTTATTTGTATGTTAATTGTTTTTTTTTTTTTTACATTTTCACTATGTTACACCATAAGAGACGTTCCAATTTTGTATTTGTCAACACACACACACGTTAATAAATTAGTGTATTACTGATTAGCGAAAAGCTATCATCCAATTCTGAAAGTTAATAGCCACCCACTGATGCACACTTCCACACACAAAGAGATGTGCCCATCAGGAACAAAATGAAGAATGGATTATCTTCTTTATATATCACTGTGGCCTGTCTGCTAAACACTGGAGCTGAACAGCAGAACTGTGTCTGGCTCCATGGGGACCATATTGATTTCTCTGCTGCAGAGCTATTGACAGGAAATGCTGGACAGTCTACAGTGGCACAGTCTTTTATAAATACACAGTTATACTTGATAAAAAAAAAACAAAACCTACAAGCCTATAAAATATAATAATTCAAAATTATATGATGGAGCAAAGACAAATATTTTTCCTCAGCAAGCAAAACAGCCCAAAAGAAAACCACCTCCACAGACACATACTTATCCAAGGGTTTGGGGGTAATTCAAAGTACTTCTGAGATGCAAACGAGAGGGGTACATAGATGAAGTGAGAGAGGACTTCGTAAAGAAGCGAAAGGGTAGGGAAATGGTTTTGGCAGTGTTTCAGGATCTGGGTCTAGCAGTGTTATGTCTGAAGGATGTTTAAGGAGCGGGCCGTCCCAAGCCAGGCTTCCAGTCTCACTATAATTACTACAGTGGCTGACAGACATAGTGCTTACAGAAACAAAACAGAGACAGAATTAAGAATAAACACCAATATGCCTTCATGCCAAACTCTACACACATAAACGTATACATCACGGACACATGACATACATACATGGACTAGAGTTATAGGGCTGCTGAATGATTTAAAGAAAAAGAAAAAGGGTGAAAGAAAATAATGGCTAAATATTATATTTAGATAATTAACTGATGACAGAATGATTTATGATGCTGTCTGCTTTTATTTCACTCGCCGTGCATTTTCAAGACTTGGGAATAAAGAATACGAAACGGGGGCATGTGGGAAAAAAATGAAATAGCTGATATGTAATTAAATGTTTTATGTGATGTCAAAATGGTACCTCTGCATTTCTTATTGGTATAATCTTCTTTAGTTCTCTTCCTAAAGGCCTCACAGCATTAGATTTAATTAGCTTTAATCAGGAAGGCTTTTTCCAACAAGCAATAACTTTACAGTGATGACAAACAATTATGCATTCATTGAGATTAGCTTCCTGTAAGTTCCTCCAAAAATGATTATCTTTCTTTTCATAAAAAAAGGTAGTGTTTGTTACTCAAATATTGCATTGTAAATCTAATAATGGAAATATATGAAAAATTAGTGTTGTAATTCATTTATCTTATACAGCTATCTTTCTTTCTTTTCTTTTTTTTTATGTACCTTCAACTCAAAGCACAAGATCGCCAAAAATAAGACACACAAGTTAATTACATTAGCCATCTCAAAGAAAGCCAATTGTTTGATTTGAAATCAACTGTGTTCACATATGCGAAGGGCAAGCATTTGAGTTTATTCTTTGCGAGTTAAACGATTGAATCCCAAACTGGTATGATCTGGTGTGGTAGAAACTGAATTAGAGCAGCACTGGCTGAGCCAAAATCACTGCACTCACTCAGAAATCCAGTTCACTGTGAGGTCAGCCCACCATGGAGTTAAAAACACCACGGCTAGAAACCTCACGCAGAAACACAGCTGAGAGCCAGAGATCCTGCTTCCAGAATGTGACGAATGAGATCAATTAGATAGAAACTAAAAAACATTCATGCACATAAAAGAACAGACAATATTATTTGAGCTGATAATGCCGTTTCATGCACAGTCACCCTGACTGCTGAGAAATGTGCAAGAATGCAATGTTGATTTAAAAGTTTAATCTATTCAAATCCTCCCTGAAAAGCAGCATCAGCTCTTGAGGAGACAAACATGCTAAATGTTTTTCCGTTTCCCTGCACAGATACAAATGTTCAAAGGTGCTTTTTCTCTTCTGTCTCCACAGTCATAATATGGTGCTCACAGAGCTGAAGAATGTGTCTGGAGCTGGGCGGCCGGGGCAGCGTGGCGCAGGGATAATGTCTATGTTGCTTTCTGGGAGTCCTGTTTTAAAAGGGATGAGGTGGGGCCAGGCAGACTGCTGAGTAAGCTAGCCACTACGCGGTCGCTCTCTAGAACAAACAACGGCACTGAAAGAAAGCTTCCCTGGACCCCGATGCATTGCAACACTGAAAACACTTCATGCGATGTGTAAGCAAAGCAACATTTCATTTAGGGGTTTTTTAGAGGTTTGATGAAGACTATATGCCCTGTTCTACAGATGAATTAAGTACATGAGCTAATTGGAAATTTCCAAAAGATCTCTAAATAACAGCCTTAATTCATTTCACTGGCAATTTCTTTTATGTATCCCATAACCTTTTTATAGTTTTATTCATGAAGTCAGCAAAACATCAAACATCTTTTATCAAAGACAAAAGACCCAGTGATAAATTCATGACTGTAAGCTCAGCATTTATAATAAGGACGAAATTAAATTAGAGGTTATTTTTGCTGATTTTCTGATAGCAGCCAGCAAAAAAATGCATATACCATACTTCATTTGATATTAACCATGTGTGATATTAAATATGAAAAGTATTATTTTGATATCCATTGACATTATTTACAGATTTTTTTTTTTCATATGGTGAAACAATAGTCCTGTGTTTAAATTTGTGTTTACAATTTCACACACACACACACACACACACACACAAATGAGTATAATATTACTTGAGATGTAAATTCCACACAGAACGCTGAAATGCATTTCTTTTGTTTTTATTTCCTCTGTCCATCCATAAAGACATTGCACCATACATAAATAATTATGTTGTAAAAATGACTCAGTATTTACAAGTATTTCATATAATACGTTTATATAAAACTTTATATTAAATTTAGATAGATTACATTTGGGTTTGTGGCTGTGGGCGTCTGAGAGTGTGCAGGGTGTGGTGAGAGCGATTTATATGTTTGCATTTGTTCATGTGTATACGTTATCTGTGGTTGTTCAGTAAAATCTCTAACCAGCACGGGCACGATGTAATAAACTGTCTTGAGTAGCACGGTCCCCAGCCCTTGGCAAAACTGATCCTCACACTGTTTGGGTCGTATGGCCCTTCCATGTGCACCAAATCGCTGGGGGGTTGAATTTGGCACGACTTCTCAAAGTCAAAAACCTTTATGGAGTAGCCTGGCATGACTCTCCTCACAGTCAAACTCAGGAAGGGATGATGTTCCAGAGTCGGGGAATTCACAAAAATAGGGTGCTGACTGCGATTGTAGGCCCAAACTCCATCTGGCTCTTTGCTGAGGAGGATGCCGTGTCCGATTTTGCCACGGGTGCGCTGGACGGAGGTGGAACGTGGAGAGAGGGGGAGCAGGCCCAAGCACAAGCCTGTACCCTGAGGTAGGTCATAGAAGATGCTAAGAGAGGCGTCATGAACTGGGTACAGGCGGCCCACACGAGTACGAAGCTCCCAGTATGCCACGTTACACCAGTGGTTCTGAGCCAGGGAGGAGGGAGACATACTGGCATCTGTGAAGTGAAAATAAACAAACTTTAATTTCAAAAAGGGACAAACCATTGTACAAATACTATTTAAAGATTCTTTTTCCAAGGAAAATAATTGCTATGTGCAATATTTTTTCTTATTAGTTAAAAAAGTATTGGAAATCTATTTATTGTAAAAACATACAATATTTATAATTAATTTAACTGGTGGGAAAAAAAAACCAAATACTCTTTATTGTTTTACTATAATATTGGATAGCAATGAATTTAGCAAAATTACTTTATTCTGTAATTTTATATATATATATATATAAAATTATTTCTAATACTTAAATCTTAAAATGTAATTAATTTAATACAAATTTTATTTCACTTATTGTTTTATTTGTCCAAACATGATGATGATTATTTAAAAAAAGTGAAATATATAATTATTATTGTGGTTGCTGTTATTAATGATTTGAACTAAGTTACTATAATCAGGGATAGGTATTTGTATGCTGATGTTCATTGTTGCAAATAATAGTTATTATTAAATATAATTAAGTATTGTTTAAATATAACATTTATTAAAATATAAATGATTTATAACCATTTTATTGTAAAGTTACATCAGGTTGTGTGTTTCTGAAAGCCACAAGTGCCCCAGCGGCACACTTATTTCTACAGTAATGTGCTGTCGTGACAAGTAATGTCAATGTTTTGACCACTCTCATATCAGCTCCCTTATTCTTTTTGATGTTACACAGTACATGTGCACTCTCTAAATCTCCAATCCTATCAGCAGAGGATTCGAAACTGAAGAAGCAACGACCCCCACTAACAGGCCCAAATCTGTCATCTCTGACTCTAACACCCCCCGCTCCTGCCTCAGCATTCCTCTCTCCCCGCGCAGGGCCGACTGGGGCCCCCTCTCCCCCTCCGAGGGCCAGCATTCAGCTCTCTGACCACTCAGTGAAGGCTCACGACCCCCTGACCCCCCAGCCGCCAGCCTATCCAGTCTGATTAACTCAAACACAGACTGATGGCATTATTTTGCTTCACAGGCTCTATTGAGGGAGAAGATCTAAAGCCCTGGGCCTGTGCCCTCATTCTGCTCAGTCTCAACCCTCTCTGGCCCAAACAGACAGCAGAGGACACACTGTTAATGAAGTGAGTTTTGTTTAAGGAGGGGTACGGAAATACACGATCATTATCTCAGACTCTCTGGACGCTCACTTAGGAAGTACTTTCAAATATATAAAAAAGGATACGCAAGTAAAACCCCGAAAAGGAGGACATCATTTTCATACAAATTTGCATTACACTTCCTGGATTTAAAGTAAATGCAATGGAAAAAGCATGCAAAACAGAAAAACAATGCTCTCAGATGTCAATGGAAAAGAATCTTTTCATCTGCTTTTCATAGAGTTTCATTGTTTAAGTTTCGTATTTAACTCCCTCAGATCGTATGCAAACACACGCAAATCCCATATTAAATTATTTAAGCAATGCTATGGCGTATGATTATGTTAATGAACGTTCAAGCTCTCCTGTAGAAAGTTCTCTGTTTTGCATGCACAGTTTTTAGTGCCTGCAAAAGCATTCTTGGTGCTTGTGTGCCTAGCCTAAACCAACACCACAAAATGAGAGGGGGAAGGAGAGGATGGAGTCTTGTCTGTCCTGCTGTGCCAAATATTAGATCTCCCTCCACATATTAGACCCTTCCACTGAGCCAGTGAATGGTGGGGGAGCTTAGAGGGGTGATAATGGAAATGCCACAACGAGAACTGCCAAAGAACTCTAGAACACTTCCAGTATTTTCACAACTCTAGAACAATAGCAGAGGTTGAAGTTGTTCGGCTCTACAATTCTAACACTTAAAAGAGGCAGATTTTATAATTTACTCACCCTTTTTTAAAACATGTATGACATAACGTTTCTTCTGTGAAACATCAAAGATTTTCCATACAGTGAAAGCCAACGGGGACCCCATACACTTACTGTATAAACAAGCAGTCAAAACATCCTCCAAAACATAACTCCTTTGTGCTCTGAAGGAGAACGTAAGTTATACATGTTTGGAATGACATGAGGGTGAGTAAATGATGATAGAATTTTCATATTTGGATGAACAATCCCATATGCTTCATTTTTAGTGACATAATACATGGAAATCAGGCATTTCCATATACTGTAACTGAACAAGTATCTTTTTTTGGAAGTCATTTTGCAAGCTCATTCCACTGGGTGATGAATTTGTGGTGAGTGCATTGACTGCATATTGATCCCTATCTAAGATGAAGCTAACAGCTTGTGTCAGGATGAAAAAGCAAAATGATTTCTCCCTGTCACAATACTGAAGAGAAACTGAGAGGAATATGCAGACAGACACATGCAATCACGCATAAGTGCAATTACAATACATCAGGACCAAAAAAAAGGAACTAGATCTAAAAAGATTTAATATGCGTGTCCCTTAAAAAACAGGGGCAAATAATTTTCCAACAATTGATAGAGTCGTTCTTTGTCAACATCTGTAAAGAATCTCTGCAGAGACAGGCAGGATTTCATTAGTTAAATTGCGTGTTGGCCTGCGCTCTGTCAGGAAGAGGGGAAGCCACAGCGAGGCCTGTAATTTAAACCTTATTTTAAAATGCGACTGGCTGGCTGTGCCAGGGCTTGCATTGCAAAACTCAGCAGGAAGCAACAACATGAAAATAATGGAGGAAAGAACGTATGTGACACACCAAAAGAGGATCTTGTTCCTTGTCTCCAGAGCTCTATAGGCTGGGTAATAATAAGCACAGTGCTGTGAGACACACAGCAGATACGAGCTCCGGAGGCCCTGACTCCCCCAGTCAGCATCCAGACAAAACTGCCCATTGTTGCTCGTAATCTAATTTTGACTCAGTGCTGAAAACTAAGAAGTTTTAGCTATTTGCATACAGCACATCCAGATATTTAAATCGTACTCAAACTGGAGAAAGTCAACAATTATGTTAATAAATCTCCAGAGAAAGTGTAACACGTGTATGTATCATATTGAAAATATCCTCGAATATAGAAGTGACAAAACAGAGAGAACCTTAAATCAAATGGCTACATGACACTACAGAAACAAAAGCTACTTGGGACTTGGAGGTGAATGTATGCATGTTTGATAGAGAGAGAGGAATGCTTAGCTGACCAAATGCTAACAAAAATAACATGGATGAGCTAACCGTTTGACATGTAGCAGCTCTGAAAAAAGCAAGCTGCAATAGCCAGCAAACTTTATGTCCAATGTGAAACACCACAGTTAGTAATAACATTATTAAAAAAAAAAAAAAAAAAGAAAGCACAAAAATATGTTTTTATGCTTAAAACTGAATACATTTAAATCTATTCCTGTGATAGCAAAACTGGATTCTCCGTAGCATTGCATTTTGTGCTTTGGTTAATATTTCTGTATAAAAGGATGTGTGACATGTGGCCAGGTATGGTTGCCCATACTAGGAAATTGTGCTCTGCATTTAACCCATCCAAGTGCGCACACACACAGCAGTGAACACACACCCAGAGCAGTGGGCAGCCATATTGCTATCGCTGCGGCGCCCGGGGAGCAGTTGGGGGAACGGTGCCTTGCTCAAGGGTCTATTTGCATTTATTATTTGAACAAGAAATCTTTTGTAACCTTTCAAGTGTAGCATAAGTAAGTATAAGCCATTTGATATTTACTGAACACACTCTTTCCCATTTTAATTGCATTCATTTACTTTAGACTTGCAGACCAACCTGAATAGTCCAGCGACATGCCACCGAGTGAATGTGTGGCTTCGGTTTCTATGTAAGGCAGAACTGGGAGGGAAGAATCTGCAAAATGATAAAAAACAAGAAATGTAACCTTTTGTCCACTTAAAAACATACAGGGTTAAAACACTATACGTTATTTCAACGAATCTTTGCTTACTTAATGAGAAAAAAAAAAAAAGACTTACTCTGTGGCTTGTGTTCTGGTAAGGGGGAGAAATGGGAGTAGGGAGGAGGCGGTGTATCTGAAAATAGGGAGAACGGAGTTAGAGGTTTTTTGAATTGAGCATCCCTTTAAACTGAATACATATCTGACTTTTCAAGGATATCTAATCAGACCTAGACCTAGAGATCTAAAATTGCGCACAGTTTCTCCAGATATTCTACAGCAAATGAGAATGTTCCCAACTGCTATGAAAATTATAGGTAAAGAGAAGTATCCATCAAAAGACAATGGATGTGCCGTCATGTGCCAAGAATGCATGGAATCCAATCAAAAGTGACCTTTTCTAAATCACGTTATAACAGAGGGTGGAAACACCGCAATTGTGCTAACACAGAGAATTAAAACTTCATGGAAAACACAATGTATCAGACTCATCATTCATTATTGCCACTGGTGCTATGGATTGTAGTGACATTTTGTATGCATGTCAAGGTTTCATGCAGTGCAATACATACTGTTTTAGACTGCTTTTATGTATTGTTGTGCATTCACTAAACTAGCATGTTACGTTTTTACAGTGTATTCTTTCTTGAGCCTCATCACAGATGACTGTTCGGTCTGCAACTGTTCATTTATATACACAATGTAAGGGTAGTGTTTTTTGTGTATAGGGAGGGAGCAGAGAAATTGAGAATCCCAGAGAGATTCAAGTTGGGAATTCCACTTCCTGAACAGGAGTATCACTGTCCAACTCTTCTCCCTATCATTCACCCACACTTCATGTAAAAATCATGTATTTTTTCCTGATTTGATGATACACAAAAACACACTTACAGTGGTTTGCTGGTCTTGAAATGGTTTAAGATGTTCTCCTTGCCTAAGTAAACATGTACTTTCAAAAAGTACCCCAAACTGCTCTAGAAGCATCAAACAGACCTGGGCTGTGCTTCCCAAAAGCATCATAAGCCTAAGTTGATTGTAGCTCTATTAGTTTCAATAGGTCTACGATGTACTTAGGCTTACAATGCTTTTGGGAAACGCAGACCAGTCTGCATTGGTCAGGAGACTAACTAAGACCAGCAAACAAGTTCAGCTTTTTTCCGTAGGGTTGAAAGCACACTTCAAATGGACAGCAAAGCCATTTTAGCCTTGACTTAAAACATTCAGAGGTTTCCTTACCATCCTTGACTGGTCCACAGACACGGCTGTAGTGATGGGGGTTGCAGCAGAGGACCTGGCTGTCCTCTGCCCTAAAGCTCTGACAGTGACAGAGCGGTTTGAGGAGAGAGGAGAGCCGCAGATCTGGCCAGCGGAAGAGTCGACACAGCAGGTACTGTGGAGACACCAGCTGACCTCCAATTCGCACTTCAGTCTGTGAAACCAGAACACATCCACTTGGCATCCCGCCTTGAGACTCCACAGCTTCTAGTAAAACATCCAGAGACTTCTCTTTCAACTTTTTGAGAAACGCATAAGTGCACTTCTTGAGTTCTTGCTCGGTCACGACACCATTTTTCCGTTCCCTGCCGCTTAAACTGCTGTAGTTGTTGTGATTCCTATGTTCTATGCGACAAGCAAGTCTGTTTTTGCCTCTGGGGAGGTCTCTAAACAAACAACATGTTACCGTCCTGCCCTCGCTCCCCTCGTTGAGGGCCCCATCGTGCTCAATAAGGATCCCCGGTTCCCCGCGTTCCTCTACGCGTTTGCTGCAGGAGCCTGCATTGTTTCCCGGTGCGTATTCCGTTCTGGGGATCTTCTCGGGGTTGCTGTCACTCCAGTCATCCGGACCACCATCGCCCCCTTCTTTACCTGCGGTGACCAAACGGCTTCTCCAGAGTCGCCGAACCAGACCCGTGCGTCTCGTCCTGAACATACGACAATTTAAACAGTTTGCATCCGTTTTTCCTATGTTTGGTCAGAACCGCGGAGACTCCAAACGCTCGTGCGCTCGCTGTGCGACATCAATGATCTCTGCTTACATGCACAGCCAAGCAGAGCCTGAGCAAAGCCCAACATTAGACTCCGCTGCTACAATATATCAGCACTGTAGCAAATGGATGGCTATAATAATGATAGTGCACTACGGAAAGAGCGGTGCATCCAGTCTGTAAACATTCCCCAACAATATGAGAAACTTCTTGTTGAACAATACGAATCCTTTTTCTTTTCAAGCAAACCTTCTGCAGCAGTTTAATGACGCCGAGCACATGAATGGATCTCACTATAATCCTTATTCATGTTCCACGCGCTCCTCGCGGAAGAAAATGATTGTGTTGCGACGGCAAAGTGGTCGTTCCGGGTGGATAGACGGACGTGGGATGTCTTGAGGTATCGTTCCGTGTTTAGAGCGAGATTAATGGGATTCTTCGATGGTCTTTCGCCGTTTCACTCTCTTTCTTCTTCAGATACACACACACGGGGCCCCTGAGGAGAGCAGTGGAGCCATTGGTTGATTCCCATCATGTGCTCGTCTAGACACTTTGGCGGCTGCGAGCCGCGCTGATTGTTGCGCAAACACAGTATCAAGTTTCCGAACTCTTAAAGGAGCAACATGTACCTGTGTGTGTGTGTGTGTGTGTGTGCTGTCGCAGCGACAGAACACAAAAATGTTACTGCTGCAACGATTGAGAATGCGCAGGAAAATTAATAATTTTCAAGGCAACAAAATGTTACTGTTTTAATGTTTGTGATTGTGCACTAAAATAACAATACCTATTACATTAACTACAAATACTGAAATTACTACAATAAGTTATGTTTTATTATTTTACAATAATACTACTAGTATCACCTTCACCACACTATTTTAATTGTTCTGCATATTATATATCATATATGTATAATGTGTGTGTTACCTTTTCATTTAGTCATTTAGCAGTTGCTTGTATTCAAAGCGCCTTGCAAATGATCCCAATGGTAGTCATATATAAACCAATATGTATGATAAATGTAATATATATATAATTTAATGCTATATATATATATATATATATATATATACAATATCTCACAAAAGTGAGTACACCCCTCACATTTTGGTAGATATTTTATTATATCTTTTCAAGGGACAACGCTAAAGA
>JAUCMS010000127.1:13501273-13543404 GCA_032357445.1 Enteromius radiatus
GTGAGGGGTGTACTCACTTTTGTGAGATACTGTATATATATATATATATATATATATATATATATATACTTTAAATTGCTGGTGAATGATATTGAATTATATATAGAATGGCGAAAACCCTTGTTGTAAACTATCAGCATTAAGAACAAGAATCCTTGGGCTTTCTTCCTTCACTTATCATGGGGGTGATAACTGCTGTAGCCTGGCGTCAGGCTAATAATTGCAGCTACTCCCATTAAGTCTCTTAGATAGTCTATCAGCAGAAGTCTGGAGAAGAGACAGAGAGACCAGCAACAAACCACCCCCCAAAATAACCCCAGTCCGGACAGACGTGATCTTGTTGATGGGGTCTAGCAAGACCCAACAGGAATAGCATGTCAACAAGCCCCTTATTCCTAATGGACCTTAGGGAGAGAGGTGAGACAGTGGGAGACAGAAAAAGAGAGCACTCACATCCCTTAAGGCCTTTCCTCGGGTCCATACTCCATTCCGAATGGCGCTAGTTCCATGAATACTGCCAAAATGCTCTAGAGACAAAAACAAAGTCAAAGTACATTCAGATGACACCAGTGCGACTAATATAGGCTGAAGACTGAGTTGATGAAAATATCTCCAAATCAATTGAACGCACAATTCGATAGTGTAAAGAAGCTGTGTGTTAAAGACCTGATTTCTGACTGCTGGTGTGGTGTGGCCTATGGTAGCAGGAAGTCGTAGCCACAGACAGACATTAGCAGTGTAATCTGTCTCCTGTGGAAGGTTCTGGCAGTCAAAACAAGAGTTTCGGCAAGGAAAACCTCATTTATGGTGAAGACAAGGAGACAGCCAGGGATTTAAATGAATGTCTGCTGTGTAAACGTGATGCTTCGACGTGGCAGAAGAAAAAAAAAAAATATATATATATATATATATATCTTTAACAAAAGCAGGATGTGTAAGCTAGTTCTCTTCTACTTCTCTGGAAATTTTAATATTAGCACTTCTATTCTTAGGAAATATTTACTGTAAAAATATTTTCTCTACTTGACAATATTAACTAGCATTAACAATGACAAATGCATTTATTATTGTAGTTATTCATCTTTGTTGACAATACAGATTACAGTTGTTCATTATTAGCTCAGGTCCATAAATATTTTTAAAGGGACAGTTCACCTAAAATAATTAAAAATTGATCATCATTTTCTCATCCTCATGTTGATCTGAACCCAGAGGATTTTAATCTTAACCTTAATCTCTGAAACACAAGTTATTTTTAATAAAAAAACGAGACTTACTTAAATTTACTTATCTAAAGCATAAAACAGGTTAGGGTCGAAAGGAATAAAACAAATCCAAGTCTTGTGAAGAAATATGATAGCTTTAAATGATAAACAGATTTAATTTTGGCTTTTTTTGACATCTACATTTAAGACGTCCATACATAGCACATGGTAAACACAGAAGCTCAAATATTCTAGAACAAACTTAATTAGTTTTTGTCCATGTCACTCCATGTTTGCCATATATGATCCAGTAAACTACTGAACTTCATTGTAAATCATGCTGTACCAACATCTTTTTTTTCCAGTGTATTTACACTGCCACAGTAATTAATAGTATGTCCATGATTGATTTTAAGAGATTATCCAGAATGTTCTTTTTCAGCAATATACAGTAAATAATGAAAATTGAAATTATGAAATTATAACGATACCTCATTAGCAAAAGTTCATCACAACAGGTAATCAACAACTTATTTAAGTACTTATTTAAAGTAGCACTATTTTACCTACATTGGCTTTATATATAAAATATATCTGCTTTTATTCAATAAACACAATCAGTTAATTTTTGAGTAAATCAGACACGTATGGCCAATTATATTGTCTGTTTTTGCTCTGACACCGAAAACTACAACAGAGTGGGTCTGTAGTGTTGTTTCAATCCTGAATTAATTTGAACAGTCAATCGCTTGATAAAATGATTTAAAGGACTCTCTTATACAGTCACCTGCCTTGCTCCTGAATGAGTTAGAGTTTTAGAATGAGTCAGTTTAGTGAATGATTCAAATGACTCACTCCTAAAGACAGTCATTGCCTGCCAGCTACTGGTGTAATGATATAACCTGCTGTAACTGAAAAACATGACCGGTACTAACTTGTATTATAAAATAAAGAAGTATATTATAAAATATTTAAGAGTTGCTTCATTTACCTAGACTCATTAAAAGAACGCCAAAAGAACAACCCACATTATACGATTTGATTAATCTGAGGAATATGTATTTCAGAGATTGATTCCTCTTTGAATATAAATAACGGTCTCTGCATTGCTGTGCAAAGTTGACTCCTTCCATTCATTTTGTGTGCTTTTTATGCATGCCTGTTGTTGGCTCTAAGAGCGAAAAGAGAATATCTGAGAACCCGAGGAAGGAAGTAGGCTAAAAACAGAGGAAAGGGAGAGAAACTCTGCGAGATCAGACCACTCTCTTGCTGTAGCTGATTGTAGTCTAGTCTAGTCTCAAAGCGCCTGGCGCCGACGAAGCAGGCCATAAACTTCTAGACGATAGAGAGAGATAGAGCTCTTACTCTTACTTGTGCGAGTAAACAAAAGAGTTTACTTCACTTAGCGTGCAATTGACTTTGCATTTGTGCAGCACAGTCGATGCAAATGAAGTTATCTCGTGCCCCGTCATTTCAAAACTATTATCTTCACAGTGGCACACAAGACTAAATGATTACAATAACACAGGTAAAGACGCATACGACTGCGGATCTCTGCTGAGATTCAAGCACGCTTCAGAGGGATAAAAAAGAAGAAAGGAAAACAGAGACAGAGATGTACAAACACAGACAGAGAGATATGAAGATTACAAGTGTTTGCGTTCATCAGTAAACCTGCATAACCAGAGACAGGCGTGTCCCGTCAACACTAATAGACTTTGCGTGCATCTGTGCCAACTGGTGTTTACGTCAGTGGGTACAAAGACTACATCTAATCTCCAGGAGGGAGACAGAGAAAGAGGACGGAAAAGGGAGAAGGCCGTTTCAGGGGTCAGCAGGGCTCCTTGGGGTGAGCTGAATTAAGTAGGAGATCGAGAAAGAGAAACAGAGAGAGCGAGGGGTGGAGAGGCAGAGAGTAAATCAATGGAGGAGATTTGAGACAGGAAGACTATGGCGTCAGTACAGGCTGGAGATAAGGGCTTCAGTTCCATACACAAACACACTTGTTCTCCCCGGGCCGAACAGCTACACATACTTTGTCTCACTGTCAACTGACCAGACACGCACAGGGCCTCTCTGCTGGTGCTTTTCATCACCGCTCTTGTACTGCTATGGGCAGTTTATGCTCCTTGGTGCTCTCTGACTTCCCCTGTTGAAATGACTACCCCTGTGATTATGGTTAGTACTTTTCTTAATTTATTTCACTCGAAACACAAAGTCATTCAGTTCGGTTTTACTCTCTTTCTCTTCTAACATCAAGTTGAACTCTGTCAAAACAGTAACAATAGATTGGCTGAACTCACTTGAACACATGAACACATGAGCACATCCTTAAATAAGCAAGATCCACAACACTATAAGGTGAGGAAAAATGGGCCTGACTGAGAAACGTGTGAGTCTGGTCAGGGGTCAGAGGAACTTTTCCTCAAAGATAAGCAAGAGAGACAGAGTACATACAGACCTAAGGGGAAAGCTACTTCTTTCAGGAAGAACCCTCCGCTTTGAAAGTAATGTTGAGTATAAGTTTACCAAGAATGCGAGTATTTGGCTCCGATTTAAACTGACAAAAGAGCAGGAAAAACAGAGGAACTGAACTTCTCTGCAAAAAAAGATCATAACTTGTTTTTTCCCCCCTAACTGCAAGCTTTCTGAAATTTCTGTAATCTGTTCCTCTTGTGAATTAAATGTTATTGTATTAAGCTAAATTACTTTCAAGGCCGCATTCTGAGGTATTGAGGAAGTATTTCAGTACCCCTTAAACCGCTGTAGTGTCTTTGGACCGAACATTGATCTGTGAGTAAACTGATCCTGTGTGGCTCTCTTTTTGTGTACTGTATCCCAGCATCACAGAACAACACTGTCTTTTTATATATATATATTTTTTGTCTTGTTTTCCAGTAAAACTATTGTTTTCAACTGTTCTTATTAAATGTATGCTTTACTGTAAAAGTACTATTTTAAAACAAATATTTTAACAGTATTTTAACGGTTTAAAGGTGGGTTTCTGGACTTGCTAAAGGATTAATAAACATGGTTCTTCTAAGTGTTCACTGAGAACTAAACTGAACACATCGCAGTAATGGTTATTTCTCCTAAAATATCACACATATATTATGCAAAGAGTCCATGTTTTAAAAAGGTTCTAAACAGAAATATAGACAGAGAAAGAGACATACATTTCTCTGTTTTTCCTTTTTCTGATTGTGTAGTATGGTCATATAGGGAATACATTGCACTCTTTCTCCCCTGAGAAAATTCTTCACTCTTTTACTGACTGTTACATAGCCTTAAACTCTTGAGTCCAGGGTCTTGGGCACAAAGCAGTTACAAATGTTTTGAGAATCTTTTTTTTTTTTTTTTTTTTACACTGAAGTTTCCTGAACACGTGTCTCCAGAGAAGGTTAAAAGTAAAGGCAAAGAGAAAGTTACTAAATGTAAGGAATAGGTACTGTGGGTAAATGAGTTCATGCAATTTGTGTTTGTGTGTATTCCTGCATGTTTCTGGAGGGAATGGGTGGGATGTTTTTATGGTGTGATTCATTCAACTGTTTCTAAATCTCTCCCTGATTACTGTATATCGAATTCCCAGCATTTGGCAAGTCAACAGCTCTCCCACTAGTTCATAATTCATGAGAAAAAATGTAAGCCCTCAGTGTGAAATGAAGAGAGGGAGAGGATGTGTTTTTGAAGAACGTGGTTTATATCGCAAGTAATTGCATGTGATTCTTCTCCCAACTTCAAAGCGAGTGGATCTGCAGTTCAGGGTTGGGAGGCCAGACCACTACCAGATCAGCTCTCAATTTCCTGTCCCTGCTTGGCTTTGAGCATAGAGAGGATTTAAGGCAGAAACGTGTGAAATACAGAAGACAGCTTTACAGATTTGTTTGGGTCTGTTAAAAGTTTTGGCATCCAAAAGTTAACCATTTCACTTAAAATTGTACTTCCTGTTATAACATCTACATCAATTCCAAGCAATGATATGCCAATGAATATATCAATGCAGTACTTACAGAAATAAGAGATAAACACAACAACTACACTTTCACTATCAATTTCCATCTTCATATGAAAGAAGAGCATGCACAATTACAACTGTTTTTAAAGAGCCTCACAAATCAACCAAACACAACAGAGAATGCCCTGAATAACATTGATTTTTTTCATTTATAAATAAAAAAATAAATAAGAAAATAATTGTTATGTTTATTAATATTGTTAGGTGCTTATGTGTATGCTTGTTAGGTTACCTTTCATGGTCAATACATACACGAGCTCGAACGCAGCGTTTTCGTTCTGCTACATCTCACATGACTAATCAAATCTTTCTCTACTAACTTTTTTCCTTTTAAGCTTGTTGAAAGTTTTTCCTTTGCCTGTGTCCGTGACATAGAGTAGTATTATCATCCATGTGAGATAAGACAAAACATACATCAGGTGGCCCAGGGAGGAGCATGACAGATAAAACTTTATCAGTGAGTTCAGGACCGGTTTTTTTATGAAATCCAAATATGAAATATCTCAAAGAAATCTTAGTCCAGACAGACTGGTCGGTTTTATTATCTCTAGAGTAAACAGTTAGAGCAAATAAAAACATACACGTGCTAATGCAAAAATATTCTCTAAATATGAGAGTTTTGTTTTTTATTAAGTTATGAAACATCATTTCTGTTTCTATAAAATGGTGGCACTGGCAAGTCTCAAGTCATTTCAAGTGCCTGAGGTGAACTGTGCTCAGTTTTATTCCCTAGGTCCATGACTGGCACACACGCACACAAGCTCTAGATTACAGCTTCATGGTCCCTCTCAGAGTCCATAGCTGGGATTGGCAATGACATGTGAATGCAGACCAGCTCTAATTTAAGCATCCACATTTATACGCCCATAATGGGGTCAGTATAAGCGCTTTTGGAGCGGGCCAGAGACTGTCCAGAGCTCTCTTTCCAGAACTAAGGCAACACATTATTCCCAAAACTGCCCAAAGCACTCCTTCCAGAAGGCTATACGTTATATTGACGAATGAGGCATTTCTGCTAAACTCTTAGTTTTTCAACTGTATTTATAACCTATAATGCAAAAAACATCTAATTAATTTCATGGAATTTATGTATGAATGAAATAATTCTGAAATCTAAGATCATAATCTGTTAATTATCTTGGGGTGTATTTATCAGTTTAGCATTTTGCAACAATAAATGTGTTGCATCTAAACTAATGCCAAAACAAATTCACAACTACACACTTGAGCGTGAAATAAGAATTGAGGGTTTTGAAATGAACTGGTAGTGCATATCTCTGCAGCCAGGCAAGAGGGCTGTGGCATGCCTGTGTTACTGAGTAAACCACTTTGGCCTGTGTTTGTGTTTGATAGGATCAGGGGCTCAGTGGGTGGCGAAGGACTCTGGTAACGGAGTACTGAGGCTTTAAAAACTCCTTGGGCTTTTTCTTCAGCCCAGCCTCCAAGCAGCCTCCACGCTGAAGGGAAGGACTGAAATGTAAACATCCAAACATGCTCGGGCCCTTTTAAAAGGCTGTTTTCCAGGCTCCACTCTTAATTGGAAACAGACAGTGGCCTTGTATGCAGAGGTGGGGTTAAAGCTCAGACGCTACACTGACAGGCTGCAAATCCCACTCACAATCTTTGATGTGATGTCTCACTCGTGTTTAAACATTTTCAAGCAAGTGAAAAGTTATATCACCAGAAAAAAAGATGGCAGAATATGAGTGCGTTCCGAAAGGGCGATAATACGTATCTAAATTAAATAATTATTTACCTGTTTATTCCACTGTAAATCTTTCTCAAAGAAAAATATAGTCCACGACAAAGTGCAAAGCTGTCCAACTAGTGACAATATGAGCACAGCAACAATATACTTACTGAAGTCCTCTGTGGTCATCATTTTCACTGGATAACTAAACGCACGCAAGGTGGCGCAAATTTGAAGTAGTTCCGAGGTCACTTACCCGTGCGGAGTGATACAGTGGTGGTTCGCAAAAGAAAAAAAAAACTACCAATTTGTTTTCACGAACTTTGCAGAAGTCAGTCAGACCATAGAAATATGTACATTATCTTCTTCAGCAACAACATTAGAAATCGAAGTCAATTTATTGACAGGATAAAAAAAGTAGGCTGCAGTGTTATAAATCTGCATTATTTTATAAAACTCAATGAAAAACTTTTGGTGAGTTTTAAATTGCGTATGCATGCATATATGCAATTTGTAGTAGGCTACTGAAAACTCCAGCAAGAAGTGGTGCATTTTAAAAACGCGGATGGATGATGCACTTATTTAACCAAAAATAAAAAATGCTAGCCGGTAAGGTATACATACAAAGTAAATACGCGTATAGTGTAGCTAGTCTACCTTGTTAGAAAGTTAAAAAGGCCTTAACTGCTGTTCTGATACTGAATGTCACAGTGGACCAATCAGAATCAAGTATTCATATAGGCTATATATATATATATATATATATATATATATATATATATATATATCTGTATGGCAGGAATTGTGTTGTTTAGGTAATTACTTGGCAACCCTTTAAATACCTCTCAGCTCATACTCACACACACATTGCTCCAAGAGTCATTACTGATGAGTGAGAGGGAAGTGAGGGAGTCAGTCCTGGCATCACTGCAAAGTTGTTAGTGCTGGCTGAATGGAGGTGAGTGCACGGGATGCTTAATTGGTCCAGTGTGCATGTGTTCGAGTACTGGTGATAATTGTGGTTCACAGGTGGCCACAGTGGTGGCCTGTTCAAGCTTTGAGTTCATACCAGGGCCTGGGACAAATGACAAAAGATTCCAGAGCTCTTTGTTACTGACTGTGGTCAAAGCCTCTGGCCGTCCCCGTGTCCACCTAGACATGAGTTCATGAGTTCATGTTTGAAAATTCAAACAAGAGACTTGATGCGAAGAACACAACATTAACATTAACACATGTTAATATCTCATGCCAGTATTTATATGCAGAAACAAGTAACAAGTATATGGAAAATGGTATGCTTGTTTAGCAGCTTCTGCATTTAAACTCTCAATAAACCATTGGATTTTTTTAAGTGCATGAAGATAATTAGAACTGCAGAGCAATTCTTGTAATTGTGCCAACAGTTCAGTACAGCCACATGATGATGGGTGAAAAAGTGTTCAAATGTCCACTTATTTAACATCAAAGAGATTAAGGAAATTTTACTGGCATTATAGCACAAATACCACAGTTAAACCTTTCTTGGCGCCTCCTATCAGATATTTTTTTATCAGATAATGGAGAAATTCCTTCAAACATAGATATGCCATTAGCATTGAGCATGCAGTCTCCCCAGGCATTTCCCTTCTTTGTTGACTGAAGGACCAAAAACATGTTGAAACAAGACGCCACGCTGCAAAGCGGCATGTAGCATCAAGATTTTCCTGATAATCATACTGAAATAGCTTGTCAAACATGAAAGAGTTTGCATTTAAGCCTTGCAGGCAATTTTCTGGTGAGATCATCTTTCTGTAACATAGACCAAGCAAAATGGCTGAGAGCGCTCACTGTGCATTGATGGAGTGATATCTATGTTGCAAATGAGTCAAAACATATATACAGTATGCCATATGTTAGGATACCTACAACATACAAGTTTATCTGCTACCAGAAGATGGGGGAATCTGAATAGTTTTTAAAATGCATTCAAATTTGGCATGATATAACATTTTGTTGTAAAATCAGTGAGTGGACTACATCTCTTTAGTGTCGATGTACTTTTCCTGTTGGGCCTAAATCAAGTAGGTGGAGTTTCCCAGAATGGATTGATAAAAACAATGTGACATTGTCTGTTATTGCCTCGCTTGAGAGAGTGTGAGTGAATGTCACACCGCTGAAGATCGAGGGTCACACTTGGATAGAAGCTGTTTCGTAGGGAAGTACCTAAGGATTTAAAGACTCTGTGATACTGTGTGAACGAAACCAAACCAGACTGAGATTATAACTGCCACTAAGGCGTGCTGTACTGTGAGGTGTGTGCCTGTTTGGCCCTCTGTCACGTAGTACTGTAATTATGTAACATGAGGACTGTGAAGTTTGGCTTATGGATTACAGTAAAGGCAATCATAGAGAGAATAGGAAAAGAAGACAAACAGCTTTTACAGTAAAACCATTGTGTGGTATGTTTGAAAGCGTAAACATATATACCATATAAATACACTCAGATTTTGATTGTTAAAACATGACTTACGGGTTGCCGTGTGTTGATGTACTGTATATGTTTTTGTGCAGGCAAATGAGTTTGTGGGATTGAACTCAAGCAAGAGGAATGCTGTATATGGGTGGTCAATTAGTTTACCATTTCAGCTGTGACCAACTGGCTTACTTGAAAGAAACATAGGATCCTTCCCATTCAATGGGCCATGCCTCCTTCAAGGTCAGACTCTCACTGTTTGTTTGTGTGTGTTGTAGAGAGGGAAAAAGTTTTGTGATTGACTTCCTGCCCTGAGCTCCCTGTCTTATTTGTTCTGTTTAAATCATGGGTCTTAAATGTAAGAGCAAAACAGCTGCATTTGCCAATCATTTTCTACTGCTTACACAAACAATACTGTTCAAAGGTTTGAAGTTGGCAAGATTTTCAAAATAAAAACATTTATTCGAAATAGAAATATTTTGTGACAACCAAACCTCTGAAAGATATGGCATATTTGTATATCGATATATCAACATATATATATATATATATATATATATATATATTGTTTCAAATCAGCAGAATCTTAAGTTGTTTTTGCTGTTCATTATACTTACATATTCATTTATATTACAAAATAACAATATTATATTATGATAATACATTTAGAGCGGTCATAAATCGCATCTAAAATGTATATATAAATCCACACATAACATTATATATTTAGCACATATTTACACATATATATATTTATATTTGTATAATTAATATTAGAAATATATTTTATGTAAGATGTATACTTTTTCTGAAATATTATTCATGCACGTGTATTTATACGTATACATAAATAAACACAGTACTTTGTAATAATATTACGTAAACAAAAACTAATTATGGATGTGATTAATTATGATTAATTGATGACTTCACTAAACATTAGATTAGAATTTCGCTAGACTCCTGCTTCACTGTAAATAACAGGATTTATTTTATGATTTTTTAAAAATCTCTAAATTCTGGTGAACCTTTTATATGGACTACTTTAAGAGCAACAGTAACTGCATCAGCAACAGTGGTAACAGTGAAATCAGCACTAATGGGCACAATACAAGCTGTAACAGTTTTATAGAATAAATAAAGCAAGCGGTTAACATAAAGGTTGTGTAAAACATTTGTTTATAATCACATAAATCTCATTTCACTCTGCTCTCTCTCTCTCATTCCCTTAACTTCCTTCTCTGCACGACATCCTCCTAAGCCAGTTTGCGCTCTTTCTACCCTCCTCTGTGTCTACACTGGTGGGTACCTCCAGGCTGCTGTGGTGACCGTGAGAGAGAGATGTAGCACAATGTCATCTGCACGACAGGGGCACAGCAACTGCTACTCCCACGACCCACAGAAATACCTCACCAGCCTTTAGAGAGCACGACAGCACATGTCTGTCAGTCCAACACAGAGCTAAAGCCCGTGTGAATTCCTCAACTCTGCTCAAATACACACAGATGAGCTCCACAGCTGCTCTTTAAAAGATTTGCATCATAGAAGAGAGGGCAAAGCCGTGAGCTCACAGTTCCTATAAGCATCCCACTTCCCATCAGGGAAGGACAAATCAGCGCTCTAGCATCCTGGGAACAATCCTGTGCTACAAGACTATCTTAAGATGGTGGTTGCTCTGGCATACCAGGTAACAGTAGACCAGACACATTGACATTGCAGAAGTGTGTTTTACCACCAGAGGGCAACACAACGCTCATGCTTGCATCTGTAAAGCTGCAGAAGAACTTTTCATCTTTATGATACTTGATGAATTATGCAATTTCCATTTGAAAAGGACAAACAACAACATATGTTTTTTTTTAAGAGTTTATTACTAAAATAGGTCTGCTGTGTGGGTTGCTTCACTTATAGCTGGCATATTGTTTGTATAAAGAGCTGACAGATGTGGGTGTTTTGCAGGGGGTTGTGTTTAGCCGAAGCGGACACGGCGAATTGATCCAATGGTGCTGTTTTGAGCACCCCAGTCAGAGAAGTTGTTGTAGTCCTTCTTCTCCAGGATGTAATGTGCTCCTCTGTAGTTAGCCTCCTGATACGCCACCCAGCTGTGGTCAGGAGAGAGAGAGAGTTCTCACAACACTTAATATATACTCAGCACAGAATACATAGCTTAGTATTTTTAACACAAGGGAATTTGTACTCACGTTCCACCCATTACTCTGATGGAGGATGCTCTGTTAAGGCTGTAACGGCTCATCAGGTTGGGGATGTCATCATGGAGCTCTGTTTTCTTGCCTGAGAAACCTGCCCTCTCAAACAGCTGTGCACGGGGAGGGTTGTTGTCCTAGATCATGAAACACAGTCAAACATTTTTTACAATTAGGATTTTGGATCATTCCATCACATGTTTCAGTGGAACCTGTGCAAAGATTGATACTAATGATATTGTTTTTAATATTTGTATTATTGTTGAATGTCTCACTTGTTTCACAGCACGAACAGAAGAGACGTGGTCACCCTGAGCACACCATCTATCAGTGCAGTTGTACTCCCCCCTGTCAAACATGTCCCACAGGTACTGACGTCCACGGAAGTTCTCATGTTCATATGCCACCCATCTACACAAGAACACGTCACAATAAAATGCAAAAAATATCTGAATGGACTTAAACTGGCAAAATGCGGACGCAAAGGAAACGCAAAAATGATTTAATGTAGCTATAAAAATATTGGTTGAATAAAAATGTGGCGTAATCATTCGTTTTACATTTATAAATGTTAATATAAGGTTGTGTGATACACAACTATCATGTACTCACGCTCCACTCTCCACCTGGACAGAGTTGCATCTGTCGGGAAAGCTTTTTTCACTCAATTTCTGACAGTCAGAGGTCAGGTCCAGGCGCCGACCTGCAAAGTTCCTCTGCTCGAAAAGGGTCACCTGAAAAACACATAAACTAATGCTCAAAAAACACTTGAACGTACATTTATTTAAGTATTTAATAAGCACAAAAGGATTAAAAGTATTTGGGAGAAGATTCCCTGAATAAAATACTAGCAACTTTTTTTTGTAGCTAATTCTCAAAAAAACTCAATTTAAACACCCCTAACACTGCAAGAGAAGAAATAAAAAGAGTAGCAAACAGCTAACAAAAAACCTCTCTATAATGATAAATTATTCATTCACTTTGCAGGCATAATAAAATAAACTCTTACCCTCCCACTGGACCCGTAGAAGGCACGTTGGAGCACAGACCCCAGCTTGCTAGGGGGAGAAAAAGTCAAACACTCTTAGCACATTTTCAAACAAATTCTATAAAATATTACAGAAATCAGCTCTTTATTTAAAAAACAAAAAGTGATTCTTTTCTTTCCAAATGTTTATGATATGACACTTAAATTAAAGTTCAATTTTATTTGTTCCGTAATGTGTAATTGTGTAAATGTGTGTGTGGAACAAATCAGTTTGACAATTAAACCGCAGCAGTATGTTGTTTCAGGGCTGTCTTAATGGTTTGGTTGTGATCAGAGCTCTATATTTACACTCTTCCACAATTAAGTAACGGGTGTTGGTTTTATGTTTTTTTTCTTCAATGATTAATACAGTCCTCTTGGGAGGTGCAGATTGAAACTCAAAAAATTGTGTCCAAATGCACCGCAAACATACCTGGTTTGTTTGGCTAATCCGGGGACCTTAGTAAAGATGTTCATGTCAGCTCGTGGTGGCCACTAAGATGGTCCTTAAATACAGCAGGTACATAGAAACAGGGAGTGCTAGAAAGCTCATACTCTTTCTGCTGCTCTCTGTGTAGTCTGTCTGTGTATTGATATGCTAAACACATACAGTATGCTATGTTTTGTAAAAGCAATATGTGCATACAGAAACTCAAATGCACACATACAAAAGCTTCAACACTCCGTAGAACATGCAAGAGAACACATGCTCACCTTTAACAAACATGCATTGAACAAATTCTCCTCCATTTGCACCTAAATACGAACATACACGTACCGTAAAAGAGTGCCGTGTCAACACTTTCTGAAACAATTCAACATTCAACTCAAAGCATGTTGTAACTGTATTCATGATTTTATATTATATTGATCTATATTTATTACTCTAGCTCAGTTGGAATTGTATTCTAGTGGTAATATTCTTCACTTTATAAACAACATTATAAATGTATCACTAACTTACCTCTAACAGCTATACAACAAATTATTATTTTCTTTTAGTTTTAGTTTTTGCTCACTTATTTAATATAACACCCATCCTTTACTTAAATATAATGCAGAATTAGTTCAGAAATGCTGGGTTGAATCTGAACATTTTCAGCTTTTTTATGGCATGAACTTGTATTTCCCCCTTTTGGGGGCCAAAATGCAAATGTATCACCCCCACCAACATTAACTTTGCTTACAGAGTCAAATGTTCAATTCTATAAAACATGTTAGGAGCAGCACTTTTCCCCTCTCAGCCCATTGAATTTGAATAGTGGGTATTTGAGCCAGTATGTGGCTCCTGAATGGAGCTCGGATCTGCTGGATGCTTCGCTACTGTTTTGTGCTCGTGGGTGCACAGGCACTGGGCAGCTTTGTGAGGGTGAATGAAGTTCAGAAGCTTAGGTAACTTTCTGGCACTCTGGAGTGGATTCCAGTCGAGACAAATGTGAGGCCTGGAGCAGGTACATGTCTATATGTGCTTGAGTGCAAATCTAGATTGAGGGAGAGTTTGAGAGTAGGGAGAGAGACATGAGACAGGGCAAAGCTGCTGGTTCCTGTGAACAGAAGGAAGCATTTTAATCATCATCTCATCCTCTCTCCTTTCAGAAAGCATCTCCTCTCTTCTGGATAAATACTTTTGAGATGTCTTTCATTTTGGCAGCTCTTGACAAACTGACTTACCTTTTGTCACTGATAGCCTTCTGTGTCAGTTTGTCTTATAGCTGGTGGAAATGAGAGATAATTCATCTGATCTGATCTGGGTTTGGAAATTTTTGGGGGCATTTTCGGCTGATTGCACGTGGATTGTGACAGCTTTTTAGTTTGGGATGCATCATTGATATGCCTCAGCTTCGAATGCTTTGGAAGCTGACCGCTCTGAGTATGTTTTTTTAATTTTTTTTTTCTGAAATGAGGATAACTGACTTGAAATGTCTGTATTTATACCTATTGAAGGACTGAGGAATTCAGCTGAAAGGATAAAACATTTTCGAAGGTGTGCCTGGAAGTAAAATGAGTCTGTTTTAATATGTGCAGGTGCTACTGGTGAAAAACGAACCCTTATGAGAATAAGAGGATGCTACAACACAGCGTGCTGAGAATATGCCACTTTCTTCTGTTGGCACTGTGCATTTTTGCCAGTGAAGACTTTGACTGGACCAAGAATGAAATGGGATCATTTCAATATGGCACATTCCCTTCAGGTAAAGTCTTAATCATAACAGTAAATAACACTTACACTTACAAAAAAAAAAGCTAGACATTTAAATAAACTAATTTAGTTGATTAACTTTCAAAATTATTTTTTATTTAAAATTTGTAAAAATGTACTTTTTTATCATTTTAAATTAAAATTCAGAAAATTAAAGTTGTTTTAGTTCTACAAACAATAGCAAATATATGTGTTGTTTAAGAACAAGTATTAAAATATAAAGATCAATGTGTCCGTGTAATATATGAAGTGATATATCATGCAAAATATGCAATATATGTTCTTTTACATAATGGTCACATCACAGTAAAAATAAACTGTGATTAAAAAAAGTAAATACCACCGAATATAATAATCCTCCTGACTTAATTAAAAGGATATTTCACCCAATAATAAAAGAATACAGTCATCTCACCCTCATGTGGTTCAAACCTGTATGAATATCTTTCTTCTGTTGAACACAGTATAATATATTTTGAACAATGTCAATCTATAATATACAAATACATACACACAACAATGATATATACTGTTTTTATAGAAATAGCAGTGTGTGTATGCATACATTTTCAGGATTCTCTTGGGGCGCTGGCAGCTCAGCATATCAAACAGAAGGAGCATGGGATAAAGATGGAAAAGGAAAGAGCATCTGGGATGTGTTTTCTCATAAAAGAGGGAAAATTCACCTAAATGACACTGGTGACTCGTCATGTGAAGGCTATTATAAAATAAAGGTGCAAGGATTTACTGATCAGAAATATGCAATGATGTATGTAGATGCTTTCGTTCTATGATATTTTTTTGTGTTTCAGGATGATATCACACTGATAAAAGACACAAAGCTGAATCACTATCTCTTTTCCATCTCCTGGCCAAGGATTCTGCCCAGTGGCATTAAGAGTAATCCAATTATTATGTCAAAAAAAAAAAAGTTTTCTTTAAATGTTTTACAAGTGTCATTACCAAAAGTTTTTCTGATTGTTTTTTAGATGACTTAAATGACAAAGGGATAAAGTACTATGATAATTTAATTAATATGCTTCTGGAGAACAGAATCACACCGATTGTGACACTGTACCACTGGGACTTACCTCAGGTAAAACAAAATCTGCATGCAGGCAGACAATGTCTGAGTCTTAATCAAATACTGTATATACTGCCTTGAAGCTTCTATATTTGGTATAAGACTGACTTAATGACGGGATATATAAGTATATTCTATATAGAATGAATATGGCTAGTGTGAATAAAATCTGGACATACTACCACCTCAATGTTGCCACTCTTATTACTCTCCCGTGGCATCATAGGATATTAAACTTTCTACTGGATGTGCATTTCAGAATCTAGTCTGAAGTAGTAGGCAATTTGGGTTCTTGTCACCTGTTTTAAGAATTCAAGTAGTATTAACTCTATTATCTTGCATATTGTTTTTCACCTACTATATGAATTAAGCATATTCAGACACGGGGGATGATTCTGAATAATTTTTTCAAAAAAGCATGTAAGATAAGTATGTCAGAGTACACATCTTTAAAGAGAGTAAACATTAATCTGATTTAACTTTTTAAATCATATCTGTATTTTTTTTCAGGTTCTGGAGGAGAAATACGGAGGTTGGCAAAATGCCAGTATGGTCAGTTTCTTCAATGATTTTGCCAATCTGTGCTTTGAGAGATTTGGCAATCGAGTCAAATACTGGATGACCTTCAACAATCCTTGGGTAAAAATGTTTAAAGTATATATATATATATATATATATATATAAAATGTTTTAATGTTCACTTTTACATATATATTTCCAGTCAGTTGCAGTGGAAGGTTATGAGACTGGAGAACATGCTCCTGGTCTGAAGATGAGGGGTACTGGTGCCTATAATGCTGCCCACAACATTATTAAGGTGATCAGAATCCACTACAGTCTATTAACTATAATAAATGAGCAACAGAAATAATTCATATGCTCAGTTAGCAATGCACTGAAACATTTACGAAAATACTTATCAGCTATCAAATCTTTTTGATAAAAACTCATTTGTATCCTCTGCTGCACTGACAGGCTCATGCCAAGGTCTGGCACACATACGATGCCCAGTGGCGAAACAAACAGAAAGGTAGACACATTTTAGATACCTAAATTAGCTATTACCCTGTCAAGGCACAAAGGTCCAAACAGGTACAAGTGTTTCTGCCATCTTAGGTATGGTGGGCATCTCCCTGTCAGCTGACTGGGGAGAACCAGTGGACATCACCAATCAGCGCGATATAGAAGCTGCTGAAAGATATGTCCAGTTCTACTTGGGCTGGTTTGCCACACCACTCTTCCATGGAGACTATCCTCAAATAATGAAAGACTACATAGGCAAGCAAACCATAAATACATGATAGGCATATTTAGTGGGAGCTGATGATAATTTACAATTATTACATAAGTATTTCTGTGTTTCATTTCTGCAGGTAGGAAGAGCGCCCAGCAGGGTCTAAGTAGCTCTCGTCTGCCGACTTTCAGCCCTCATGAGAAAAGTTATGTCAAAGGCACTTGTGATTTCCTGGGCATCAGTCACTTCACTACTCGCTACATCACACAAAAGAACTTTCCTTCCAGCCGTGCAAACAGCTACTTCACTGACCGGGACCTGGCTGAGCTGGTAGACCCGCAGTGGCCTGATCCTGGATCAGAGTGGCTCTACTCTGTGCCTTGGGGTTTCCGGCGTCTGCTTAGCTTTGTAAAGGTACACATCTCTGTAAACAACTACACAACAACTACTTCCAGCCTGTGGCCAGTAGTCTGACTATAAATGGCACACTGGCCTTTTATGACTTAAATCCCTTTATTCTTAGACACAGTATGGAGACCCTGTTATATACGTGACAGGAAATGGTGTATCAGAGAAGATGATGTGCACAGAACTGTGTGATGAATGGAGAATGCAGTACTTGAGGGATTACATCAATGAAATGCTCAAAGGTCAGAATCAATATAGAAATCTATGCCTTCTATTTTTAAATTCTCTTACCAGTGGTTCTCAACAAGGAGGCCAGAACAAACCTATATATGGATAAAAAAGATGGAATGATCAAACTGAAATCATATTTATTTTTTCCCCATCAAATAATATTTTTTTACATTTTAATTAGTTTTAATACTCCCAGTTTCTCTTAATAAGAACATTTAAAAACACTGTCAGCACTTCTGCAAAAATGTTGATATGAGTTGGACAACTTGAGGCCTTTCAGCCTTTCAGAGGAACCTTTTTGGTTTTTTTATTCAGCGGTTAAAGATGGAGTGAATGTGAAAGGCTACACAGCTTGGTCATTGCTTGACAAGTTTGAGTGGGATGAGGGCTACTCTGAAAGATTTGGCCTGTACTACGTGGACTTTGGCAGCAAAAATAAAGCACGCTACCCAAAAGCATCAGTTCAGTACTACAAGCGCATCATCAGCTCAAATGGTTTCCCTAATCAGAGAGAGGTATGACTTCATCGAGTTTAGCATTAAAATCTAATTAAAATAAATGTTTTATTTCATCTTTTGAGTCAAAGAGTACAATAGTCTAAGCATTCTTGTGCAATCTGATTATAATCTGCATTATGACTTTGTTTATATTTAATGCATAATGTTTACCACAGATCGAAAGTTGGAAAAGAAAGTCACTGGAAACATGCACCTCAAGCAACCAGCTCCTTGCGGCAGGTTTGTGTAACTGTTGCTGACTTCTTTTCCCACTGGGCAGCACAGCCAGCAATGATCAAGTTGGGGCAAATAAAAGAAAATTCTGTCACAAATTACATTCTCTATTTATACCCAAGCACAATATATAGAGAAAGAAATTATATGGTAACTTTCTAACAGGAATTTTCTTTTGTTTGCCCTTTCAGCTAGAAGAAAATCCAAGGAAAATAAGGAACATGCAGATATGCCAAAGGTTTGGCCTGTGCATGATGAAGTTTAGGTACAGGGCTGAGGATGTCATGTTTAATATGTTTTCAGTAAATGTGTCTTTTATTAGTTGTCACTGACTTACCGACTTATTTTTCTCCAGATCCACTGATCAGCCACATGGAGATGGTCACAGAGATTGTTGTCCCCACTGTGTGCACTCTCTGCATTCTCCTCAGTGCAGTTTTTCTCATGTTTCTGCTTAGAACACGCATATAAAACAGACTGCTTCACATTCACACAACTATATTTTTTTCACATTGCATGTGTACGTACATTTATCTTTTTTATTGATTATTATTAATAACGATGACATGCCGAGACTTGTTTACATGTAAATTCAAATAAAATGGTCCACAAATGTACATCTGTGTTCATGAATTGTTGGACCATCCAAACAACTCTCATCAAATTACTCTTGAATTACTCAGATGATTACTTGAGGTTTGGGTGTTTGATTATGAGGTGAGAAAAGTTAGATGGAAGTTTCTGAAACTTTTCGAAAGCAGTTATGTAACCCTATTAACAATGGCGTTTGTATACGTGGGAAACAAACAGACAATAAAATAAATACCATAACCAATGTGTTTGTGAAACCTTTTAAAATACTGAAATTCAGTGGGAATGCAGCCTACCAATACATACATTGCAGTAGTATATGATCCAGGTGTATGAGCTCTGTGCTTTCAATAAAGTTTGAAAACCTGCATTATAGCTGTTTTTGGTATTTGATGTGTCTACATTCTGCAAACTATCCGTTTTGTTCGTTGTGAAAAGTCTTAATTATCAGTTCTCCGCGCCGGTAGACGTCGCAGTTCTCCTCAGCTACCAGAGCAGCGACGCAACAGAACCTCTGACGTGCGCCGCAGCAGAGATTTTATTGGCTGAGGGGAAGCCACCGGTAAAAAAACCCCAAAAAACTTTGCCTGTGATCCGTGTTGATGATCTCGTGCTGCGGGCGGTGTTGAAGTTTTGTCGTTTGACAGCACTTATTTAGTAAGTTCGGCGGACCGCACTGATGTTCAGATTATCACTGAAATGACAGTGACATCGGTTGGGCTTGATATCCAGACATGGGCGAAACCGAGGGCGATACGTGGATTGACTTTATCTGGCGCCAAAATGCTGTCACAGTAACAAACAGCTCTCGTCTAGCGATACGTTTACATGAATCTGTTACATTCTATATTTGTATGTGTGCCAATATAAGTATTATTTCTGATAGTTACTTTAACTAACGTTACTATTTTTAAAACCATAAACTTTATGTTCATATAGAGTCAGACATTGTTTGGGTGAATGTACATTAGCTTGCAACAGATGCTGTCTGTGCTTGGTTTACTCGGTGTAAATTAATATACTAGAATTAACTTACTTCACATAAACAGCAGCATTGAGGTGATAGGTTGTTTCTTAAAACAGTACATAAAACATACTAATACTAAATAATTTACTGAAAACATGAAATTGTATGTTAAATTAATATCTTCAGAGGGTGATAACTTTATTTGGTCACTTTAATAATGTTTATTGTTGAACTGTAGGTTCTTCACCAGTATTCTGTTTTTACAAACATACAAAAGAGAAAAAAACTTCCAATAATTTACTTTAACACCACTTAAAGTAGGATTAAATTGTATTTATGTTCAAGAGTTGATTATATGCTCCTATCTCTTTTCAGGATCCCCTGCATCATGCTCAATCCATCAGAAAATGGCTTTTTTGGCATACCAGATTATGAGCACATAGAGGACGAGACATTCCCTCCTCTCCCTCCTCCATCATCGCCTGGTCAGGGAGGCATTGAGGAGGATCCTTTTGGCAATGGAGAGGGTCTGTTTTTCTTTCTTAATCATTTAAAGCAATTTAGATGTAAAGGGGTTAATGGTGCTCATATGTTATAAGTGTTCAAAATCTTTAGTAAGGTGATTTTTGTCCAAGTTATACTATAGCAATGTGATTTGTTCCCATGCTTCATAATCCCTGCTGTTTAGGTGAGGAGGAAGGAGAAGTCTCGAAACTAGCAGAAGTTCCAGTGGCAAAAAGACGAACAGTGACAAGGCCTCGGCCTAAACTGGATGCAAACAGGTACTGAACCAGAAGGCAGTTAATTGATAATTAATAATAGTAATTTGTTTGTTTTATTAGAGAGTCTATGATTGAATTAATGCCTTACTTTACGTGGGTACATACAGCATACTCCTGAAAAGCAATATATACCATATAGCAATAACTGGCTGCATGATGGTTTATTTTGTTGCAAAATGTAAACTGTTTTGCTCAGTTCTGTATAAGAAGTTGGGTATTATATCTGCATACATATAGCGTGTATATATAATTTATAGCAAATCACTAATTGTAAAATATAAC
Organism: Enteromius radiatus; assembly: GCA_032357445.1. Taxonomy (NCBI): domain Eukaryota; kingdom Metazoa; phylum Chordata; class Actinopteri; order Cypriniformes; family Cyprinidae; genus Enteromius; species Enteromius radiatus. Next base: position 13,522,377 of record JAUCMS010000127.1, read on the forward strand.
CATATTATCAGTCACCCAGATCTTTATAACTCTAATATACTATATAGCATTTTGTAACTGCTTTATTTATTGCATCATGATAAAATGTAAAGTATATTACAAAATTAGGATATTGTAAACATCAGCTTAATGAGTTTTTCTATAACTGCTCTAAAACAATATTTGAAAGGTGAATAAATAAATATGACTTTCTCCAGTGTTTACAGTTCAGCTCTTTCCTCTCGTTTATCTTTTAGGTTGGTTTCTGAGAAGGGTCTTCCAGCTTTGCGTACATTATTTGAAGATGTAAAGTTCAAAGGCAAAGGGCATGAGGTAACTGCTCATTTTTTACTTCATCCTTAACGTTTGTTTGTGAAGTACTGAAATACTCTTGAATTCTAGGGCCGTTATTCCAATATTTATGGATATAAATGAGTCAGTGTGATATGCGAATACAGTTGTTAGTGTGCAACTTCTTTATTTATATTTGATTCAGGCAGAGAATCTGAAGGTCCTCTTAAAGAAAATGGAGAACTGGGCACATCGCCTGTATCCTAAAATGCAGTTTGAGGAGTTCATTGATAAAGTGGAGAGTCTGGGCGGTAAAAAAGAAGTTCAGGTAAGAGCTCTGGCACTATTCAAAAAGAATTCAGGCTTAATTAGGGCCATTTACTCAGGATGTGTTGTCTTTGCTTTTTTCCCATGTACATTTATTTATGTCTGCTTTTTTGTGTATATGTTTGGCAAAAGTTTTATTTTTGGCATTTATGCCTTTATTATAATAGAACAGTAGTAGAAGTGGTGACAGGAAAGGTTAAGAGGGGGGAGGAAAAGACTCAGGACTTGTTACTATATTACTCTATGTACACATGCACTAGACAACTGTCAGACTGTTGCACCTTGTCTTACTGATTTGTCTTGATGCCACATTAAATGTGTGCTCAAACATTAACAGCAGTACATTGTACACTTAACTCAATTATAAATGCCTTTTTCTTAATTAATGCAAGAATGAATCCTGTTTGAACTTGATTTTTAATCTAGGAAATTTGTACCTCATTTAAAAAACCTCACTGTGTGATATTGTTCATTAGTGGAAGCTGTATGCATCCTCTGTTAATGCTTTACTTTGTTTCTCCATTAGACGTGTTTGAAACGAATACGATTAGACATGCCAATAACACATGAGGACTACGTTGGTAATGATACTTGAACTTTTGGCTGTCTTGCACTACTATTGAAAGCAGCAGTTATAAATGCAATGACTTTCTACTCCCCTTCAGAGGAGGCTGAGGTTCGAGTACTGGAAGAGTCTGATCCAGTTGAAGATGAAGGTTTTCCTGAAGATCCATTTGTCCATTCTACTCCTGCTCCAGCCTCTCTCACGGAGGAACAGCAACGGCGCATAGAGCTCAACAAACGGCTGGCTCTGGAGAGGAGACTTGCGAAGCAGAAACAGTTAGGTGTGTGGAGTCATTCGTTTAATAATGTCATCATCACCATCATGTGGGTGTTTGTATGGAGTGTTTTGATTAGAATTAAATTTCTCTTATTTGCCTATAACCCTGGAGAAAAAAGTATGCGTATAGGTTCAGCTGCTTGAATCTAATTTTTGTATCATTGATACTTTCCTCCCAGAATCCTCTGAGAATTCAGGCATCCAGGCAGATGCAGATGAACCATCAACCAGTTCTTCAGGGCAGTACCTCAGTCAAGAGAATCGGGGCACTTTCGATCAGAGCACCTCAGCCCAAACGCAACTCAAGCAAAAGTCAGCTGCGCTTCAGAATTCTCCTTTATATGATAATGAGTGTGCTAGTCCAATGCCAAATGGCATAGTTGATGATGACGACGATGATTGAACCAATCCTCCACATTTGTACCAAGAGCACTGTGAATAAGGAGCGTTTTTGGGAAGGGCAACTGCAGATGGGCTTTTTCATGTTTAACCTTGTAAAATCTTCCCAGTCATATGCCAAACATCTTTTGGAGCTCATTGACTGTATTGTAATGCCAAACCAGGGCTTGTTCACCACAATGATCTTATACACACATTAATCTAGTTCAGTTTGCTTGCATCATCTGTCGTCCTCTGTGAGGATTTTGGAATATATTTGCTCAAATTGAAAACATCTTATTCTTAGGTTCACAGTAAGCTCTGTGAACCTGAGAATAAAATCACTACTTGGGTGAAGTTAATTATAATGTCCCAATGTAAGCACACAATACTGAAGGACAAAGTGAGCTTTTGAGGTTGACCCATTTCCTTTTTTAAAAAAAAGTTTGTCATCACCTTGTAATGTAACTGTCAGTTAGGTTTATCTCTGTTATTTCTATGTACTTTTTATTTTCTGAATAAAATTGTTAATGTGGTAAACCATTTGTGCAGACTTATTTTGAAGTACATGACAGATGTTAATGTTAAAACAGTGTATGATGTCTAAATTACCAAGGATCACCCAACGCCATTTCAAGTCATTCAGAGACTTGTTGCCAGGAAACGCAAAGTTTTTATTCTCATTTTAGCTCTCAAGACTAATAACTAGTTTTAACTTTATTTCCAGCACTAACACTTCTGTAGCATCATATAAAAAGAATATTTAGGTTACATGCTGTTTTCACTTAAATAATGATTTTCTTTTTATTTCATTTGCCTTTAATTGAAATTAAAACCTGACACCACAGGAAGATGATGCCTAGAGTGTATCTTCAGTCCAAGTCACGGACTTCACAGGAAACTAAGGTGAAGAACCTGACTCATCTTTTCCCTTAAAAATAATACATGTTTTGGACAATGCAAAGAAACCAGTGTTCATAAATCCTGAGTATGTCTAACTCATTTTTATCAGTTCACATCCGGACACTTCAGTGGAAGTCCATGGCAAATACTACAAAATCATTGCTAAACTTTTTTTTTTAAACTAAACATCAGTAAAGCGCTAAGAAGATGCAGTGCAAGTCTGTTCCTCTGTATTTGTGATTTGACAGACAGACAGATCCAGCAGGGCAAGTTCACTGATCTCCTGTAACAGGACATAGAGGTTTGGTGTTCTGCTCTGTCTGAACTGCCTCTCCTCCCTGCTCAGTTTGGGCTTCCTCCCTCTCTCTTTCTCTGCCTGGAGGGAGGCCTCTTCTGCCCAGCGCACTACTTCCTGAACCAGCTCAGAACGACCACGACCAGCTGGCTGTGACTCGGGTTGCACAGGGCAATGGGGCTTGTCGCTGATAATCTCCAGACACAAGCCGTCAGCATGGCAACGGGACGGTTCTACAGAGATACGAACCTGCGGAGGAGGACAAGCACAAAAGAAAGAAGGGAAACATGATGTTAGAGGATATAACACACACCCAAAGAATGTTTTTTTTTGTTGTTGTTGTTTTGTGTCAATATACTTACTGTAACGTGGCTGAAGAGGTCAAATGTATGAGTTCCAGTGCTGGTGCAGGTGCTGATCTTATCAGGGTATCTCTGCAATGTCCCAGCCTTCCACTCGCACCTTCCTTCTCCATCGACACTGACCACCTGACCCTCTCGATCCTTAAGGTACACCGCTCCCTTCACACCATACCTATGTGAATAGATAAGTGTTACAGCAGCTTGAACTCAAACAGCATGTTACAACTTTTGGTGTACACTTTCATTCAAAAGTTTGGGGTCAGTAAGATTTTTATTTATTTTTTATTATTTGTCTTTTTTATTCAGCATTACAGAATAATTGCTTTCAACACTAGTAATAATAAGAAATGCTTCTTTAGCAGCATATCAGTATATATTAGGATGATTTCTGAAGGATCATGTGACACTGAAATAATGGCTGCTGAATTTTCAACTTTCCACAAATTAAATTATTTTGAATTTAAATCTCACTATATGACTGTTTAATGCATTAATGTTGTCTTAATGTTTGTGTGTGTAACATTTTCTTTGGTACAAACACTAAGTAATATTCTATAAGCAGGTCATTACTGTGGTATGAAGGCAAGAAAGCCATTAGCTCGGACAGCGTAGATCACAGCATCAGCCACACAGCGCTCATCTGTGTTGGAGTCCTTGTCTTTGAAGTAGAGGCACTGGAAGAGCTCCGTGGACTGCTTCTGTGCGTTCTGTGCTGCCTGTCAGAGAAACAGAGAAAGTGTTTAGTTATTTTCCAGAGATATATATTACTGCAGTTTTACTACAATAAAGTATTCATACAAAAGCCAATGGCCCCCACTTACTCTGTTTTTATTGTTGATATGTTGAGCTAGTTCCTCGAGTTCTTTGTTACTGGCCAAGGGTTTGCTTAGCGATCCTTCCTTCTCCAGCTGAATAGCAGCCATGAGCAGCCGGTGAACTAATATATCAGCATAGCGTCTGATTGGAGAGGTAAAGTGAGTGTATCGATCCAGAGCAAGACCTGAAAATGACATAAAGAGCAAGTCTGTTTTTAAGCTTTCATCTTTTTCTTAGTTCTAGCAAGTGAAATTTACCAATACGCCACTGTCAATTGAAGTTTTAAAGGGATAGTACACCCATAAATGAGCATTTTGTCATCATGTCCTCACCCTCACGGCATTCTAAACATATAAGTTTCTTTCTTAGATTGAACATAAAAAAAGATATTTTGAAATATGCTGGTAATCAAATGATGGTCCCCATCTACTTTTATAGTATTTCTTTGGAAGTCAAAGTTTTTGGAGACAAACAATTGTTTGGTTCTTCAAAATCCTTCAAAATATCTTCTTTTGTGTCTCTTTTGTGGTGTAAAACAGTAACAACAATGAGCAACCAGCTACTCTGCTTAAATGAACATCTGTATTGTGTAATAATGAGATTACAAATGATCTGAAATGATGACAGGATGAAAAGCACGTACCGTAGTGATAGTACTGTTCTTCTGGGCAGGCTCCTGTAGAGAAGTAAAGGGCATTAGACATTGCCTGGGTGGCCATCATTCTCAATAACTTGTTCACCAGGGGGTCCTGAGGATCCACAGCTTGTTCCAGAGAATCAGCAAGAGCTCTGTTTGACCTAGATGAAGCAAAGCAGACACATAAATATACATTCATGTATGCAATCTATCTCTCACCATACTTATTTATTATTATTATTTCTTTATTTAGGTTCTACCTAATACTTTTCACAAAAATGAATTAAACTAATCGAAAGTAACAGCAAATTCTTTTAAAATGTTACAAAAGATGTTTTTTTAAAAATACATGCTGTTCTTTTGAGAAGCAAAAAAAAAAACAAAAAAACAAAACATCATAGTTTTCATGAATATTAAAGCAGAACAACTGTTTTCAACCCTGATGATAATAATAAGAAAGGTTCCATGAACACCAAACCTGGATATTGTTTGATATTGATTAATGATTTCTGAAGGACCACGTGACATTAAAGATTTAAGTTATGACTGCTGAAAATTATATTATTATAATATAATTATTTTACAATATTATTATATTATTATTATACAAATACAATATTTGAACTTTATTTTTGATCAAATACATACAGCCTTGGTGATTTATTTCAAGAACATCTAACCCCAAATTTTTTAAATGATTTTTACCTTGTATCAATACTGAAGCCACGGGCCTTGGCACAATCTGTGAGGTGATTGAAGAACTCCTGTTTGGGTGGTGGATGATGACGCAGAAGAGCTTGATGTGGAAAGCTCTCCTGTATCTTGCGCGCCACCCAGTGGTTAGCATAGATCATACACTCTGCCACAGTCTCATGAACTTCCAGAGGCTGTTTAGGCACAAGGGCTGTAATGTTCTTCTCCTCATCCAGCTGAGCTCTCACCTCCACCCCCTCCAACTCCAGAGCACCACCCTTATCTCTCTGTGCACGGAGGTGTCTGGCCACCCTCGTCAGGGTCTCTAGGGCCTCCAAGAGCTGAGCCAGTTTCTGGTCTCGCTGTGAACCCTTGAGCTGGCTTAGCTCAGGCACCTCAGCCTCCTCGCCATTCAACAGACTCTGGGCCAGCTCATAGTGAAGCTGATAGGAGGAGCGGATTAGAGTGCGACCGTACCAAACTGTACACACATCCAGAGTCTCAGCATCCAGCTCCCACAGCACACTCATGGCATATCTGGAACATTTCAAGCAGCATATTAGGTCAAGCCTCAAAAGCAGGGAAAGGTTTGTGTGTTACTCACCGGTCCACTCCTCCAAGGAGGGAGCACAGATCAGCACTCAGAACTGCTGGCAGCATGTCATATCTGCGGTCAGCCAGGTAGTAAGTGGTTGCCCTGGGTTTAGAAAAGAAAGATGCAACTTGTACTTAGGTACTGCAGTATTAGTTGCTATTTAAATATGTACAAACGCACATTCAGCACAGAAATCTGATAATAAATATACACTACCATTCAAACGTTTGGGGTTGAGGCCCATTCACACCAAGATCAGTAACTATGAAGATAATGATAACTATAAAGCTTTATTCATTCTAATTTAAATTCTATGTGAATAGGGAAGTCGACATCAGAACCCCTGGAATCACTTTATGAATAAAATTTTCCCAGCTGATGAACAATGAAGATATAGTCAGCCAATGAGAACCCACCGTACTTAAGCTCAAGCATTTTAAGTAGACACCACAAACTGCAATGTGCATTTATAATAAGCAAAATGTTATCACTCTTAGTGCAGATAAATATCAAGCAGCATAACTGCTTTCAAAATTGAAAAGAAATCAGAAATGTTTCATAAGCCCTAAACAAGCATTTTAGAATCAAATCTGAACAACCAGGTGTCAATAAAAACGATGGCTACTGAAAATTCAGCTTTGCCATCAAAAAAAACCCCTAAATTTTCCAATGTACTTAAATGCAAAACTGTTATTTTACATTGTAATTTTATTTCACAATATTATTCTGTATTATTGACCAAATAAACAGTCTTGGTTTCAAAAACAAAAAAAATCTATACTATAGTGTATGAATATTCTTGTGTACCATCAAAATATGAGACTAAACAGTTATATAAACACATCAAAATAAAAAAATAAACAAAAATATACTCCATTAATCCACCACTATATTCTGAGTAACTGCCAAATTTCCATACCTTGACCGTGCCTCTAGATCTGTAAGAGAGCCCTCCCTGACAAAGTAAGTGACATCGGCAATGTGGACACCCAGCTCTAACCGCTTCCCTCCAGGCAGAGTCCGCACAGACAAGGTATCGTCCACATCCTCACAGCCCTTGGGATCGATACTGAATACCAGGTGTGTGTCTCTAAGATCCTGCCGAGAGCCCACTTCTCTGCTGTCCATCTGCCACCGGTTCTCCTCTGTGTTAACTGGCAGCTCTTGCAACTAAAGAAACATTCAAACACTTTTATAGAAATGCACATTGTATCTTTCTGAAACTTTTACTATTGAAAATTCACTCTTTTCGTATGGCAAAAAAATTATAGTTTAAACATTTGAAATGACTTAAATCAGATGCTGACACTATGACCCTACCTGTGCCTCTGAGAATGGTGGGACATGGATGCAGTTCTCCAACAGGATGGTCTGAATCTCAGTCCCCAGCTCGCCTGCTTTCCCCAGGACCCTCACACAGTGGCCATTGGGGTAAAGAGAAGTACTTTCCCATGAATCTAGCCGCACAATCACTCTTTGATCCTACGCAGAGAAAAATATTAAAGATTTAATATGCATTTACTTAAGCAAAATTACAGAAAAAATGAAATATATATGTCATTAGATCTTATTGACAATGAATACTGAATTTTTTATTTTATTTATTATATAATCTGATATGTCAATAAACCATTAACAACAGTTGTGCTGTATTTCATAAACCTTCTAAATAAATGCATTCATTTAAAAAATATCTTGTAAAATTATAAACATTTTGTGCATCTTTACTGAATAAAAGTAATTATTTATTTAATTAATTCTTTAGACATCGATTTCTAATTTTCTGCTAAAGTTTTAAGTACTAATAAAGGTGTCAATAATAATGTAAACACTTCCTGCAAAAAAAAAAAACATTTATTGGTAACCATGTTGAATTGTATCTCCACCTGCAGAGCCTCAGCCTGCTGTGTGCTGATCCGAATTTTAGGAATGCGGTAGTCCCATGGAATAACCAGAATCTTCTGTGAATTTCTACTCTGTGACTGCACTTCCTCAAGAGGAGGAAAGGTCACAGCATAGTCTCTCCAGTTCCTCTGCAGAATACCCACCACCCTGCCTACAGGAAAGAGAGGAGAGAGTCAAAAAAACAATCACAACTTATACAACTATCCTTCTACAGCAAAGTCCAAAAATCTGCTCCCACACTGAAACTTTGGACATGATATTTGACGCAAAAGATGTAAAATCAAGAACACATTTTTTCAATACAATTCTCACTCAAAACATTATACCCTTTGCAATAAATGATAAAAGTATTTTCATCAGCGGTTCTCAGACTTTTGGACACTAGCATGTGTAAACACATCTTCACACTTCAATCTTCACATTCTGCTCAGAATGTTATAGATCAATTGTAATCGTCATATACCCATGACTACCTGTGGGCATAGGCTGACTCTGTGTTTCCTCTACTGGTTGTTCCTCCCCTTGACCCTCTGTAAGTGCCATAGTCCTGCCTTTCCACTCATTACGGGGTAATAGCTCTATGACAACCACGTCTCCATGTACTGCCCGGTTACGATGCTTTGCTCCATTGATCAGCACATCACTATTTAGTTCTATAAACACATGATCACACAGCCAGGATCAAAGGTACAAGACCATATTACCATCAGCATCAGTAATAGAATTAGTAATAAGTACAATTTGCATGACTGATATAATAGGGTAACAACCTGTATTTTTGCTAGCTGAACCCTCATAACGGACAAAAGCCTCATTCTGTGCTCGATGTTTGTTCACACTGAGGATGCCCTTTAAAGGAAAGGAGAGGGTTGGAATGTAGTTTCCATAAGTCACTACAAGAAAGAGATCTAATTTAAATAACAGGAGTGAAAGGCACTTACCTGGATGTACCTGCCAGATTTTATACCAGCCTCCAGCACCTCAGTAGGCAGGTGTTCGGTGTATACTTTCTCTGCTCCCTCACTCTCTCGCTCCTGCAGGGTCTGAGCAATGGAGTTGTACAGATCATGGGCGGCCTGCAGGCCTGGCCAGAAACTGAACAGGTACTCCTACAATAGAGTTTACATTTTTTTAAGAGTTAAACAGATGTATGGATAATGTATCTAAAGTCACTATTACAAAATAAACCCTGAACAATTGATCAAACATTATCCTAAATAAATAAAAGAACATGAAAAATAGATTACTGAAGATTTTTTGATGCAGAAAAAAAGAAACCACAGTCAAAGTAAGAGAAATAAGGCTAGAACAGCAATTTAGTGGTTATTAAACATATCAGACTCCAGAAAGACAGTGACAATTCGACACCACAGATTTCACAGGAAATAAAATAAAAGAAATACCTGAGTTGAGATGACATACACTCCACTGTTTAAGGCACTGAACTCTGAAATAGCGTCACTATCTTCTGTAATCATGACCACCGGCTGGAGTCCGGCTAGATGATTATAGTACCAAACTGCTGCATTGTACACATTTCTAGAAACAAAATGCACACAGTGATTTTTCCCTGCTGTCTATGTGCTCACTTCATAAAAAGGTTACATTTGCTGTACTTTTTTTAAATTACACTTGCACACTTATATTGTATATTAAAAGATTCAAAAAGAATACTTTATTATACTATAGCCAGGGTTTTCAAAGTGTGTGGTGCACCTAGCTCTGGGCTTAAACTTAGTTGTATTTAAAATACAAACATTTTGAACTATGAAAATTAGTACAAAATTAAAGGGTGGGGAGGCGCCACTGTGTATGTTACGTCAAAAGGGAGACGGCCCGGTCTCTTTGACTTTGAAAAGCCCTGCTATAGTCTATTAATACTCTCAATAACCTTTTCTTATAGTAAACAATGCATAAAAGAAAGTGTAATACTCTACAGTCAGGACTCGCCTTGTATGCCATTTGTTCTGAGACTCGCCCTTGTCTCTGGGGCAGTAGCAGTATTGCTGAAACTCATTGGCAAACAGCACACAGTCATGACGAGGGTCCTTCAGTAAGTTACGCAGCCTGTTATAGTGCCTGTACAAGACAAAACAAAATGCAACTATGAAAGCAAAACTAAGTCCTCCAATTTTCTTGAGGTGATTTTCCAATTTTATTCACACACAATGCTAGGATTTACAATACTTGGTGTAGTTAATAATAAGTAAATTAAAATCTGATGTCAAAAATAATATATTTGGGGGGTTGACCTGCGTCCACGGGTGTGCTGAACAGTCTGGTAGGCTGTCTGGGTCAACACGATGCCCTGCAGCTCCCTGAACTCCAGTATCTCCAGGAAATCCCGAACCACTCCCACATCGGGAACCACATAGTGAGTCACATCTCCAGACAGCACTTTCCCATCTATTGAAGTGCAAATGGTCAATATTATATTGCAGACCATTACCATCTTATTAGCTAAATTCAGAACACAATATAATAATACCTTAAACAACGAAACATTATGTTGTTTTAGTGGCAATAAATACTTTTGTTTGGTAGATCACCCTGCAATTAATGTTTTTTTGTTTTTTTACCATGCAATAAATGTTTGTCTGAAGAACTCTCTAAAGTAATGTTAAGTCACTGATCATTACCAGTTTAGTAAAATGAATAAAGGGTTAAGTAGAACAATCTGCAAACATTTTCCCATTACTGAACATCTATATTACGTTCAACCTAAATGAGATGATCGTGTTATACTACATGTAATCACCAACAATAAAAAATAACGTTACTGTAGCGTTACTAAGCCAAATGACAAAGGTTTCTGAGTCGATGCAAGTTAACAATTTGTAATGCTGCAGTTCACTGTAGATGGTAAAGACCACATAATTTAAAACTGCTTGTTGTTAGCTACCCAGCTCTGCGGGTATACTGATCCATTCACTAAAATAATAATGAATTAATTATATAAGAATATTTCATGTTGTTTGTCATGTTGTCCCTACCGTTTTGACAGTCCGCTTGACAGAGGGAGCTCCCACAAGGCACCTGTTCCCTCACATAGTGCTCCCGAACCACACGGACCTTTCTACCCTTTGAACTTTTCAAATGTAAAACTTTCTCAGTTTTAATCATGACTTACAGACCTTCCATAATAATCTACTACTGAAAACATTCAAAAGCAGAGTTCATCCATTCTTCTTTGCCATGTTTATCTAAATGTGTTTTTTTATGTTTTAAAGGAATCTGCGCCGCCTACAGGACTGGAGGACGCAAACACGCTCGCACTTCTTCAAGCAGCCCTACTCTGATTAATAATTTGTGACCCTGGACCATAAATCCATATTTTTGACTGATTCTGTAGTCCAGGTTCCCACATTTAGATTATACAATAATTAGTCACAGACACAAGTATTATTTCATCATTTTATTATTTATTATAATCAAACCTACTGTAATGTTTATTCTCTATTTACTTTTGTAAACTAAAAAAATGGTCATATAGGCTCAGAGGAAAGGTATTAGGCCTGTATCTGAAAATTCAAAATAGAAAAAAGTCACCAGACGTTCTCCCAGTTTACTGACATAATCTTGATCCAAAAAACTGTTGTGCATAGAGAAGTTGTGTCATAATGCTCATAATTTCCACAGATTTTGACATTATACAGTTATATAGTATATAGAAGCAGACATACAATCCAATACTTTGCAATCCAACAAAATTTGCCCAGTATAGAAATATTCTTCAGATTTTGGTTCCTTCAGATAGTCAAAAATATTCAAACAAAAGACACTACTAAACATTTAAAAAAAATGTTTTGTTTGTTCAGTAATGTAAAATTGCCATGTGATCGATTTGGCAAATCAGTTTTAAAATGACAATGATTTCTTGATTACATCCTTTTGTCTTCATAGGCGTGCAACATTAAATAAAATGTCTTTGGCATCACAGATTTGCTTTCATTTTGAATGTCCCTGTGGAAAGTTGGTCATCTGGATGTTGTCTCCTTGCAGTCCTGGGTTGTAGTAACCAAATCCATCAAACTTCAGGTCTAGTGGCTCACTATTATCCAGTCTGAGAACTTTAAGGGGAAAAAAACAGTATGAATGAGTGCATCACAGTAAACAAAATGATCCTGTATTATGTTCATAAGAAGCCCTCACATGAATCTTGGTTTAAAGTGATGCAAATAAAGATGCATTATATTACCTGGATCAGGTGACATCTCTTCTTCCAGTTTTCTGTGTGAGAAGTCTCTTCTGGTCCTTCGATTCAGGAAGATAAATGCTCCCAAGGCCAGGACGCCCACTACAATCCCAATAACTAGAATGAGCGTCCAAGCCTCTCCTTTCTTGCTTTTGGTTCCATCTGAAACATCTGAAGATAAACCTGTAAAGACATATTTCATGTTTATTGTAACAATGAATCATATTGTTGCTGCCTTTACCATGAAGTTACTTGCATAAGAAAATGGTCATGAATCAATTCGTCTTATGATAATTATTAAAGTTACAATTATTCAAGAGCTTTTAAAGCCAATCGTTTTCCTGCGATTTATTAGAATACTAGATCAAGCCAAAACCACCTTAAAATCTAAATTTATTAAAACAATTCTTAACATGCAAACTCTACTTTTCAGTTCAGAATGATGTTTGAACACATATTGGTTAGAGTCACATTCACTAAAAAGGTCATGGAATTTGTTCTCCAGCAATGTCAGGTGTTCTTTGTCACATTGGTCTACACCTGACCCCGAAAGGAGCCCCTCCCAATATCTGCAGGGTGAACACCAGTCTTATTGTGAGGGAAGTGAGGTGTCAGTAACGGGACACTCTGGCCCAGAGCAGAGGACAAACAAAGCCTGAAATCCAATCCAACTTGGAGGAACAGCAGCAAATGTGTCTTTTATGACTGGATTGAGAAGCCAAGAATGAGGGATAGCTTGGGGGATGAAATAAAAAGATTTGTGTGATCTTTGTGATGTGGAACTGGAGAGTGAAATAATGCTTATAAAAGGTCAAAACACTATCAGTGACCCAGATTCGGAGTGAGAATTCTATTTCAGCTAAACTGTTCCATGGTTGTATAAGACTTTGTTTTTCTTGGCAAAGATGGAAAAAAGCCTTCAGTGTCCCATGATCATTTAAAAATCACTCTAATATGCTGATTTGGTTTTAAAGAATCATTTCTTATAACTATCAGAGCTGCTTCATAAAAAAATACTGATGTATCAAATGACAGAACTTCTCAGTCATCGAATTAGGCTTAGCTAGGATTATTGGTGCTTGATTAATTCTGATTTGTGAGTCTCACCTCTTTGAGAATTCTCTCCGGTGTCAATAGCTTCAGACTGGTATAATTCTGCATCCTCTGGGGCAGGAGTCGTGAAGTCTATGGGGAAGGGAGGTGGAATGCCTGCCGTTGTAGTTCTGTATACTGGTGGTTCAGTTGGTCTCACTTTTGTTGTGGTGGTCGGACTTTTAGTAGTGCTGTTGGTGGGTACATCATCTGAGGGGAAATATCCAGAACCCGATTCATCAGGGCTGATCTCTGTTGTGGTAGTCTCAGGTTGTGGAGTGGCACTTGTGTGATTAAGAGCAGACTCATCTGTGTGTTCTGGCTCTGGTGCTGAGGTATTTGTGGCTGTGTCCTGTGTTTTGTTGAATTTTAATGATGTATCTGCTAGCTCAGAACTTGAATTAAGTGCAGTCATTGGAGGTGGTGTTGTAGCGACGGGACTGTCAGAACTGGTATCCTCAGCAAACTGCTCAAGGCTCTGTTCCGGTTCGGTGGAATTCTGCACTTCCCCTTGACTAATATACATTGAGCCAAATGGTTGTCCTCCATTTTCTGAACTGCTCTCTGATTTGTCTTGTACGTTCTCATTGCTTTGTAGCTCTTCTGTACCTGATTGAGCAGTTGTTTCCTCACTAAATGATTGTTCTCCACTGTTGTCTGTTTTATTATTGTTTCTTTTCCAGTCGTCAGGTATCTGGGTGGACACTTGTTGGAATGTCTGAAGTATCAAGAGGAGTGCAAGTGTGATGCCTAGTGGCAGTTTCATATTTGGTTCCTCTACCTGCCAAAATAAGACATACTGGGTGGAGTGAATGTTTATGGTGAGCGTGATTTCACCAAGTACAAGATGTTCCTGGATCAATCAAACAATCAGAATTGAGGAATCATTTTTCTGGAAATATCTGTTTTAGGCTTATGATCAGGGTTAGGTGCTTCTACACCTTTGTTAACCAGCTGTCATTTCTCACTGATTTTAGGCATACATTTTGGGTAGGGGTAGGTTTAGGGGTAGGGATTGGGATATCTATATTTTTGGACAGTAATATTGATCCAGGATCATATCTTACTTGGCAAAATCACGGTGATATTACAAAAACATAAGCAATGCTGAAAATATTTCACTAGGCTATTTCAAGTTATATTGCATATGTAAACATCATGTTGGCATCAATCAAAAGATAAATGCAGCTCAAATTAATCAACAAATGGGAGAAGCAAAACCTGTGATGTCTCTCTATACAAAATGAAAGGGATAGTTCTCAGAAACCTCTGTTTAGCAGCCCTTTGTTCCATTCACTGTCTTTTTCACTGAAGTGTATCTAAGCCCTCTTGATGCAAGTGTATTGTACACCATTCAACCATGTCAATGCATTAACTGCAATAACAGGAGGTGAGCAATGCATACAATATTTTATATTCTGTGTATGGTATACAATGTACACACCCAAACCTATATTTAGATGCACATTTAGAGAGAAATTATGACAAAACAAAAAGAACAAAGTGATGCTAATCTGTCTAAATATTTAAATAGACATAGACATGGAATGATAATATAATTATATTATATTTTCCAGTGCTGTTAAATAGATGCACCCACACTAACATGTAACTAAAGGAATAACTATTTTCATCCCGTCATGACTTCACAATTATTCCTGTTTGTCCAGTTCATCTGCTATTGTCTATTATTGCCAACCTCCAACAAAAGTACAATTAAACAGTGATAATGTTACAGAAATGAAAGGGCTTGAAGGAATAAAGAGTACTTCAGCTCCACATTTGCATCCAGTTTTTGTGTGTGTTTTGTTTTATATATATATATATATATATATATATATATATAGTACATTTAATCTGTCATGTCATATCTGAACCGCATTTGAAATTATTTTTATTATTTACAACAAATATAAATGTATTGTATTGCTGTTCTTTATTTTATGGTCCATCTATTAATATGTTTGTCAGTTATTATTATACTAATATTATAGTTTGGATTCTAGGTTTTTTATGTTTTCTGGCATTATTCTGAGCGAACATGTAAAGTCAATATGAAAATGTAAAATTCTAAAGTTAACGTACGTGTCTATTAAATTACAATTGTAAGATAATGCCATTTTAGAAAGTTCTCTCTACCTCCTGGAAGAAAATATTCTATTAATAAGAATGTGCTGGAACAGGTTTCCCAGTTATGAGTTTGTGGTATCTCTAATGTTGAAGTGTGATGCATCAGTAATATCATGTCAATAATACAATATACTATAAGATACGTGTGTGGTTAAACTATAATACAACATCTATTTCAAACCATTGTTTAAGGGATACTTGTTTTTTGGTTCACTGTTTATTAGATAGTTCATCAGTGCCTCCAGAAAACTTTTATTAATAACATTCAGGAATTAAAACTCTTCTAGGTATGTAGCACCATTCCTCAAACATCCCAAAAGTACATATATATTATTTTTTAAGTTATTTGTAATCATGACTTCCTTCAGTAGATCAAAATTTCAGCAGCATTCATACTACTGACATCTAATACTTACTCTCCATTTTACACCAAACTAGGCCAAATTAATTTTAAAGCAGTACAACATTTCTCTATGTATTCAAAATGAAAACCATGTACCTACCTGAGTGCTGTCTGATGGACGCGGGTGAGCTGATCGAGGCAGGTTGAAATAAAATGGTTTGGGAGTTCAGAGAGTGGCAAGGGGAGGGATCTGTCTCGTTTGTGGCTACCTGGGAACTGGCCTTTCCTGAATTTGCACCTGCAAACCACACCTCTGCATCAAGCTTCCTGGATTCAAACGAAGCCCTCATGTGCGTCAGCTGTAAATAGGACTGAAACTCAACGTCAGTCTGCATTCATACGTCAGTCATGCACACCTCATCAGTGCGCACACGTTTATTCTGGAGGTAGGTTTTGAAGTCTTTGAACAACTTAAATTCCCTTAAGGGAGGAGCATCTGACACACTGGGCCTCCGAGCATTCCTCCCATGCCCGTGTCCATGGAAACACACAGGTTGCTCAGATCTGCTTTCCTCTACCCTATATCTTTTCAGCATTAGCCAGTAACAAAAGACACATGCTATTTTTACATGACCGATGACAACATGCGTCATGAGGCTTTTTGTCATAGTGGAGTCATAGGTTGCATTCTAACAATGTCGTAATGGGGTTGTGAAACCTTTGTACTTCTTTATGAGCAATTTATTTCTGTCAACAACCTGTGAAGTATAATTTGCTGGGAGAGTGGGCACATTGGTCAGATGACATGCTTTTCCAATAATGACCAGCAGAGGGCAGAGTGTATTTATCATTTATTTGCTTTTTACTTTTTTTGTAAATTAATGCTACACTTGTCAGACCAGGTACAGGTACAGCATATTAAAGGTATACCAACCATAGTTTTTTGTTGTTTTTTTTAATATAGTCATAGTCTCAGTTCCAAAATGTTAACTGAGTATTAACAATAGTGATGGGCTGCTGTAAGAATGGTAATGTTATGCATAAGACATTGTCTACCAGACGCTGAGAAATTATATCTACATTGCAGCTGTATAGTTCTGAATCTTAAATCTGAATCATACATTTTATTTTAGTAAAAAAGGAAAACATAAAAAAAGCAAAAACAAATATTTATAGACTATAATTAATTAATTAATTAATTTAATAAATAAACAAATAAAATAAAATAAATGTAAAAAAATAAATATTGTCTGTTTGGTAAGTAGAAAAAAAATATCACAATTAAGCTTTTATATAGCAATATAGTCCCTATTTTTTCTTTCTTTTTTTTCTTGAGGTGTTGAATTATTAAAAGCATTTTGTCCACCTTTAAAAGATTATTTGTAACTAACCTTTTGTAAGAGACTACAGACTGTCCTTACTCCTGACCCAGATTTCACTTCACAATAGATGTTTGATCAAGCTCATTTTCCAAAATGGCTTATTTATTATAGAGAAGAAGAAAGTCAGCAGTTAAATTGCTCTATTTGGATTACTTGTGATGGTGAGATTCATGAGCAAAGGGTGTGATTGTAGAATGGGTGTCGGTGAAACAACTCAGACAAAGAAGTGTCTCAACGTCATTAACATACAGATCACAGCACTTAAGACTGGAGTGACATCATTTACATTAAACGTAGTCAACTGTTAAACTGCTAAACTAAAAGGTTCAAGTTTAGGGTGTTCAGAGTTCATTCTGACTCCAATGAATCCAAGGTCTTTTGTCTCTATCATATATTCTTACACATTTGTTTAAAATAAAAAACAAATCAGATGCAAATTATGTTAAATGTTTAAAGAAGTTGTTTAAAATTTTGGAAAAGCTGAAAATGTGCACCTTCAGGTCATCAAAGATGCAGATTAATTATTTTTTTCAATCAAAAATGTTAAAGTAAAATGTTAAATGTTATTGTTAAAGTAAAACATAATTATCACAATTAGAAATAATGATAAATGATTCTTAATAAATCAACTTATATGGGTAATAGGCATGACAAAGGAAGAAAACCTGGCAATGTTTCTCAATGTGGGCTGTTTTCTGTTTAAAATCCAACCAACATCACATTTACTTTATTCGCTTTCTTGACCCTTTAAATTAGGCAACTTCTGTCCAAGTGTTTTCAGTTCACACTTCATATGGGCATTGGAAAATTTTGTTTGCAGAAGGTTCCTATTCAAATGAATAAAATGAAATTGAGCCATACACTGCCCCTGGAGAACAAAAAACCTTGTGCCCACAGGCAAGACTATTAAACTACAAGCCTTCATATTATAAAGCAGCAGCACACAGTAGCTGTCAAGCTCCGACTCATAAACACACACTGTATTTATGGAGAGCTGAATAACACTGAATAAAATATAAAGTGATCATTGCCATGTATGACAGCATACTAGAAGACAAGGTTAAATACTGAAACAAGGAATGTGTAATATCAATGAAAGCATAAAGTAGATGTTTGTTCTTAATAATTCATTTGGGGCCTCCTGCAATTTAAGACCTCATGAGGGAGCTGTGAGCTGCATTTGACTGGGAACCTGATTAATGGGGAAGTAACAGACTTAAATGTGAATGATTACATGAAATATGATTAGCAGCTGGACACTAAAAGAGCATGAACATCATGTCCTTGAGTAATGATTTATAATATAGGAAGAAGCAAGCCAAACAATTTCGATCACAACAAAGCCAGCTCAATCCCTTAAGGTTTATAATAGTTCAGCAGAAGTTTTGTTCAATGCATTTTAATACAAGTATGGTATTCATACAAGCCAAAGGAAAATGTTTTAAACAAGGTCTTTAGGTCTTTAGTCCTTCAGAGGAATGCTTTGTTCTTTTGGGATACTCTGAGTTAAGTTGACTGGCTTCTAGGACATCTAACAGTTTTCCGAATTGAGAGCCAGAATATTTTAATATATTTTGGGCATGTGTATGTTGATGTTGGTGTGTCTGTGATACTGTCTTGGATTCAGACAGTGAAGGGAATATTTTAAGGAATACTCGACCCTAAAATTAAAATTTGGTCTTTAATCTCTTACCACCACCATGTTGTTCTAAACCTGTGACGCTTTTTCTGCAAAACACAATTTAAGATCTTTTATATGAAAACTGGGACTGAAAACTTCTCCAAAATGGTGCTATGGTGAGAAGGAGACACAGAGGAGATATATTATTGATGTTATTTTTATTTTCTTTGCATATAAAAAGTATTCTCATCGCTTCATAAGATACAGATTAAACCACTGATGTTCTGAACGTTTTTTTATACTTTGCTGGACCTTGACAGTGTAATTTACTTGGCAGTCAATGGGACAGTCACAAGAATCTTAAATATCTTAAATTGTGTTCCGAGGACAAACAAAGCATTTACGGGTTTGGATGGGGGTAACTGTAACAGGGCAGTGAGTCGCTGAGTCGTTCAGATTAATATGCAAGCTGTTATTAGGAATACAAAGGATAGATCGGGCAGGCTGGGTCATCTACGGCGAACATGAACAACAAAGGCTAGGCAAAGGGTAGTCAGAGTCCAGGCAAGAGTCGAGCGTACAGCAATCGTTAATCCTAGGAGTGAGACAAAGTTCGAAAAACCAGGGGAAAGCTAAGGTCGACAACGAGAGATCCAAAAACATAGAACAAAGCTAGGAACATGAATTAAACTGGGAAGACGGCAAAGCACTGAGACATACATCAACAATGATCCGTCACGACATACAAAACACATCAGGGTTATATACACATAAAACTAGGTCAGGGGGTGGATACAACAATAAGTCACCATGACGACATATGAGCGAGGTGTGGGAATGAATCCGTGAGCATGAGTCCGTGAATGACAGAAAACATAAAACATAGAAAGTTCGCTGGAGACTGGAGTGCCATCCCCTGAACTGAACTGGCACATCCAGCTGATCGTGACAGTAACATTAAGCGATTAATGACACGATTTTCATTTTGGAAAAAAAAAAAGTTTGTATCCCTTTAATATTGGTATCATCTCTTACTATACCTGTGAAGTAATGCTGTTAATTACATGAACAGATCAATTATACTAATAAACCTCTGTGGACAGATTATGCAAAAAACTTCTACAGAAAGTAATTTAAAATTTATATTTTGTTTGATTGTTACATACTTGTACATACAATTGTCAATTTGTATATTATTCCTTATTTACTTGTTCTATTTTTTAATTTCTCTTTTTATTAGCTGTGCTTTTTTCTGTCACTGTCATTCTGTTGTACTGTGGAAGCTTCTGTCACGAAAACAAATTCCTCCTATGTGTAAACATACCTGGCAATAAAGCTCATTCTGATTCTGATTCATGTGACCCTCATCCCAAAACCTTATGACTGTTTTCTGCTATCTAACAAAACAGGGTATAAGTTCTTATCCTGGTTTGTTACATATAACAAAAGCAGATGAAAACAACAACAACAATGCAGTACAATGCAATTACAATGCATTGTACTGCAGCTTCATATTTGAAATGACAAGAGTGATGTTGCTTTTATAGGCTACAACTGTTCATTGACAAAGATGGTAATACTAAGTAGCCTAACTTACCTTTGGCAGTGATAACTTTGGCAGTTATTTTGTTTATATTTCCTCCAACAATGAGAACAGTTCCAGTCCTGATAAAGCCATGTCTATAAGTAACAGTTTCCTTTCTAAATACATCCATGTGAAACAAATTGAGAAACAAATCTGTTTACCGAATTATTTAATCACTCACTCATGTCACTAAATCCTTTCTGAATGAACCCGTGTTGCATTGAATGATTCACTCACCGACACAGTCACTTGTCGCCACCTACCGACGTAACGATGTCATATCAGTGTTAAATGACTCCTTTTGTGGCTGTCGTTTCAATTTTGAAAAACGTTATGACAATTTTGTTTTTGCAAATTCTGTAAAAAAAAAAAGCAAAACTAAAAAGACTGCCAATTCTTCATCTGAATGAAGTTATGTGAACCTGTTTGTGCATCTTATGTGTGCATCCGTGAACTACAATAGACATACTTATGTGTAAAGTTTGAAAAGTTACAAAATGGCTACAGTATTTATGGGCGATTCTTCAACTACGGGCACTTTTGGCCTTGTGAACTTGCATTTCAGTAAATATAGAATTAAAATTTAATATGTAATTAATACATTAACATTGTATATTTTAATAAATAAATTGCACATATGTAGCTTTACAATCTATGA
>JAUCMS010000127.1:13543504-13589571 GCA_032357445.1 Enteromius radiatus
TTCCTCCATATCAGACACTTGCTGTGATGTCACTGTTCATCTCCATAGAAACTACCCAAACAATCTTTCATATAAACGTTTTAAAGGGACATTACAGTGTTGTGGTGGAAATTACGGCAATACTGTGGGACAACTACATTTGGTAAAAAAAATCACATAAACAGTTGTTTGACCTTGAATATCGCAATTATGTTTTGATTATTTTACTGATCATCATTTTTTTACACTTCATTTTCATTATTGAATATCAGAAGTCTGGGTATGGGACAGCAACAAAACAGCAGTATTTGCATATATAACGAGGTTGAAAAAGGTGAAAAAGTCATCGTAGAATACCAGTAAAAAAATTTTTAGAGCACTTATATTGTAAAGATAACTATGAAAGTGTGAAATTTTTTTTTTTTGCAAAACATGATCAAAGGACATGAAAGTGCCCGTAGTCTAAGAATCGCCCATATAGCGTTGAGACATTTTCATAACCTCAGTTAACCTGCAAAGTATCAAACAGAACAAAAGACACTTTCTGCAGCCCAACATGTGATTAAAGATGAACAGACATACAATGATATAGCCTATAAAGGTGTGTTAGAGCTGAAATCTTCCTGTCCAACCAGCAGAACCAAACTCCACGACCACAGACTTTTATTTTTCTCCTTCCCTCTCTCTCCTACAGGTTTTTTCACCCCACTTTTTTCAACCTTTTCAGCAGCTGCTTTTCCGTTTATCACACTATTACATAAACCCTGGAAAAATGTGGGTGTGGAGCTTAACTTCCCAGTCAAAGACCATCTTAGATGCAAGATTATAATGATTAATTTCCTCGGTAATAGTATATGGTTCACAGTGAGAGGCTTTCTCCTCCCATAGACATTGTGTTCACCAAAGAACATTACAGATGTTTAGAGATCAGATCACTTTTGTGACATTAATGCTTCCACATTTGGTCTAATGAACAACTGAAGGCTATTTTTCATAGTTAAACTGAACTGATAAAGTACTGACCTACATAACATAATCACCAGGTAGGTACAAACAATTCAACAACAACTTTTGATTTGCAGTTCTGGCAATGATATTGACCTTAGATATGGTGAACACATGGAGATGGTTTCAGAAAAGACTTTGCTAGAAGAAAACAAATTGTGCAAACACTTTAGGGCATCTGGTGACTGACTCAGAATAAGATCAGGGCTTAGAGCTATTGTTCACCTCCTGGGCACATGCGACTGCAGACAAGCACAAAGATAGAGAGAATAGAAATAGACAAAGAAAAGAGAGAGATAATCCAGAGCTAAAATGCTTCCAGATTTGGAGGAAAAACAGAGAGAGATAATAAGAAAGAGACTTTCCTCAGACATGAGCTCAGCATCCTGCTTCACTTATGATTCACTGCTGATTGATGCCCTGTGGAGGCCAGAAAGTGGCCTGTTTGAAAACCAGAGAATAAAAGCTTGGACTTGGACCCTGCAGCTTAAATTTAGGGAATGTGAGATAAAACATTCCTTTGTGAGATTTTTTTGACTGACGATCTGACCCTTTAGCCATAAAACACATCTTAAAAAACTAGGTCACTTGGACACATTTTTTGTATTCAGCTGGAGTCTATCAATTACAGAATCCATACAGACTCCGCACACACACAAATAACCATAGTGTAATATAAAACTTCATATTACACTAATCCATGACAATTACTTAAAATTATGGTGATTTATCAAAGCGGTCATATACACACAACTGTGCACAGAGGTATGTGAGAAAATGAAACGATGCGTCTAGAGACTTGGAATACTTGACTATTTTGTAATTCACAATGGGCCAAAATATGTTTGTGTCTTTTTTCCATCTTCGTTTCAGTCAACCCTTCATCCATCATCCATGTATCACTGCCTTAATGCACATATTTGTTAAATTGAATACTTTTTGTGAAGAGTATATGTTGACTATGCAAATGTCATTAGGAAGATGTTATTCTATCATTGTAGATTCACCTCATAGACTTTTATTATCTTTAGGTCTGTCACCTCATTTCAGTCCGTACTTTTGCATTTGCAAAAAAACAGTTGGCTTTTCAAACACTGCACTAACAAAAACAGGTCTGTTCCAGTAACCACTGATTATTCCTAAACAATAAAACAGTGAAAAAGTGTAATCCCTGAGAGAATTTTATTTTTAGTTTACAGCATTAGGGCAACCAGGTTGATTAGGCACAAGACTCACAGCCATCTGGTCAGAGTTTCTGTTACACTTTTCTCACTGTTCTCAATAAATACTAAATGTTATTGACTGGAGAAAACAACAGTGGTGATTTTTTTCTGACTTATTCTTATTCTTTCTTTCTTTAAAAAAAATTTAAAATCATCATTGCTACATCATTGATAACACAGCAGACTGCAATCTACTTTGAATTGTTTTTTTTTTTAATAAAACACAGTGGCAAAAACTACAAGACTACAAATGAAAAGAAAACAAACTCCCTGTCAACTGTATTTTATTAAATGCGACAGATATTTTTAAAAGCCCAGAATGACCTTGGCACTTTTCTTCTCAGTCCATTTGAGAGGAATGTGGAGTTTAATTAAAAAGAACTCAGCTTGGTTGAGTTCAGCTTCATCATCTACAGAACAGAAGAAATCACAGCTCACTATAATGAGTCACGAAATACTGTAAATCAAACATTAGCAATGCTTTTCAAAAAATGTACTTATAAAGGCCAGAGTTATATTATAAAAATGTATAACTATAACTTTGTAACTATATTTTTTTCTGCAACAATCTCACACCGACATCACAAAATGATCATTGCACTAGACACTACAGGCCTAATTTAACTGAGAACTTATTTGAGTGTATAAACATTTGCTGTTTTTTTTAAATCAGATTCTTATGCTGGGAATATGTCTATTTTCAGTCGCAGTGTGGTAGGACATGGTGTGGCGTGATCCGCCTGACTCTGGCAGTGTCTTGGGCACAATGAAGGCATTTATGAAGCTCAGACGAAGTGAGACAGAACTGCTTCTGCGGCAGCGTTCCTGGCAGATGCACGGAGGTTTAACACTACCGCAGCTATTCCCGTTGAGCACGCTCCAACCATTACTGCATCAGAGAAAGCCCAGTGTAGGTCCACCGTTGGCCCAGCGTGGGTCTCTTCCAACTGCTTCAGTGCTCCCAACACTTACTGCATATGGAAAGCATGTGTGATACTCCTCCCTGCGTTAAATGAGGACCAAGACGCTCTAAACATTTCCACTGTTTGAATATTTTGCACACCTTAGGAGTTTGCAGTAACACTCAGATATAATGAAAACTGAAGCGTGTTTATATATGTGCTCTAGCCCTCATCCTGCTTTTATGTATGATGGTGTTTAACAGGGCTTGGAAAGACCAACCCGCTCTGTGTGCCCATGCCAGTTAAAAAGAACTCGTCATTATTTGCCTCTTTTAAACACTTTGTAATGCTGACATCACCGCTCTGGTCAGCAGGAGATCCTTGAATGGATCCAGAGTGGCTCAAAACATATAATCCTCCTAACAGTGTGGTACACTAAATAGCCTTTCACCAATATAAGACTGTTCAAAGCACTGAGCTGATATATTCTGGGTGAAGCGTAAAAGATTGTGTGAATGCTGAGCTCATCGTCTGTTAGAACATAGAACAAGCAGCCAAGAGATTATTTTCAAAGTTTCATGATACACAAACACTTTTCGGAACTGGTCCCTGCATATCACCACAGACCATACTTCAAAGCTCTGGCTACACATAATATTTACCCAATGTTTATCTGTTAGGAACATTTTTTTATATAACATCAGTTTCCCGGCAAAACCAGTGAGTCCTGATAAACATATCATGGCTTCAACAACTTTTTTTTTTCCGTTTTCTTTTTAGTAAATTCACTACAGCAATTGATTAGTATCATTGAAGGAAAGTGTTGGATTCTGTCTAATTGATCTTACTCTGTGTTTTCCTTCAGAGTTTTTTTCACTTCCTTATTACACCAAATCTGTTATTCTTATTATATAAGACTTAAGTGTAAGAGTGTAAAATATTATGTTATAGAAACGGGGCAAAATCCATGTACAGTACAATTTAGGATGTGGTGGCAGTTGCTAAACATCACAACTGTATACTTTTGGGGGATAAAAAAATAAAAGCACTTCCAATTAGCAACATTAAAACAAGCAAACGTGGTATTAAATGGAAATTTTTAATAATTCAGTAGATTAAAGAAGGGCATTTGCTGTGAATTGCTACATTTTTTTATTCACTTTTTATAGTCCAGGGTGATAAATTAAGCACAGAGCACAGAGAGCCCTCTTGTGTGCAAAAACACGGAAAATGTCCTTCCTGCCAGACAGATCATCATTTACTGTCTTATCCGTATTTGTGTTGGTAGCTGTTGCTCTGTCTCTCTCATTAGTCTCCCTCTTCTTTCTGTCAGTTTCACCTTTATTTATTTTCTAATTTTTTGAGATGGTACATTTTAGACTAGTCGACAGGGAACAAGGCGAATATCTCTGTCTCTCAGTCCTTGAGTACTCATTTTTTCCACTCATTATGACAGAGTCGTATACATACTGAATCCTCCTGTGTCTGCCTGCAGAGTTGGTGTACAGATGACTGCAGTCTTTGGTTTCTACTCCTGCTGTGCTCCTCACTGACTAATAACTCAAAAACCTGCACAGCCACTTAGTTTAATCCTACACAAACACTGAAGTATTTACAGGGAAGCTTTAAAAAGATATATAAACCAGAACAACAATTTAATACTTATAGGTTGACTTAACATAAGGTGCACTACTGGTAATGCAATGGATCACCTGAGAGGGAAATAACTCTTACATTGAACAAAAATATAAAATAATAAATAAATTAACTAAGGAAACCCTGATATATGTATTTTAATTATCTGTCTCAACCATCTATATATAATACATTTAAAGTGCCATTATTTTGGATTTTTGTGTAACACAGCTCCAAGTGAATGAAAACATCCTGCAAATGTTTCCATCTGAAAGTGCACCTTGTGCAAAGTAATTTTCGCACAAAAACCCTGCTGAAGAAAACAAGACAAAAAAACAAAACAAAACAAAAAAAACACACACCATATGCTTGTTAGGTATGTTTTGATGCTGGGATGTTGGTTTAAGCTGGTTTTGCTGGTCACTTGCTGGCAAAGGACCAGAGTAAACCAGAAAAAGACCAGCTTAAACCAGCATCCCAGCATCAAAACATACCTGACCAGCATATGGTGTGTGTTTTTAGCAGGGAAGTTGCTAAAATAAACATAATGAGGGCACTTTAAGGCATAATTTGAAAAGAAAAAAGACTACATACTACCTTTTGTTATTAATTAAATAACTTTCACAAATCTGGTCCATGAACTTCCATTCACTCACCACCAGATGTCACTCCCTCACCACTCTTGCACCACACCACTATTATGTTTCACTCCGAACTTCAATTCCCATCATCCACTGCACCTATGACAAAGACGCACACACACACACACACACACACAAAACACACACATCTGATTGCAGATGTAAACAAACATACCTGTTTGCTGTTGTTTGTCCCTGTCTGAGTTTTTGACCACACATTCTAATAAAACCTGCAAATGGATCCAGATGTCTCTAGTTGTGCTGTTGTGAGCTTTATAGAATTTTGTGTGAGAACTTAATGCACACTTAAATATACAGTATACACAAATGTAAATAATTATAAATACATACTTAATAAAGGCATCTTGAGTATGCTTGTACGCAGTATTGTCTAGAGTCTACACAGTATTTGGAACAGGAAAAGACTGAGCCACTTTAGAGCAGCCTCGACTGTGTACTGTATGTCAGGATTTATTTTAGGCCTACTTGTGTCTCAAATGCCCTGCACAACATTTCAGACAGAGAGGAGCAAACAAAAGGAACATGTGTTTTGGAAGTTTCGATGACTTACAAGCAATCCAATAAATCATTGTGGATTAATGAATGGGGGAAAAAAAGAGCACCCGCACAGAGCCAGTTGTCCAAATCCATGTGTAGCTCATTAGAGCCGGTGGTTCTTTCTAAACATAAACATCCTCTGATCTCACTAATATGTACTAGCGCTTTGGGGATTTACCAAATTACACAACAGGGAAGGGGTGCATTTGTTTATTTCTTTATTTAATTGTTTACTCGTCTCTTGTTTGGAAATTCAGGCAATGTGAGCCATTCTTGCTCACTGCAGAGGTTTTGTTTCCATTTGTGATCACTGGGGAATAATCATAGCATAATCATTTTGGCATAGCTTAAATGGAGGCTGATGCACCCAGACTCTTAGTAATGGAGAACAAAATGCCCCCCACTAAGCTGTTTTGTGCCATGTGGATACCGTGAGTAGACACCAAACAGACAAAGGGTCTCATGCTGAAGTTATGCCAGGAAAGACTGACGAGTGGAAGATGAAGCATAAAGAAGCGCCTACTGTATATCACAACTGTCAATGATTACTGGACTCATTTAAATGCAAATGAAATCCTGATCTGACATTTCACATTCTTTTGCATACACTGAACGCATTTATCATCTGACCTAGATGACCATACCTGAGTAAATATTGGGCCAATCAGAGTTCAGATTCTCTCTTTATTGAAAGATTCTTTGGAAAAGAAGATAACTGCAGGACTGTAATGTGCATGCATGTACATTCATCTCAGAACATTTCCATATGGAAAATGTATAAATGAATAAAGGGGTTGTGAGGGAAGCAGCTGACCACAAGACAGCTGGAAAAATCTCCTCAGCACTTCTTCAACAAACAACTCAGATTCCTTCAATTCTCCCTGAGGAGATTTCCCCCGTATTCCATCCCTCTCTCTGCCTGATTGCTGTGGACCTTTGTGCGTGGTAAGGCAGATCTTTATCCATAATGGCAAGTTATAGATACAGATATATACTTTCTGTGTGTGATCCAGTAGCTTTACAAAAACATAATCCAGTGGGCCTGTTTTCTGTCTCTAGGTTTCATTAACATTTTCATAATTCATAATTCACTAACTTGGTTTTAAAACTTTGCTGTATTGTCTTAGTTACAACATATTTATTTACAGATGGATCTGGTTTGTTTTTAGTCTTTTGAGTGTATTATGTAGTATGATTAATTTGAATGTGTGGCTGTTTAACTATGCTTTCTTCCAGGGATCAACATGGCTCCTAGAATTGCGTCACAAGGCTTTTTTAACTTAATGGACTTGTAAATCCAGAGGTTTATAGAACTGGGCAGTAGAGCAGCTATCAGAAAAAAAACAAAAACTAGTGTTAGGTCACCATTGGACTGATTTCCTGAAACATGTGTGTGTGATAAAAGAAAACCTCTAAGGGACCAAAGTCTTCATTAACCTCCTGATGCATCAGGGAGCTCTTAACCAGAAGAGATTTGTAAGTTTTCATGCTTGTCTAACCTAATCAGTTGTATTCCCTGTGTATGAGTGCACCTGTTGATTGTTACATTCAACTTAGATTGGGACAGTGATAGCTTTGTTACGTTTGGTGACCTCACATGTTGTCATCTGGCCCTCATCACTGGCGTTTCTATCCCAGTAACAATTAAGATCTTTTACAAACTTCGAAAAGGTATTATAAAAACGGCCCATATGTGCTGTATTTCTGAAGCTACAAGCTGTGAATGTGAACAAAGCTTGAACAAACCAGTCCTTAGGTTCTCGCACTGACTTCCAGTTATATTTGAAATTGATTTTAAAGCATGTTTACTCGTTTATAAATCACTCAGTGTCTGCCTATAACCTACTGTAGATACATTGCAGGTATGCTCACTGAATGTAAACCCAACAGATCATTAGGATCAGTTAGAAATACCAAGGGTTTACACAAAACAAGGGGAGTCTGCTTTTAGCTATTATGCCGCCCGCAGTTGGAATAAGCTTCCAGAAGAGATCAGATGTGCTAAAACCACATGTGCATAGCCACATTTAAACCCAGACTCAAACCCATCTGTTTAGCTGTGTGTTTATTGAATGAGTACTGCGCTACATCTGAAGTGTTTGCACTGTATTTAATGTATAATAGTCTCTATTTTAAATTGCTTTGAATTTTCAGTGTTTAATGTTAAATTCCTTTTGTTGTTGTAATTATTTATTTTTTATGATAGTTATACTTTTATGTAATGCACTAAGAATTACCATTGTGTATGAAATGTGCTTTAAATAACCTTGTCTTGCCTTACAGGAAAGGAAGATTGATTATCAATGATTTAACAACTCAAATTGTAGTCTCTTTTTCACACACAGAACTGTATGACTAAAGATGAACATGGTTTATATGAACTGCTTTATGGCATCTTTGCTGTGCTTTTATGGTCTTTTTGAAGCTTCAAAGTTTAAGTAATCATAATTCTTCAGCATTTCTCCATTTGAGAATGAAATTCAGGTTTGGAATGACATGAGGGTGAGCAGATGGCAGGATATACATTTTTGAGGTGAACTATTATTTTAATATGATGTTTTTTATGAAAAGTGTGTGCGTGCGCCTGTCCTCTCAGTGGTCTTCTAATAGGCTCGGTAGAACATGAGGTATATTTGCTTTCATGGCCCCACTGGCCATGTTCCTTCAGCATCTGTATCTTTTATGAACGTCTTGCTCAAAAGCTTCAGTAAATGAGTCTTATTGCCCTGCAGAAAATTCCATGGATTAATGATGAAACAACTGTTCTCCCATAATTCTTCCCTCTAAAGATTAGAACTGGCCTGGAGTTCCAGTTCATGCAAGGTTCAGGGCATTTAAGTCAGTGCCCATTTTATCCTTGCCAAGCTGATGGCATGAATTCAGTCTAACCACAAAGGAACTGTGTGCAGCTTTCATTTACTTAAGAGGCCCATCCAAGGGCGACATAATGACTTCAGTAGTATTTATGATGCATCCTGTGAGTGAAAAGTCTGGCAGAGGTGTGCAGCTCGCAACACAAGTCTCAGTCATAGTTGGGGAAGTGCAATCATTTCATGCAAGCTTAAGTTGATGTTAAAGTTAATATGTTCTATGAAAAATACTAGACAGCTAACATAACTTATAGACCCCCTGTTATTAAGATCATTAGCAGGGCAACAGTAGAGGAAGTTCTCCAGGAGATGGCATCGTTCCATCCACTGGGGTTTAAGAGACGGGTTAAGTGTGGAGAGAGAGAGAGAGAGAGAGGGAGACGGCCCCCTTGTAGTGGATATCTGTAGGAGGAACATTGGGGGAACTAGGTTCAAAGGGGTACAGGGCGTCTGAGAAGAGGTACTGAAGACCATAAAATTAAAGCACTCATAAAGAATAGATTCTAGTGGAACGAATTCCAGTGTAGTGGAAAACAAGACTGCTTTTCTTTCTCTCTCTCTCCGATTTTGTCCCTGTGTTTCTCCACTCTAGCACATGTTCTGCTCTGCATCTGCGCAGATTCTATTTTTTTTTTTACAGGGGTTTGAAGGAAAGCTATTATTCTGCAGGAACTTCGTCTCTGTATCAATGAGATGGTAGGGCACATCATGAAGACAGTATTCCCTATTACCTCATGCTCACAGACAAATACCAGACGGAGGGACTGTTTGCCAGGATTTAATGTTGTAAAAAAGCACATGTGAGTGTCTTGAAAAGTTTGTGTTGTGTGGGGTGTGTCTGTTGGTGTGTGTGGGTATATGTGTTTGCTTAAGAGCCATATGGAGAAATGAAAGAGCACTGGCAGTGTCTGTACAGTGTCTGTAAAAATGATGAAAGACTGTTGTAAATCCAACAAGGCCGAGCAAACGAGGCTTTCCGTGGCCAACGTCTGATGCGATCCTCCGTGATCCAAGTCTTGGAGTGTATCTGAGAATCCATCTTCATACATCATATATGACATCACCATTTTTGTTTCCACAAAAAGTTTGTCTTTTGGTTTTCTTGGAATGTGCGGTTCATTAACGCCTTGGGCTTTTTAAAAGTGAACAGAGTATATAAGTGTGAGCTCACTGCTGTTGCCCCTCTGAGTCTCTCTACAGGGGGCCTAGAAGAAAAGTAGCACATTCTGATGCCGAAGCAGAACAGTTTCTGCTCTGTCTCACGCTCTGTCACGACCTTTCGTCATCACTCAGACATCCTCTTTAGGTAATCGGCATATGGAGCCGGGAGACCTGTCTCTGAGAATGAAGACCTCCAGTATAAAGAGAGTACCCTCTTTTCAGAGGCCTGTCAGACACACCTTCAATTGAAGAGGGAAGCATGCAAGCTGGCCATCTGCAGTGTCTGCTATTATCTCAAATGAGGATGCTCACATTCTTAGCTTTCAGGTTTTGCATAAGTTTATGACATGTTGCTGTTTATACTTTTAGTGTTAAAATGAGACTAGCATGTGTCATTGCAAAAGAGAGAAAAAAGTCAAGGTATAAGCATTTATCCAAACTGCTGGGAAGTGAATGATAAATTTATGTACACATTTTTCACAATAGGTTAATAATTTTATTGGTTATGCAGGTTTCAATTGAATTTTTTCTCAGTCCAAAGGATCTGATTTCCATCTATTACATTTTGTGGCAGTGTTGCAATTTTTCAATTTTTTGGGGGTAAAGTTCTGCCTTTACCCAGCAATGAAAAGTACTGCTAAAAATAGAGCTACATAGAATATCATGTACATTCTTCACAATATATAAAATGTACTCATTGTTTTAATCGTTGTCTTTATTAATTATTGTATAACTTTATCCTACCCCCTAATCATCTACTGTGATTTTAAGATGAGTTAGGGTTAGATAAATTTGAAGGAATTATAGATTAAGTTAAAAATTAAATGTAACTTTTATTTGTTCTAAATAAGCTCAATGATCTCATCACAACACGCTGTAATTTTGCCACCACTTTGATTTTGATTTAGTCCAGCCAAATTCTAAAGTGTGTTTTGTAGCTTTCAGGAGCCCGGGGCTTATAATGACAAGCCCTGTAATGCGCGCTGCCAGTAGGCTAATGTGTGCTGCCTTTTAAGTGAAGGAGTGACGGGCTTGTAATTTGAGAGTCTGACCGGGGGTATTATTATCTAGACCTAGCACACAGAGTCTGAACGGTCCAGATGTTGTTCAAACAGACGCAAGGAAGGACGCGGCGAGGGTCTGTGTGGCTCGCGCATGTTGATTTAACCAAAAAAAAAAAAAAAAAACAGGTACGAAAGCGGACTGGAAAGTTGCAATATCAAATCAAATACGATTCTGCGTGATTTAGCTGTTTCTGTGTCGGGATTGCTCGGCATTTGACGCTCTGGACATGCGTGGGGCTGGAGCAGGAGGGCTTGTCTAAAGTTTGAACAGCAGAGCCGAAGGTACTGTTGACTGTGATAAGACAGAGGTGGCTATGATGGTTTTCTCCCTTTTCCTGATAGCCTGTCTGTTCTCGTCGGGTGTCGGAGGGGCTTTCTTTTCGGGACCCCTGCACCCAGAGATGTCCAATGGCACCTTTCATCATTATTTCGTGCCGGATGGCAACTACGAAGATAACGACGATCCTGAGAAATGTCAGATGCTGTTCAAAATGACTGACAATCGCAAATGCACCCTGGACGAGGACCAGGACTCGGTGATCCGGGACGATTTTATCATCATCAAGCGGCACATCGAGGACGCGGCGAGGGTGCTGGAGGGCATCAGCAAGAGCATCTCCTTCGACCTGGACGGAGAGGACAGCTATGGGAAATACCTGAGACGGGAGACGACCCAGATCAGCGAAGCGTTTTCCAACTCCGAGAAGTCTCTTCTGGAGCTGGAGGTGAAATTCAAGCAGAGCCAAGAAAACGAGCTGAAAGAGGAGCACAAGATCAGCGACGACTTCCTCAACATGATCCTGCACACGCGCGACGTCTTGAAGGAGACTCTGGACATCTCGCTGGGACTGAAGGACAAGCACGAGCTGCTGTCGCTCATCATCCGGAGTCACGGGACCCGCTTGAGCCGCCTGAAGAACGAGTACATGAAGGTGTAGAGAGGACTGTCTGTCTGCCTTCAGGAGCCTACCCAGACGATTCTCAGTCTGACTCTATGGCAAGGCATTTTAACATTAATTCCTTCAAATTAACTAGGACAGTAATTTACTTCTTTCTTGTTTTTAGTAAATAGCCAATTTTCCAAATAAAATTGTCCCAATTGTCTTTATGTAATAGCAGCCTACTGAAGCTATACTACTGCACACAATTATTTGGTTCAAACTCATTTCTATGAGACATTAGGGTCAATCCAATGGTATTAGGAATAGCCTATACTATCTCACTCGTTACAGAATACCCCCTGTTTGTAAGCTATTCAATTAGTTCTATGAAGCTAAAATATACATTTGTGACCCTGGACCACAAAACCAGTTATAAAGGTACATTTTTAAATAAATACACTTTTCATTGATTAGGATAGGTCAATATGTGGCAAAAAATCTTTAAAGTTGCCCAAATTTCTGTGTATAATATCACAGATCCCTATGAAATTCACTGGAAAAATCAGGAAAAGATCTGGATTTGTTTTTTTTACTATCCCCATAGTTATAGAATGTATTAATCACTATTGTATTGCTTACTAAAATAATAACTAGTAACAATATACTATTTATTTTGAAGGAACAAATTCTATTTCTCTGTAACTACTTGGCAACATGATGCAGCTATTCTGTGCAATAAATGAAAGCCAGTATTCACTTAATAGCGGCAACTATATGTGATGGACAACCATTAAATGCTTTACACTTGCCAATACTGCCCTTAAGTTCTAGTCATTAACGTATTTGCAGCTTGTAACATGACTGGAATCTCAGTCTAACCAAAACAGAGGCTTTGCCTCTCAGAGGAGATATACAAAACACTGAGGGGTATTTGCATTTGCTCATTTGCATTGGCATTACTTGAATGTTTCAGAGAAAATTCATCTTGGTTAAACAGAAGGAATATACTTTTCATTGTACAAATGTTAGCTGTCATATTAATATTTAGTTTATATAAGAGCATGTACTGAGAATAGTTTTTAAGCATTCAGTCTGACAATCCTCTCAAAGAAAATGGCATGAACACACACACATATATATATATATATATAAAATGATACACTTGGAGGAATAAAAACACATTTGCGCTTCTTTGTACATGTAATTACATTTGTGTGCTCTAAGAAATCTATATATTTTATAATGAGCTTTTAAAATATTAAACTGTGAGTGTTTATATTTATGAAAAAGCGTAACTGTATTCATTTTATGAAATTGTACATGTTGCATTAAGTATTCTTGTAATCCTCTGGGAAGTAATGGGAAAAGGACTATCTGGGATGACATATTCCAGACAAACCAAGATGACTGCGGGCAGGATTATTGGGCTTGAAGTGATCTTTCATGTGTAGTTCCATTCCTGAGATACAGTATATGTTGTGTATATTCCTTTTTGTAATAAAAATCTTCAAGATACTCTCTGTGTGAGAACTGACTTGTAAACATTCCAGAAAATATTTAAAGTAATAGTTGACCGAAAAATTAAAACTCATTTATCATTTACTCAGGCTTGTGTGGTTCAATATATGGCTTCTCTCATAACATATATGAACAAATCATTAACAAATGTTTTCTTTTGAGTTGGCTTCTCTGATTCACTAAATGATTCCTTCACAAACTTGATGATAACAGCTCACTGGAGAGGGAAGATTGTCAGTGAAATATGTACTGTATTTTGGTTTGTTTCACAATTATTTATCTTAAATTAGTGGACAAGTTGTTTGGATCATGTGATACATTTATGGTGCTTTTTTAGTTTATTTGAAAGCTATCTTTCCAAATAGTTATCAAAACTATTCAGAGGCCTCAAAACTTTAAATTTGCCATTTGTCTATTACGATAGTTATACAGAGATGACATATTAATAAAAAATTAAAGCTATACAAGTTGATGCAGAGCATTAAGGTATGAGCAGTATGATAGTTGCTCTAAGCATATGCAGGTGTCACGTTCTTTCATGTTAAAACACTGAAACAGCTGTTGACACCAAGCTCCCCGGCACAGAAGGAGTCCTCCTCATAAACATGCATCACAAGACGCTAGTGTGATCTGTTAGTGAAAGTGTGTTTGTGTGTGAGTGTGGGTAACAATTTATTTTGAGGACCTATTGCTATTTACTAGTTGCTTATTAGCATGCATATTAGCATACTGGCTGTTTATTAGTAGCCTATACTTATAAAGCACAAATTAATGCCTTATTCTGTATATATACTATATTTTAGATCCCTTAATCCAAACCCATACCTAAACAACTACATTAATAACTAATAAGCATTAAATTAGGAGTTTATTGAGAGAAAAGTCACAATTAGTTAATACATATTAACTAGTATTACCATGTTACTAAGTTTTACCATGTTTATTGTTTAATATGTAATTACTATTAAATATTTTATTAAGCAAAAAGTTCATAATAAATTAATACACTGAACATAAAAAACACTGGAGTTATTTATAAAAACGTGTTTTGTTTTTATTACTTCCTGTATTTGGCATATGTGTCAACCTGATAATCTATCTATCTATCTATCTATCTATCTGGCATCTACCTGATACAGGCCTACTTAACTGTACTTTATATAATGCTTTTAATTGATATATAATTAATACATAATATTTAAATCAGATGCAATACAAACACACACACACACACACACACACACATATATATATATGGGCTTTAAAACCAATGTAGAATGTCCACATGACAACTGCAGAAAATAAATGCAGTTACAAAAACAAGCCTCGAACAGAAGTTGTCGAGCAGAGCTGCACGTAATTTTGCAGTGTCAGATCCAGTGGAGCACACAGCAGCACACATTACGATGATTACAGTGTGTGTGTGTGTGTGTGTGTGCAGCAGCAACAGCGCTACAGTGCATCTGACCCTTCACCCACTTCCAGCACTGTGAGTTCTCACGATTCTCAGCGCTATATAAGGCTGAAAAAACCGAGCCTACCTTACCCACGTCTTCACGGTAAGTGCCACACGCCGTCTCTTTTTTCCTCATTTCTCATCACATGTAAATACCGAAAATTTAATTCAGTGTCTGAGCTCCATTTAGTGAACGGGACGTTCTCGTGTGTCAGCCTGATGGCTGAAATATAGCTTGGTTTTGTTTTGTTTGTTGTAAGCGTCATACTTGTGATTTCCTCGTGTAATATTTTATGAATGGGAAAGCTCTAGTGTAGACCTTTAGTCAGTCGGCTGCTCCATAGATGATTTACTAAAGCGCGCTACAAAGAGGGTGAGTGCTAAAAATACCCGGAAACAACAAAGCAGAGCCATATTTAGCTATCGAGACTAAACGAAGATAATCATTTTTGTATTTCAGCTCGTTAGTACTTCATGGCAACTGCGGTGTTTGTGTTTGTACGTGCTGTAGTAACGCCGGGAGGCGGTAAAGTGTTGCAGGAGGAATGAAGTGGTGACCTTTCACCTACTTCCGTGTTCCCTGAAACACATGAGCAAAGGTGTTTTCACATTACGTAACCAATGCTCAAAGGTCTGTTTAGGGTACAGTGATTATATGGACTCACAAATGTGATTGTCGCTTTGTTGCCTGATAGACAATATATATATATATATATATATATATATATATATATATATATTATATACATTTTCAAGTATTAAACCCTATTTGTAATGTGTGAGAAAATTAGAAAGCGTATATTATAAACATAACATGTTGCTTGCAAAAATAAATAATTGGTATTAGTAAAGCCACAAAGTCAATTTTTGTATGAAGCTAACACTGTACTCTAGACATTATTAGAATAACAGAATAGTGTTATATAGTATACGCACCTCACAAGAAACATGATCAATATTGTTATGGAGATTATTACCTTTTGAGCAGTAAATACTGATTAATATATCAATTTAGGTTTTGCGATGTAGCCTATTTGGAATTTTAATGAATAAACTGGTCTAAGTTTTACTGTTTAGGCTAAGAGATGCAACACACATGTTGCCTTAAGAGTTTCTGTAAAACTGTACATAAGAAATGGTCATAAGTCATCCTACTAGGTAGTGCAAAGTAGAACTGAAGTTCAGTTCAGAGTTCAGTAAAGCATAGTTTGATTAGTATGGCAGTGCTAAAGTCATAAGGTTACCTTAGCCCCAGATTAGCTTGCTTTATCTTGATTACTTTTATGTAATACTGTTTGTATTAGTGTGTCAGTTATGCACCCTTACAGTCATTCAGATAAGTCAGCTCTGGATGACGTCATTGCATTAATCATTTATCAAAAGCTATCTCATCTGCTGTCAGACAAACTGTGACAATCAGCAAATCAGTGACCTGCCTTCTGTAGAGGAGCAAAATAATAATAATAATAAAAACTGCCATTCAAAAGTTGTTGTTGTTTTTTTAAAGAAACTAAGTAAATACATTTATTCAGCAAGGAAGCATTAAATTAAAAAACTATACATTTAATTTTAAATTTAAATTTAATTTAGTTTTTTTTTAAATAAATGCTTTTTTTTATTAATCAGAGAAATCCTAAAAAAAAAAAAAAAAGATGATTTCCACAAAAATATGAAGCATTGATAACTTGAGTACCAAATCAGCATATTAAAAAGATCATGTGATACTGGAGTTACGGCTGCAGAAAATTCAGATTTGACATAAATAATATTTTAAAATATACTAAAATAAATAAACAGTTTTCTTTTTAATTGTAATAATATTTTTCCAAATATTCCTGTGTTTACTTGTTACACCTGTGTGCTGCTCACGTCATAATCGTCGTTTACAGCAGCACATTCTGCTGCGATGACTCATCTAATTAATGGGTAAACAGCGATATGAAGGGGTGTGTCTTTATATGAATGCAATAACCTCTCACTTTCTGTGTGACCAGACTAGCAGCAGCTACTCACAGATCAGCATGTTATCCTATCTTACTCGCTGGATGTCCAGAGGTGCTTTCCAGGCACTGAAGGGAGCCAGCAGTAGGCCTCAACTGGTCAAGACACCTCAAATTGGCAATCAGACACTGGCGGCGGCTCCTCTGCCCTTCACTGGGGGGAGTCCAGGAGTAAGGCAGGCCCGGGCACTGGACCAGGAGAGACTACTGCAGATTGATTGGGATGATGGGAGTTGTAGTTTGTATCCATTCACCTGGTTAAGGGATAACTGCCAGTGCCCTCACTGCACGCTGCAGTCAGCACAAGCACGCAGCCTGCTCTTCTCCAATCTGGATGTGCACACCGGAATGGATCAAGTGCAGCTGATGGACAATAAGGTTGGTCTTGGTAAGCAAAGTTTAAAGGGATAGTTCATGCTAAATCGAAATTTGTCATAGCTTATGCATTTACGCATCACGTCATTCCAAATGGAGGTGACTTTCTTTAGAAGAAAACACTAAAGAAGATGTTTTGTAGAATGTTCATGCAGCTCTTTTTTAAACAATAAAAGTGGAAGGGGAGCTGAGCTGCTGCACTGTGCTTTATTACAGGTTTATTCACTTTATTCCTATCCACTGTATTTCAGGTTAATTCACTTTTTTCCCCTTCACAGTGATGCTTTATTGACATTTTTAAATCTTGATGGCCCCCTTTATTTTCATTGAATGGCAAAGAAAGGGCCTGATCACACCAAGAATGATAACTATACAAATAATTATTGTCCACACACCAACACACAGTAACGTTCGGTTTGTTGTAAGAACATGCTGCTGTTTCGTCATGTCACTTTGAATGCAGGGTGGATACAGATTGGCTGTCAATGTTTTTATCTTTCATTAGCTGAACAAAAATTGTTTTGAAAGTGATTCGTATAATTCTCCTCTTTGCACTTAACACTATACTGTACTTGCAATGTGTACTATTTTTAGTTAGCATTATAGTTATTGTTTTTTGATGTGAATGGGCCTTTAGTCACAGACGTTTAGAAACCAAATAAGCAAATAAGAATACAATTTTTTAGACGAACTATTCCTTTAAATCTGAGGCTTAAAAAATCCTGAAACTAAAGCAAAATTCAGTTATTTACATAGGAGACTTTATTAGCGGGGTTTTCTTGTGAGGGTTCGAGATATCTCCATGCAGATTTCACATCATGGGGACCTAAAGAAATCAGCTTAAAACTGATTTCTGTGTTCACACAAGGACAGTTAACCTTTTTTTACTAATGTGACTGCACCTAAACACTGTATATCTGTTGTATACTATTCAATGGAACTAATGACCAAAGTTAGCTAACAGTGACTTGGAAAACGCACCCTTGGTCTTTTTTTCTCAAAGTCATTGCCTAATAATCCTTAAACTTGTTTTTCTGAAATTCATTGTAGGTGTCCATTACTTGGCCTGATCAGCACAGTAGTGAGTTTGATCCCGACTGGCTGAAGAAACGATGTTTTTCCTCTGAGGCAAGACAGGCTCTGCAAGAGGAGCTCTTCCTTAATGGTGGGTTAATTGTAATCTTTTAATCTTCATTGCCAAAATATTTGTATTAGCCTTGTCTCTTTTTTAGCTATATATAGCTAAAATGTAGCTATTATATGGTTATTATAAAAGAGTGTATTTTGCATAGCAACCTGGAGATTTTTTTTTTTGTACTGTATAGAGCTGCAGTTCTGCTAAACGGCCAAAGCACTCTCGGTCTGCTTTTGTCATTATTGTCTTGGTGTGCTGCTTGAGAGTATAGGGTGAATCTGGCCTTGTATTTACATTTACATTCTATAACATTGTCCCAATCAAGACACACTTTGAATTGAAATAATGCATTTTTTAATAAATAATGGAAGTGATGGGTTTTGGTTTTTGTTTTACACAACCACTTTTTTGGATAGCTTGCTATATATTTGAAATGCACTCATGTAAGCTAATATTTGTGCAATAGTTGCATTAATGTGTGGTCTGGACAGCAGTTACTTTTGTAGTGTGCAGTCACTTCTCCCTAGAATCGCCCCCGAATGGAAAGACTTTTTCCACTTCCCGCCACATGGAATAGAGATTTAAGGCCATTTGAGAAGAGTGAGCTGTTGTGCTTACACCACTCTTGAGGGATGCTGTGGTTGGAGCAGACGGAACAATGAGTCTGCCAGAACAAGCATCCTGCACATATTTGTGTGTCATGAGATTTTAAGATTAAATTTTCTAAATGAATGCATGTCACTGGAGCTTTGTACGAGATTTTGTTAGCCACAAATGTTCTTTACTTTACTGTTGTTTTTAACTTTTTGATTTTCTCTTTGAAGATTAGAAATTTATGCTGTTGTTTTGTTTAAAGGCACAAAGACCTCCCCTTGTGCCCCTTAAATCCGTGAAAGACAACCAATAAATTTCCACGGTTTAAAGTGTAGACTACACATCACAAGCGTCTGCTTCTAGCTGAGGTGTAAAACACACAAGGCTTGCATGTGTTTAACAAAGCTCCTTAACTGGCACATAATATGACAAGTTCTGCCCCTTGTTTTAAGACCTCCCATATAAACTGTCTTCAGACTGCCTGAAGGAGGCCTGTAAAGCTCTCACCTTGCTATAATACGTCTGTCTTGGGAAGTAATCTATTACTAGCCATTTCCTGACAGCTTAGCACCATTTGTAGACAACTGAAGTGTCCTTCATGGTGTTACTCAAACTCTATCCATTTTTACCTCTGAGCTTTATATTGATGCAGTTAAAGTGACTTATTTTTGTGGTTCTTTAGAGGTGAGGCAGAATGGTTGCGTAAAAGCTTTGTATGCAAGTTTGAAAAAGCTGTGTATTGCAGTTGCAAGTTTTTAAAAGATAAGGATGTATTGAAGATAAATTATAATCCTAGAGGACATATCTATTTTACATAAGTGCTGTTCTGTTGAACTTAGTATTCATCAAAGAATCATAAGAAAATGCTCATAATTTCCACAAAGCAGCAGAACTGTTTTAGCACTGATTATAATAAGAAATGTGAGGTTTCTAAAGGATCATGTTACACTGGCTGCTTAATTCAACTTTTTTATCATAAGAATAAAAAGCAATTTAAAATATACATAACTTTACAACAAAGATATTAGGTAATGAATTAGGTCACACTAGTATATCTCACACTAAGATTTTTATGACCCAGTGAACTGATTCTCCTAAAGGAGTTTTTCTAGTGTGGCTGTAGTGTCTCATTTACATGAGTGTGCTTTACTGCGGTCATGACATGTCCTGGTTCAGCTGAAATCATGCATGCAATGACATCATGATCCTTCAGAGCACCAAGACCGCATTGTTCCCATCTAAGTTCAAAAACAGCAAAACAGTCACATTGCTGCCTTAGATGAAAAACAGTTCACTCTTCCCACACAGAAAAAGACCACACTGGCACTGGCAACAGATTAAGATTACTTAAATAAGAGTTGAAGGAGCACTTTTAAAACCTTATTTTTCCAAACAGCTTATGGAAAACTAATGGCTTGACTCAAAAGAGGTGTCTTACCTCATTTTCTTGAGAAGCGCACGGGACGTGAACTGAATTTAGGATGCTGCGCGCATGCAAATTGAGTTAGTCAAGTCATATAAATCTATTTTCCATATCCCATTTGGAAATGATCTCTGTAAGTGGTTTGTACTCTGCTTGTGAGCTTCTGTCTGTCCTGTTCTTGGTGAACTCTGCTCTGTGCTGGGCTCTCAGTAGGGACTCTGTTGACAGAGTTTGACTGGACGTAGCTGCCTGCCAGCTACAGCAGCCACGGCTTCACATTACCATAGCTGGAAAAATCACAGAGGCAACACTGAAGGAAACTGTTCAAGCACACATAAGCTGACACCTTTCTTTTCCGGCATGTCTTTGTGTGCATAAATGTATGTGTTTCCATCTGTTTTCGAGACTGAAAGGGTCATTGAAACATAATGTCAATTTTTATTAAAGTGTCTCAGAAGCCGCAGCTGGACAGAATGATTGCATGATATTAATCTCTGGCTCTGAAGTCAACATTTGCACTGCCAGGAAACCCTAGTATGTCAGTGAGACAGAGAATATTACACATTACACGCTTATAAGAGCTGAACATTTCTGACCTGGACTGACTAAACCACTTCACCCTGGGCCAAGTGCCCAGCTCACGCACTCTCTCTCTCTCTCTCTCTCTCTTTTGATCAAATTTGTACCAGAACTTCAATATTGCTGTGAGATTGTGGGTGTTTTCTCAGCCTCTTGTGTCAGTCAATTCTGCTTTTGTTTGCATTAACTTGATGGATTTTTATGATTGCATGTTCCTACTTCTGTCAATGTAAATCATGAACAATTTAGCAACATGGTTTCCTCTCTCAGGGTTACATCTGTTTTTAATACATTTGTCAACCTGAAAATATACATTTTATTATAACTATGACTGGTATCAACAAAATACCATTTAGTAGTGCTGTGTGGCCTTCAGCTTATGAAGCTGAAATAGCAGCATTTTTTAGGTTAACCCAGCAAATGCATTCAGTAGCAAGCAATGCTTATTTCTGATTTCAGCAATGTTTACAGTGCTTTACCTTTATTTGTACTTTTGTTACAATGTTTGTTACGAGCCATAATGGGACAACTCTTATATTTGTGCTCATCACCATGGATATCCTGCATGTTTGTCAGCTGTGGTTACATAAATTATAGATGCTCCTTTTCCTTCCAAGTAATATTTGCTGAGTTGGCATTGTGTGTCTACTTAAGCGAGGTCTGATGGCAATTACTCCAGTCTTTAATGTCAAATGATTCTTCAGAAATCATTCTAAAATGCTGATTTGAAGCTCAAATTAAAACATTTTGAATGAACTTTTATAGCATTATAAATGTCTTTACTGTCACTGTAAATTAAATTAATACATCCTCACGGGATAGAAGTGTTAATTTCATTTTTTTTCTGACCCCAGGCTAATGAATGGTAGTGTAATGACTTTTTAAATCGCCAAATAGTTGGTCAGGAGTTATTTTTTCTTTTACTAGCTGTTACTGATCTATATTTGTTACTGGATTCTCTACTGTGACAAATTCGCCAGTGGAACAGTTTTCTAAATTGAGAGAAGCTGAGAAAGAGGTGCGGGGCTGAAAATTCTTCTACAGCACAGAGGTCCAAGCAGTGAATTACAGACATAAGTACAGAACGCTTGCTCTCACATGCACACTTCTCTAGAGGCCCCGTCTGTGAAAGTAGACACAAGTTTTCCAGCAGTACTCCTGCAGGCCCTCACACAGTGTTCTGACCAATGTGTTCTGGCCTTAACCTTGACACACACACACACACACACAATTATGTCTTTATTATGTCATTATAGGTGGTTATAGGTGCAAAGTTTCCATCATGTGATAATTTACATTGTAAATCAGGGTGCTTAGAAAATGAGTAACAGAGATAGGAAAGATAGAGAAAAACATGTTTAGCTTGGAAAGGATTTCAGCTACTTTTTGAGTAATGCTGTCATCATTCCCACATAATTATGTAGACTTGAGCCACTGTTGACTGTACTTTTTAATTTACCACTAGACCTTCTAATACAGAGTTTCCTGAGCTAGGCTTTGTGGTGGAACTTCAAGAGGTTTGTGAGCTGCTAAAAAAACACTGAGTGGTGTTATTCTTCTGTGATGTTTTTGTCATGCATTGTCATGTACATTTATAGGCATATCTGTGTTTCAGAGCGTGAATACTGGGATTCGAGTCTGA
This sequence comes from Enteromius radiatus, assembly GCA_032357445.1. Classification (NCBI taxonomy): domain Eukaryota; kingdom Metazoa; phylum Chordata; class Actinopteri; order Cypriniformes; family Cyprinidae; genus Enteromius; species Enteromius radiatus. Next base: position 13,566,146 of record JAUCMS010000127.1, read on the forward strand.
AAATCCCTACGGCTGACTTTGAGGAAGTTCTACATGATGACAATGCTGCCCTGGCCTGGCTAGAGGCTCTGAGACGCATTGGCATTGTGTACCTGAGGGGGGCGCCGACAGAGCAGGGCCAGGTGGCCAGACTGAGTCAGAGGATTGGTTATCTACGCCTCACCTTTTACGGGTATGGACTCAAGCTTTGGATGCACTCTAATTAAAGCAATGAAATGCCTATTTTTAGATAATTATAATGATTGAACAATTTAGTGAGCAAAGACACAAAGTAGAAAATATAGTCATTTTAAAAATGCGGACTTGGAAACAGTGGAGTAATAGGAGTCATTCTCATACTGACAACTAGCATTACTACTTACCCAGTGATGAAGAACAGTTTCAGAATCTTCTAGATGACTGTTTATTATTAGTGCAAAATATATGTAAATATATTCAGTCTGTCACTGGAAACTCTTTAAAAAATAATTACGTACATTTTAAACCTGGTCAAACTTCAATTATAAACACAGTGGCGGCACTTTAAATGTCTCAAAAATTCAATTTCAGAAATTGTTGAACTGATTTTGAACATCTGTGACTGTGTTCAAAACTACCATTTATGCCAGAACTGCCATCCTCACTCCAAGACCTACAAATAATGTGCTGCAAAGGGCACAAACCCATCATTCATGGAAAACAAACTACGGTGTGATGAGTAATGTGGTCTGATCTTCCATCCTAATGCGTTACATCTGGACAGGTTTACAATTGAAGGAAATGAAAAGTCCCTCGACCCACAAAGTCTGTTGAAAACACGGTAGGAGATGTGTATTAGTTAGGCAGGGCACCCATCTTGTTAAGTCTAGGGATTCTCTTCAAAAGCCAACAAATACAAGGCCATTTTAAAGGACCCACATTTTCCAAAACCAAAAACTTCATGATTTTTTTGGTGTATTTTGGGATCAGTAAGAACTTGTAAATGAAAGTCTCTTGTGCTCACCAAGTCTGTACTAATCAAAGATACAGCAAACAGAGTCATATTGTGAAGTAAAAAAAAAAAAAAAAAAAAAAAAAAAAAAGCATGTTTTGTAATATTAATTGTCCTCACTGTCCATTTTGATCCACTTAATGCTTCCCTGCTCAATAAAAGTATTAATTTCTTCAAAACAAACTTGCTGGCTGCAAATCAAGCGAGTTTTCTAGAATACCAAAACTTGTTAGACAGCATTTTAAAAAAGACTAAAATAAGGTTGAATGACCTAACCTGCAATAAAACTTGGTATTTGTTTGCTGACAGCTATTTCAGTTATTTTGCCCATCCCTGAAATGAATAGTAGCTGCTATTACCTCAAGTCCTCAAGTCATATTTCTGTTTCTGCCAAACACATCTTGGCTATTAGCTTGAGAGTAAAGTAGTGTGCAAAATTGGTAATACAACCACAGAGCCGCTCCATAGGACTGTTCCGTTTGACTAGGATTATCATGGATGTCACAGCATGAGTCATCTATCTACACCAACCTTTGAAGAAAGAATTTTGTGCTGTAATTGTTGGCCAACAATCAGAAAAATGTTCTGTTTTCAAAGAGAAGAAAACCTGCCTCGGACGGCATCTCAATGAATAGGAAATGATGTGAAAGGACTTTGCTTTACAGTCAGTTAAACTTGTTCCATTGCTCTAGAGTTACTGAGCCCATTTTATTAATCAAAAACCATTGAGATTCTGATTTATTTTCTTGCCAAACACCTAAACCTCTCACAAGGACATGCAGAGAACATTTTTAATAAGAAAGGATGAGTGAATGGAAACCACAACCTAGGACAGACAGATAGAGTAGCTGCATGAAGAAAAGAGACAGAACAGAGACAGACACACCATGAGCTTCTGGCTGTAATAGCAAATCCATGCATGTGAACTCCCTCTCAGCTAACACCTGTTAAGTGACAGGCTGAATGATTTAACACCGCGCTAGCCCCAGGAGCTCACTCAAACTGGCCAAAAAGCAGCTTCACCTGACCCAGACGGGAACAAAAAGCACTGCATCTGCCAATTCAAGATTTCACTGGCTAGGGATCTTTAGACTGAAGGAGGAGGCCATGCTGTGTCTGACATGGAGGATTCTGCGATCTTATTGATACCACTAATCTGCCCCATTTCCTTTTGAAAAACTGCAAATACTCCTCTTTCATACTCCTTTTCTTTCCTTGTGTTTTTGAAAAATTTTGAAAAAATTTTTTTTTTTTTTTATCGAAATCTAAAATAAGTCTAGGTATGTGCTACCAAACCTGCATTATTTGTGGGCACAGAGTAAAAGTTGTTTTTTTTTCTTAAGTGTCTGAAGAACTTAATGGAGCCAAACATTTTTCATGTTTGTAAGACTTCAAGAAACAAATAAACAAAAAAATCAAATATGGATTATATAATGTTACAGAGATCACTGCTTCTTCTCACTATGTTGCCATAACAAAAATGTATGCTTTGTTCATTGACGTGATTCCTTAGTCTTTAAATTTACTCTCAAGACCGTACTAAATCAAGTAAGTATTTTACTGCTGTGGTTTCCTACAATAAATACATGGAGAAATGCAGTAAAACTTTACAAGCACATAGTCATCTGTTCTCATCCGTTGCCCCCTCTGGTTTTGCAGACACACATGGCAAGTGCAGGACAAGCCCATGGCTAACAACGTTGCATACACTTCTGGAGAATTGAGCCTGCACACAGATTACCCTGCTCTGCACTATCCACCTGGAGTGAGTACACACACACACACACACATACCATACTGTGCTGTTTTGCTCATTAAGCTAAATATATGCATTCTTTAGATCATGAGGGGACTTCCTGTATTGTGTTCTTTGAAATTAAGCTAATTAAAATGACTCCACCTCAAATAAATGAATAACAGAATAAACTATTAATTTGACGAGGGGACTTATGTTGTATTTCCTCTGGTTGTAGGTGCAGTTCCTGCACTGTGTCCGTCAGGCTGATCAGGGCGGAGAGAGTGAAGTGGTTGATGGCTTTCACATGGCCGAGCAGCTCCGCAGGGAGGATCCTGAGGCGTTTAACATCCTCTCCTCTCTCAGGGTGGATTTCACAGACAGCGGTGCTGACTACTGTGACTTCAGTGTGCAGTCCAAAAACCACATTATAGAGTAAGACAGACTGTGACTCCAGCAGACGCATACATACTCACATAATCACGCATAGCTAGTGCAATGGATTAGCTTTGTCACATCTCGTTGTCATCAACTCTGACTATACGTAAATAATGTGAAACAGCACCATCTCATGGTCAGTTATAGAACTGAGATTCATAAGAGCTAAAATTATACAATGAATGCGTTTATTAGGGTAGACAATTGTTACCTGGTTTAAGCTGGTCTCCAAACCTGGCTTGGCTGGTCAAACTGGTTTTAGCTGTTTTTTTCCCAGCCTGACCAGCTTAAGAAGTGGTTGACAGCTAAAACCAGCAAATCAGCTTAGGCTGGCCATAGCTGATTTTTCAGCAGGGAAAATTGTACTGTGGTTGCAATTCTAAACAGCAGCAATACACTGCAGTAGTTCTTATACATCCTGGTCATTTTCAATACTTGTGTATAATGTGCAGTGTGGACTCAGAGGGCCGGGTGATGAGGATCAACTATAACAACGCCACACGAGACTCAGTGCTGGACATGCCTGTGCATCAGGTTCAGCCCTTCTACTCGTCTCTGAAGGCCTTTGTGGAGCTGCTCAGCAGGCCTGAAAACGTGTTTACGTACAGAATGGAACCAGGTCAGTGTGGTCAGAAACAGCTACACAGTTCACCTCTTTACCTAATCCCATTATGGCTGTTATAGCTCACATTTTGTTGACAGTCATAATTGAATAATGATAGGCAAAGATGAAGGGTTTTAGGCTAATGGATTTGGGATTAGGCTCACTCTTTGGAAACTTTTCTATTTTTTAAATCTAATGCCAGGATTTATCCCATATTTAATGTGTTTTGAATCCCAAAAGCTTTCCCTTTTGCTGCTAGCCTTTTTACTAAACCAAATGTGACACTGCAGGAGACTGATGGCGGTTGTTCATTTCATCTCTACACAGGTGACTTGGCGACTTTTGATAACTGGCGTCTGTTGCACGGCCGAAAGAGCTACCTGTCACGAGGCCAGAACTCAAGACATCTAGAAGGAGCATATCTGGACTGGGATGAGGTCATGTCCCGTCTCAGGATTCTCCGGAAAGCTGTCAGTGGAGAGAGCTAGACACTTTATCTTTATCCTCCACACTACAGTGATAGTTATGATAGGAAGCAAAGTTGAAGTCTAATCTCTCTTCAGGTTTAGTGTTGCTTCGTGATCATTTTAAAAACATCTCTTCACTGTAGAAAACTTCAGGTCCTAGGGATATTTTCTGTTGGGCACTTCAGTTTTGGCAAGTGGATATTTGTTCTTCTGTAGTTAATATAATACTATAATTGCAGCCTTTTACTGAAGCAGTCTACAGCTCTTTTTTTTTGCACTTATAAAATGCAGTCATTTCCGTTGTCTTGACATATTATGTGTTCTTTGGACAGTTTGCCAGAGGTAATTTATGTTTTAGTCTTAATGACGATCACAAGCCATGTTGACATTTAGTTTAAAACTAAATGTTTGGCATATGTATGGACAACTGCCCAAAATATGGTACTAGTTTGAACTAATACAATGGCTTTATTCTAAAGCACTAATGCTTCACCAGTCATATAGTCCACGTGGTCACAAAAGAGACATCTCTGGCACAGTTTGTGATGTATATAATATAAAATCCCTTTTAAGTATTTCACATATGGTATATTAGCCAACCTTTCTTTGTCTTACAGGGATTATTGTTTTAATGGTCAGTACTTTTCCCTTTCCTCCACACGGACATTCTAGTAAGACCAATCGTGATTATTGGTAGTTGGTAGTTTCCCCTTTAGTCTCTAATGATCCATACAGTTTATATTTGCGTCTATTGTAAATAGTGGTTCGGACAATGATGAGACATGGACTCTTACACAGAAAAAATGTTTTTGTGGTACAAAATGTTTTATAAGATGATGTCCAAAACAAAGTGTCTCTGTTTTGATATACTGTATGGAGATTACTGATTGTAGACCTTAAGCTCTTCGATACTTGAAATGCCTCAAATATGAAATTCTTAGAGAAAAACTGGCCACTTTGTAACAATGCAGCAACAATGCAAATATAGCTCATGGGGCTAATGAGTCTAATTAGTAAATTAGTTGCAGACCTGCTATAGCCTCATTTTTGTAAATACACAATGTCAATATTTAAAAAGCTCAGGATTTTGAGCACCTCCGGTGGGCTTTTTTGGATGGCTCTCCACGTAACAATGCAATGTTTATATATATATATAAAAAAAGGCTGGAGCTGAAGTGTTACAATGATTTAGGAGGACTCTGACAAAGGTTTTTTTTTCTTCTCTAAAATGCCAATAAAATTCATTTATTATATACAGAGTTGTCACATTTCTTTTTCATTCACGCACTTTCACAAAAACTCACATGCTGTGGTTATATACCTTCTCAGAAAATGTATAGTGGTAACGCCAATGTTATATTTGCTCATTTTATAGTTAGTTATCCAATGAACGTATTTGACAAATAAACCTAGTTTTTATATGTTCTGAAAAAAATAAATATAGTCCCTTAATAATAAAATGTATTATGTGGGTGCTGAATAATTATTGTAATTCATGCAGTAACAATACGCAAAGAAGGGTTGGACATCTTTTATTTTCATATTGCCAAAGCTGTACAGGTTCTATAAATATTTTTAAATGCTGAAATATTTACATCCATGTCTCTATTTTTTCCTTTCCCTCTTGTTCTAAACAATACAGACTAAAACGAAAGCCCAAATAATGTGCAATTGTATCTCTCTCACACTTTCAAACAACAGACCTGATCAACTGTCCAACTCAAAACATCCGTTTTGGGAGATTTGGACTCTGGGAAAATCAGTTTTGTGCTATTTACAATCTCTAAACCGATATGGAGTGGGCTCAAGTCCATTTACAGTCTGCATTCAGCAACCGGATTTAATGGAGATGCAAAACAACACTTCATACATTTAAATTATTAAAAATGTGAGAAAAACATAAAAGAACATTAAAATATGTAAATGTGGCAGCTGCACTGCCTAATCTAGCAGTCAAAAAGAGATGAAACTAGAAAATCTGCACCTCTATGAACAGACACAATCTCTTGCCTTCTGTGTTTCTAACACACACACACACACACACAAACAAACAGGAAGAGGACACCTCAAACAGGACTTTTTTGGACACAAGACTTTTCCATCACTATTTGAAACAATCTCCAAATGCAGTTGCCTTATAGAGTATTAATGCCTTTTTTCATTTCTGTGTCAAAATGACAACAACAAATGAACAGAAAACATGATGCCTGATCTGCTCTCTGGTCTCCTCATTATGAACACAGGAGGACAGTGGATGAACTAGGAGGACATGACTGGACTTGTTCTTGGTACCCACTAGTGATCGTATTGCACATCTAGAAAACAAACTACAGTTTTTCCTAAACATCTTGGTTGCTTTTTCAGCATTGCTTTAGAGATGTACAGATTCCTTTTTTAAATATTCTTTTTCTTTTTTTTTTTTCTCAAGTGACATGCAAATTTAACACAGCAGTTCACAGACAGGGAACTTTACAGCAGAACTAGTACAGCAGTTTGAGCCTTTTGAGCTAAAGAGATACACAGATCTTAGACCACTTACAGCAGGTGGAAGAGGGCGAATGGAACATTTATGATTGGGACAGCTGCTTCGTCGTGGACGGTTAAGGCAAACCCCTCATACGTGGCAGCGCTAGATTGCAAAGACTTGAACATTTCACCCACCACAAACAGAACAGACTGGAATTTACAGTACAACTTAGCACATAAATATTAAATACACAGCCTGTTGACCCATATCAGAGGGGGGGAGGGGTCATAGAGGATAAAGACGTCTGCCTGATGTCTGCATGCCAGTGCCAACTCGCAAGAGCCTGCGCATGGGACCTGCATGCATCCAAATGCCTCTTATTGAAATAAATAAAAGTGTACAAATGTGAGGATGTCAACCAGTAGTAGTCAAAGTCTTTTTCTTCTGGTTGGTTCATATTATGAGAATGAAATGCCAGCATTTTAGTGTCCAAGGACTGGAATATTATATCAGATACGTGATCATACACATTATATGAACAGGTTGTTTCTTTTAGGACCAATGTGTGGAGTATGTGCATCTACGTTTGAATGGGTACAGGAGCAGAGGTCTTTAAAAAGGAATTCGACAGGAGTGTCAGCTTGTATTGAACAGGAGTAGTATTGCAGGGAGTTCAGGAGCTGAAGGGTTGAAGTAAACGTAGGAGAGAAGTGTGCTAGCTCGGTAGTGGACGAGGGGACAGCATCTTGGGCTTGCCCTCTGACTCTTTCCCCTTGACCGCCGCCATGTAGGAGAAGAGGCAGAGCACCGAGTAACAGATCTGGTGTGCCTGTCCAAGACAGAACAGTTAACAGCTGTTATGCCTCCCAAAACAACACCCCGGACAATGTTGTATGTCATTCAGCTAAAATCAATTCAGTAACAGGCAGTAAGATGCTGTTACTGTAATCTGGATATCTGTACTTTAGAAATCCTGAAATCTTACCATAGGAGTCTTGTATTTATGGATCACCACTTCTTTAGTTTCAGGAACTGCAAATTCCAGTGCAAGACACAAAATAAAACGTTCAACAGCGGAATAACAAATATATACATATAGAATTCAAGGTCAGGGGGGCAGAAACAGAGAGAAAGAACGAGTGATAGAGAAAAGAGAGAGCGAGAGAGAAGGAGAGACAGAGAGAGACAGAGGGAGGAGGCATACATACGGCCCGTGACAAATGAATATTTATAATCTATATCTGACCCCTGCACATTTTAGACAGAGCTACAGAGCACTGAATCTTGCAGCAGAAGAGCAGCACTCATAAAGATCATATGACTGAACAGCATTTATCATCAGTAGATGTTTCCCACGAGACTTAGAAACTCTTATGCAATGGGGAACTGAATCAAGGCAGGCTCGAGGAGGAAGAAAGCCAGAAGAAAAAAATAAAAGATAAAGAGTGGCGGGGGATAGATGGAGCAATCAAGGAGAGAGAGAGAAAGCAAGAAAGGGAATATCATTGAAAGTTAAAGTTGGAAGGAAATCCGGGCTCTGCTGGGTTTTTCCATCACTTATGGAATGACTTTTGCTACAGGCATGAGTTTATGAACTCGAGTGTAGGAGAAGCGACATCTGACATCAAGGCAGTGCAGTGCAGATGAGCAGTCCACAGCCATTAGTGGTGAAAAAGGATGTATGAGAGATGATGACAGATATGAGGAGGACAGGTTAAGAAAGAGAAGTAGAAAAGATAAAGGTGACAGCACTTTACCTGCTGGAGAATGAAGGTTTTCATAGCAGCAAAGATGAGGGGCGGATTACAAAAAGGAAGCACAAAGACACAGCACTAACCCAGTCTAGAGCTCATTCTAGGACTACAGAAGATACCCTGCAGCTCCCTTCATTGTATATATCGCTAAAGCACCCGGTTTCTAATATCTCTTTCTGCTATAGGTATTATCTAACTCTTCTGTTCTGGAGACTGACAGTTTTAGTTGGAGTATTGGAGACTTAAATCAGTATTCTTGATGAAATTCCTATGACTCCTTCACCAAAAGATGCATCAAAGGAAACAATTACAATCTAAAATGGAGCCGATCAGTTAATTCGTCACAAAAGAACGCGTTCACCAGAAGAATCCTTTTCCTCCATTCCCAGAGGTATCATGATATCTTGTTGTAGCTAATCAACAGAGCATTTCTTAACCAGTTAACTAACTGAAGATGCACTGAAAACACAAAACGTGAAAAGCTCTTCTATAATACAGTGATATATATCAATAATAAAAATAATATTTCAACAGTGATAAGTAACAGGTAAATAGGTGACATTAAATGATGTAGTATTTGATTAAATATATAACTAGCATTTAAGGCTAAATAAACCAAATCAATCATTTCAGTTGGTAGTCAATGTATGGATCATTAAATTTGATTCCATTTATATTACAATATTTGTGCTTTTACAGATTAATAATATGCAAGCATTTCAAAGTAGAGGAAATGAGCATACTTCAATATACAAACCCTAACATTAATACAGTATTAATAATTATTACACCACTGTCTCAGCCAATGGAATGGCTTTGGGTCCAAGAGGAACAGGATTCTGCAGGCAGATAAGGCTCTAATTAATTTTGGGTGTTACCTTTCATTCATGACTGCTAAAACCAACGGTCCTACTGTCTTACAAATAACCTATGCTCCTAAAGCTCGTACAGTCTTCAGATCGCCACATCTAACAGTACTGAACGTGAAAACTTCTCTGCTTTTCATGTGACTGGGTTACTGCTGTGTCACGTACAGGCCTAGAATCAAAATGGGGGTAATTACCAAACTCCTCCAGGACAAAGACTCCTTTCACTGTATTGCACTTTTTAATGTGACTCAGCTCTATGAAAACCTAAAAACAAACAAAAACAAACAAAAAAAACAACAGGACACACTGTTACCAACTCAATCACGCACTTGTGGGAAAACAAAAAAAAGTATTTTCTGTAAAGATGACAATCTGGACAGTTAGTAACTGTAAACTAGGGAGAAACGAAGAAAGAACATGATAAGCAAGCTGTTGAAAAGCTATCAGAACTAAAATATGACTGGACAGAAAGAGAAGTTTCCATGTTGACAGGATTACATGGGCCAGTATCGCAAATGGAGAGCAGTGAAAGTTTCAACACCTGAGCAGCATTATGGGTCTTAAAATTCTTGAAATTGTATTAAATTAATCAACAAGTCAAGACCACAGCTCTTAAGAGAGTCTGAGAATCGTTGTGTATTTACATTACTTGTCCAGCCAAGAGGAGAACTGCTTTCGTTCTACACTACTCATTTATGACGTGCTTTTGAGGCACTTGGAGACTTGTATAACAGATGTATTTTTGAAGCACTTAAGACTAAAGGGCTAATATAAACCCTGCAGCTGTGACCATTTGCACCAAAAGTGGGAATGAAATCATGGCACTGATCCCCCTACGTGCTGAAAGGGCCCATGCAAAGACATCCATGGAAAATTCCATCATCAGAAAAACAAAAAAAAAAAAGACAGACACAGAGACTAAAAGAAACCAAAAAACAAGATAATAGTAGAAAAGAATACAAAAGACATCAAAAAACATAAGCACACAAAAAGTGGCGTCTGCCAGAAAAGCTACAATGCAAAGAACAGAAAGAAAACGTAAATGAAAATGGTACACTAAAAAAAAGCAAAGACTGCAGAGGTTGTGTACCTTCCGCTCCTTGCAGGGGGAGAGAGCATGGGAGAGAAACGGTTTGGATTATTATTGGACAAAAAGAGCACAAAACACCCTCTGGTGCTACGAGCCCACCCTTACGGCGTTAAACTACAACCGCTCATTCCATCCAGAAGGAACAAAGTCTTCGTACATTAGCTGTTAATATCTTCCATTATGTTTACGTTAGTTTTGAATCCCTGATGTGTTCCCACCCCATTACCCTCCATGCCTCCTCCACCAGCAATGAGGACCAGCTCCCTCACACATGCCTACAGCCAAAACAGAACAGTGCCAAAACCATTACAACACACACAACTGCACTACATAAACCATTTATAAACTCAGTTTTACAGTTTCAATAGCTGTAACTCTTCTGCTGACATTTTACTTGTTAGCACTCTTTAAAAGCTCACTAGTGACCACAGCGAGGCCTATTATAGCGATATTTAGTTCTTACTTAGTCAAGCTCATCTAGTTCCAATCCTGCCATTCCAGCTGCTTTTTTTCTGCGGAAATGTTTTGGTGAGCATTTGACTCCCATTTTTTTTTTTTTATCAAAAACCTAACAAAAAACGGACATTTCTTAAAATATCTTCTTTTACATTCCACAGAAGAAAGCAAGTCACACAGGACTGGAACGACATGAGGATGAGCAAATGGGTGAACTATCCCTTTAAGTTCTTACAGCAGTGCAAGACTATAACCTAAAATAACCCAGGCAAAAGACGAGTGTTGGAAATAAATTTCAATGCTATATGGGTTTTTCCAGATCAAAAAGAAAACAGGCTTTTGTTTTCCATACATACGTTCAGTTCACATTAGAGCTTTATAAACAGCAAAGTAACAAGAGGCAATTAACCAGGTTAAATAATCCCAAAACAGCAATATTAGGTGGAACAGAAGGCGAACATATGGTTTTAATCACTTCAAGTAGAACCTATAAAATAGGTTTTATTAAGTACCATTACTTGATTGTCTCCCATTAGAGTTAGTTTAAAGCGTATGTTTATATAGTTGGTTAAGATTAGAATTAAAACTCACTAAAGTGGTTTTTAAATAGAAAATCTCCCCAACAATGTATTTTGTACATTACTGTTTTTGCACAAGGTTCTACATCTTACCTCTGGCACACCACAACAAACCAACATCACACCAACACTCACAAACCGTAAGGACCAGAGCTGGGCGCCGTGACCAATAACACGTCATACTAACACACACAGCGGGTGGAATGTTCTGACATTTGAAAAGTAAATCTCTGCTTGTGATTATGCAACCCAAAAACAAACATCCAGCAAATAAAGCCAAAGAACAACGACAACAACGAAAAAAGAAAACAGCTATTCCTCTTGAAGATTCTTCAGGAACAACACTTAGAGACCTTTTCATTTAGAGTCCAATCTCAAAATAAACGCTTCATGCTTTACATATGATTATTTAATTTTTAGCACATGTTCTTATCACTTTGTCAGTTGTTCCAAAAAAATTCTCAAAAGGAAGACAGGCACGAATAGGAAGTGAGAGGAAGGAAAAGAGACTTGGAGAGATGAGATGAATACAGACGAGAAGTGGCAGAAAAGAGAAATAGGATTGGATGAAATGAGGATGAGAGGAAGGGTGGTGTTGAATGTGGCAAGCACTTCGTCATGGTTATGATAAAAGCAACACCTCCTACCTGGCTATGCATAAATTTGAGGTTGATGCCTTCCAGAGTGACCTGAAGGAGACCACCCTCCCCTGTTTTCATGTCCTGTACTGGAAACTCGCCTCCCAGCTCTGGACCTACAAGCAAATAGCAGTGAGAAATTCAAAAATGCTTAGTTTATTCCAACAACAACAAGCAGAAGATTACATGTCCAAGAAAACAGGGAGTAAATTGTGCCACTTTTATTGAGATGAATATATTATATATATTATATAACATTATAGACCCAACACTCTTGAATGGTTGTGTGCAATTATGCACAATGTACCTGGTTTGATGCTTTGTTGTCGTGCAGCAGCACGCTCCATGCTGTCTTTAACACAGTAGTACAGTTCCCGACACTTAACACACAAGAAAAGAGAAAAATAAGTAGAGTGACTGATCCCAATTTACACAATACACTGAAACAATATAATGTTTTTGAATTGAGAATGACACTGAGACTGTCACATTTTGAAGTATGTGGTGTGTGTGAACTACAGTGCGCCTTTACATTGATGTGTGTCCTACCTTCTTTGTGTAGAACTTGTTAAGCTGTGTTTCTTGACCATTCCTCCTCCACAGACACAACACTTTGGTCTTGGGACAATAGGTCATATTTATGAGCTTCTCGTACCACCAGCGCTCATAGACTGTGCCGATGTTACTGCGCAAGACGATGCAGTCGTCACACACCTAAACACATACGAGGATGAGGAAAGAGGGAGTAAATGCTCATTGATAATATGCATTCATGCAGACTTGTTAAATAGAATAAAAAGGAAGCACACAGACACACAAAACTCATACCTCCATGAAAAATATATCACCAGTTGTATCAGTCCCAGCATGCACAACAAATGTCTGCTTTTTAATGTGCCGGCTGCCACTTGGCCTGATGGGAAGCTCCCGGCCACTCTGCAACAATACAAACATTCTTTCAACGACTCATCACCTGATTCTAATAAGTATGGCTACTGGTTTACGTGCAATAGCTGTAACGCTTCATCTAACTGGCTATTACCAAATGTGCGAGGCGGTCCAGAACTTCATTGATCTCTTGACTGTGTGTGAGGCCAATGTGAGATTTCCCCATAAGACGCCGTACTTTCTTCCTGATGTCATTTTTACTGACCTAGAGAACAGCAGAACATAGAATATTAACGTTAGTTAATATTTTTGTGGAAGTCGTACAGTAGTATTTTTTAACAGAAAGTTCAAAAGAACATAATTTATTTGATCCTTTATAATGTTATAAATGCCATTACTGTCGCTTTTGGTCTAATTAATGCATCCTTGCCAAATAAATGCATTGTTTTCTTTAAAAATAAATAAATAAATAAAAACTGAATCCAATTGAATGCTAGTTCATGTATACATATAAAAATGTATTAATTTGGTAAATACTAAATATATGTGTCAAAACTGAACTGTTCACTTTAAAAATCTCCATATTCACTTCAATATATATGTGTATACCTTCATCATAAGCATGTAGGCAATCATGTTATGCAGAAGAGTGGCCAGTAGTCTGTCCTCATCGTCCTCCAGTCTCTTGCGGTCATGGTCTCCCAGAGACAGATACCTGAGAGACAACAGCGCAGTCGTATTTGGACAACATCATACAAACACTGCAGCACAGTTTATATCTGAATCCTTGCATGACCAAATAGCTTCTAGCTTAAACCATTCCAATATGTTATCATTCTCCCAGAGCAGAATATGTGAAAGCACTTCAGCATGGTCAGATGGTGTAATTTGTATAAAAGCATGAGAACAACCAATATGCATTCTGCTATTAGTAAAATATGTAAACTTTTGAAATCAGAGGATTATGAATGAAAGAGATTCATACTGGACTAGTTATGAGGACATTTTTCCATTTCATCCTGCATTGCTTTTGATTCGGTGTGGACACTTATTTAGGCACTTAAAGAACATACTAACCTGTCAATCATTTCTTGTGGTCCCTGATCCATCCCCATTCCTTCCCTTTCCAACATAACAGCATCCAGGAAGGCATCCTCCCAGAACTGCATCTGATCCCACAGAGTAGAACGCTCCTTACCTAAAAATTCACATACATGTTCAGCCTTAACTTAAGTAAAACAGTATTTCAACTGAATATGCCAGCATAAAACACTTATTGCAAAAGTACGATGCTCCATACATTAACAGAAAGAGACATCAAGCACCCAAAGCAACTGTGCAGCATGCTGTAATAAATAGAGCTTGCTATCAAACCTAATGAAATTAATTTTAACACAGAGATAACACACGCCTCCATACATCTGCTTATTGTCTCAGCATTCACATTTTCTCAAGCAGCTTTAATCACCGCTCGATTTCACACAAACACATTCAAATACAAAATAAAGTTGGCTTATCTGATCCGTCTGGCTTGTGTATTTTAACTCTCTCTTCATGCAAACAGTACCATGCACACGCCAATACATTCAAATATATTCCATTTTTAAGAATTTTTTTTTTAAATAAATAAATAAAAAACACCCTACATGCTCCCTAAACACAGTCATAGTATGGATGTGAGGGAAGGCATGTAGTGTCTAATACTACAATTTCACAATCCCAAAATACACACATCCCAAAGGTCAAAGGCAGAGTTCAGCCATACTCAGAGAAAAGGTTTCCATGGCAGCATCCTCCAGTTGGTCCCAAACTGAGCTTTTATCTCGCCCTTCGTGGCATTAAACGAAAGGGAGAAAAAGAAAAAGGAGAGAGGGGGAAAAGGAGGTGGCCGCAGAGCAAAAGGCAAAGAAAGTGTTAGAGTGTCAGAAGCAAAGCTCTGTGCTGTCAGAGATATGCAAACCAATAATTCATCACACGCTCGTTAATATGAGGACATATTTGGGGCTAAACCAAAAAACAGCAAATTAACAGAACACTTAACAAAGCTCTAATGATCAGAATATAAGCAGGGGTTACAGAATAAACTGTTGCAATCATTGTTCTTACCAGCAGACATGTAATTATAATTTGGAAATGGTGAGGTTATGGAAAACGAACAGGGACAACTTTTGGAAATACCTCATTTTAATGAACACAGACTTTAAAAAATATGCCAGAGTTTATTACTAAAGCAGTGAGAACGGACATGAAAGAAGAGAAGAGAAAAGGAAACAAAATGAATGGAAGGAAAGGAAAGTTGAATGGATTAAGGAAGAGGATCAACTCTTACCCAGCAGCCCCTCACACAGATAGATCCTCATGCTAACATCCTCGAGGGGCGGAGCTGGTGCTCCCTTATTAACACCAAGAGGTTCTTTCACTCCTGGCTTCAGCTTATGAGTCTTTCCCTATACGTGTGACAATTGTCCATATTTCATTATTATAATTGTCCATATTCATTATCTTTCATTTGATCAGATGTAGTGAGCAGGATGACTAAAACAGAAAGAAATACTCACAAACACAGAGCTGGTCGCAGGGTTGGTCTCAATCTCGCTGTCAGACAGTGTGCCACGGGACAGGTTGAGATGTTGAGCATGTCTTCCTGTCAGGCCATCTCCAGCAGTGCTGCTCAGGTCACTGTCCGCACCCAGTGTCTCACCTGAGCTGTTACTCACCTACACATCCAAGGTCAGACATCAGCAACAGCACAACAAACAAGAGAGATTATGCAGCTACTTGGGGGATAGTTCTTTGTAAAATTAAAAACTAAATGTTTGTTTAAAATCTGCATGATTTTAGAATTTTTTGCAAAATTAATTCAAGCTGATTTTCTTAACATAATATTTAAAAGTTATGAATTAAGACATATTTAATGCTCTTGAGAAAAGACTGCTAGTCAAACTTGCAATTATTTGATCAGTATTGTGAAATATTACTGCAACTAAAATAACAGATTTCTATTTTAATATATTTTGAAATGTAATTCGCTGCTGTGAATTTAAGACCAATTAAATGCATCCCTTTTTAATTTAAAAGTATTCATTTCTTTCACAAAAAAAAAAGAAAAAAGAAAACAAACAAACAAAAAACCACACCCAAGTTATTGAACAGTATTAAATGTGCCACAAATGAGAAAAAGCTATTAAAGTTATTTTGGGGAAAGGAAGGCAGTGTCTCTGTAATGGCCGTGCCCTACCACTGTGCTAGCCTCTGAGTCCTGGCTGGTGCTCCTCGTCAGAGCTGGAGGCTCGGAGCTCGCCAGAGACTCTGTATCACTCTTCTGCAGAAGAGACAAGCAAGAACAACAAAGATGAAAATAAACATAAACAATAATGGTATATTTACATACATTCAATTTCAAAATAAAATACTCAAAGTTAAGAATTATATTAGATTTATATTGTGATTGGTTGAAACCCACCTGTGAGCCAGACGTCACACTGAGGCCACTGTCAGCACTGATCTGTGACTTCTTTTCCTCAGTGTCTCCACCTTCCAGACGCTGTTTTACTCCATCAGCCCCTGTAGAAAATACAAAATCAGCTCTTCCATCCATTAACTCTGTGAAAAGCATTCTGGGACGTCACATGACTAACAGCGAGCTGAAGCCATCTCTGTTCTGGAGAGTAATGATTATTGATTTCACCTTTCAGCTGGCTGCCACTCATTAGACTACGCAGGTCAGGCAGAGAGAAACAAATAATGCTCGCGGTCATATTGGGGGGAAACTCACAGAAGCAGATCAGCTGACAGTGTGCCAGATCAGATCACAGTAGCGCTAGGTATCACAGACACACAGACAGAAGCAGTCACACATGCAGGCAAACACAGTCAATCAATCAGACAGGAGGAAGCTTCAGCTACAACTAGTGCACTCACTGCTTCTTAAACGAGGAAACTGATATTGCGATTGCAAACCCCAACTTGGTTCAAATTGATTATGCTGTACTATATGAGGCATCAAGAACAAAAAAAAACAACAACAACAAAAATTCTAAAGTTGCATTCTAAATCAAAAGCGAAACAGCATTTTCTTCACAGGCGCAAAAGGTCTGACAAGATCCTTTTAAAAGGTTTCAATACTCCACTGAAACAAGTAACTAAAATGCATCAGAAATTAAGATAATTCATTTCAATTAACTGTAAATAGAACTGTGCAACAAATGTATATTTATTTGCATGAACTGACAACAATGAAAAAAAGAAAGAAATGTAGGAAGTCAAAGTTAAAGTCAAAAAAAAAAAAAAAAAGAAATGATGTGCATGTGAGATAAATCTATTTCATCGCGGTCAAACAAATGCAAAAGCTTTCAAGAAAAGTTGGCAAGTTAAAAACAGAGCAAACCAGTCAAGAGCAGGGATGGGCAGAGTATTATAAAGTGACAGCATTGTTTTGTGATTGGTTACAACAGTAGCTTGTTGTCTGAATGCTATGATTGGATGCCACCTACACACGGAGGCTAACTTTTAGTCCACTCGAGAAATGGCACACTGAGTGTAAACACATTCTTGCAATATTTTTTTTAAAAAGAGCTAAACTAGATAAATTGTTTTTTTAAAAGTAAGACAAAGCATAAAAACACTTGGCTCAAGGTGTGAGAGGCTTAAAACGATGACATGATACAATGGCAAATGTGCTCATTGCACACCCAGAGTTCTTAAGTTCTTGATATGTGTCAAGTACTCAAGCTGTCAAAATAACCAAAATGCACATCCCTAGTCAAGAGTCAGATTTGCACACTTAGAAATACTGGCCCAAATACTGATTTCATTTCAATAGGATTTAAATCTGCATGTATACAGGGTTTATTTTAGACCGCGATTGCAATTTTATACTTTGCATCTACATATCTTTCTCCTTTTAACTAAATGCAATTAATTCCGTGGTATATTGTTTGGGCCACATGTCTAAATGGGCTTTTTGAAAAGCAGTTGAATATTTTGGGGCAAATTCTGCTTCTCCCCACAATAGAAAGTGGTTTAAGGGAAGAGTACTGGTGCAGGTAGTAGGACAGAGTCCCTGGTTTGCAGTTCTGCAAAGGAAAGTCTAATTGGGTGCTTAGGGAAGTGATCTTACTCTGTTCTTTTTCCAAAGCTTTTTGCTTTCTGTTATCCTGGTGCTTGCTCCACAATTCTACCCAAGATGCATTGCAAGCAAGGAGAGAAAGACAGAGAGAGAATCAGAGAGCCGGTTGAATTGTCAGATATGGAGGATGAGCTCTTTTTTTTTTTTAAGAGAGAAAAATAATAATAATAAAAATAAACAAATAAAACTGAACAAGTGCAAAGTCTCATTTTTCAAAACGAGGATGTTTTGCAATGATCACACAGCCATAGGCAAGCTAAATGAAGGATCTGATGTCATGTAAATCCATCCAATCATTTAAAGCTAATGGGGTCCCATTACAAAACATCCTAAGCTCTGCGACCCTGTTCCTGAAGAGCCAAAATGATGGATTTCACAAAATCAGCCTCATGCCTTTTTCTTTCCCCATTCTTGTCATCCATAATGGGCAATGGCTCTCCAAGGTGAGGGTGGATGGCCTGGGAGATGCAAAAGGCGTGAGATGAGGACGACAAATCAGCATCACAGCTGGTGGGTGAAATGAGGTGTTGCAAAGGCAGGGGGTGCAGTCTCAAAGACATTCCGTAGAATTGCAGGTGCATTTTTACCAAAGGACAGACAAGCCAAGGTTATGAGGGTTGGGCTTTGGAGAGGGTGAACGGTCCCCTGTACACAGACCCAGATATGACCGCCAATCAGAGGCCTAGGCCTAAATATCCACAAGCCAGACATCCGTGGTTAGCTTTAGGGCTCATCTTAGGACTGTTAACAGGGGAGGCAACAGCTCGGGACCCTTTAAAAGAGAGTAGTGGTACAGTCCAAAACCTTTACCGTTCCACTATTTCACTCTTAGCTACATAGAGCTGTAGGTCTTTCACTAACATGCATCCAATGGATTTAAGGGGAGTTGGGATTGGCATACAGGATTTGAAAAAAACACATGTTGAACATTCCAGAAGAAGTCTACAAAAATTGGATTCATATTCATCACAATATTCCACTAATGTGTCTACACCAACTAATGCAACTGTTTTTGGAAGGATCACTCATACTGCAATGTTCTTCTCCCAAAAAATTAATTTCTGTCATTTTCTTAGCCTTGTGTTTTTCCTAACCTGCACAACTTCCGTTTCTTCTGTGGAACACAAAAGTAGATCATTTAAAAAATAATAAAAATTCTGTCCATGAATGGAAGAGTCCAGAGATATGTTTTATACCCCAATTGTTTTTTTTTGTTACACAGAGGAAAGAAAGTTATACAGGTTTGAAACAACATGAGGATGTGTAAACTATGGCAGAATTTAATTTTTCGATTAAAGGAACTTTTCAGCCAACTTAGTTTTTAACTTCTGGCAAGAAGTCAGTGTAGACAGTTAATGAAATAGAGGATGCAGCCCAAAGGGACATTACCCCCAGACAGCTCAGGGAACGTAACAAGCAGCGAGAAGGGGGCATGCAATGGGGGACTGTGGTTTACACACCAATGGAGGCAATAAAATTCTCCTCGTTCAGACTCCTGGTATCAAAATGCCGTGACGATTTTCCAGAGGAGGGTGGCGGCAACTGGATACGAGGTACCAGGAGCACACCAGCTGCCCTGGCACTCTCCATTCGGCCTGATGGGCTCTCCTTACTGCCCGGGCTGCTGACCCCCTCCGTGGGGCTCCGTTTCCGCTTCTCTGGGTCTATGAGCCACAAGTTGGTGCCAAGGAAACAGAGCATAGGAAAAAGGAAGAAGTGGAAATAGCATAGACACATGGAGACACAAGGGACAGAAGTTAAATTTGAAGGCAGACTACAGGTGATTTCTCTAAAAAGGTACAGTAAGAAACTGAAACCCAAAGATATGTAAAAGTGACCGACACGAAGATGGACACGAAGAGGAACAAGAAACTCGAAAACAAAAACTCCCCAAACCATGTTTGACGCTGAATGCAAATGTAATTGGGACATATGAATGAAGGTTACCTTTGGTTTGGTAGTGGGTACGTGCTATCTCTAACAGACTGAAGACACTGGCCATGCCTCCCAGGCCAGCATTAGTGTATGAGTGCTCCAAACTGGACACTGTGCACTTCAATAGATCCAACATGCCCTTGTACACCTTCCGGTTGATCTCCTATACACAAAACCATTGAATGAACAAAACGTAAGTCTTGTTTTGGTTCAGTTGTACGACTTGTCACTTCTAACTGACCACATCTCTAATAACTTCCTGCTGAGCATCCTCCTCTGATTGGACCGCGCGGTTGAGTTTGCTGAGCACAAAGACTCTGAGCTGTTCGTTCTCTAGCAGGCGGCGTACTTTCTTCATGTTGAGCCAGCCCACACCCTGCCCATCGTGCACGCTCTGGACCACCTCCTTGAGAAACTGCTGATTCTCACTGCACAGAAAAAAAAGAGCAGGTTTAACAGAGGAAGACCTACATATTCACTTCATAAACACTCAACAGAAATAAATAAAAAAAAATTATATGAAATATATAAATATAAAAAAATATGTATTATTAATTAATGGTACATTTTTAACAACAGGTATATTTTTAACACCATCAGTCAGGACTCTCAGTAAGATTTCTTATTTAGTAAGGATGCATTATATTACTAAAGATCTCAGATAAATGCAGTACCTGGTGTTGTTGGCTCTGCCCTGGGGAGATGGAGACTCTCTCTTGACAGTGGGACTGTGCTTAATAACAGAGGATTTCTGATCTACCAGCGCCCTGGGGGCTCGAGCACCTACAACATACCATTCACTTTGTCAGACTGGATATAGACCTTATATGTACGTTTGTGTTTTACATGAATCCTGCTTCCATGTGTTAAAACCCACCCATCCACAAACCTAACCACCTCTACATACACAAAAAAAGCATAAATTCATTTCATCTTATTTAGTAAACAATCCACTTGAAACACACACATATAATAAACACCACAGCAGAAACACAAAGATGACAGCATTAAAACACAGTGCAGTCCAAGGCCTCTGCACAGATGTTTTAACCCTGTTTCTGGTAATAGTATAGAATCAATAGAAGTAAAGGGCAATACACATACAGCTTTTAACAGACGCTCGCACAAACTCAAGCAGCTTGCTAATATTCCTTTGCACCTCAGATTTTTTGGACACTGCAGTAAGGGGGTATTACATGACTAATGATGCTAACGCAGTTAGAGGTGCGATTGAAGGACTGGAGCAGTAAGGAGAGCTACAGGAGCAATGGCGCTGGTTGGAGAAAACACACACACACACAGGCAAAGGACATAGTGAGAAACATGAGTGTAAGAATGGATGAGTGAGAAACAGACTGCATGGCAACAGAAAACACACACACACAGGAAAATAGAAAAATGCCGCCAGTTCAGATGATCATCCTACACACACTTAGCTGTGAGTGTACGGCAACAGCACATACACTGACACACAGTGTGTGTATGTGTGTCTATACAGCCTCTGTGAATTCATCTGATAATTTACATGCGTAAAGCACATAACCGGTGCATAGACGGTTTGTGCTTCATACAAGGGCATTAACAGATGGACACCTTCACACACATTTCACACTGTGTGGTTAGGCTGCACGTTAGATTTGGTCAGGGAATATTTTCAGACAAGACTTACATGTCTCATAAAGAACTCTGAATAACTATATGTCATTACAAACTTGCCAAAGAGGTTATTTTCAATCATCATCATAAGAATAAAGAGCAAATACATGAACTATGAATTCAAGGCTGTCAGGAAGATGCAAAAATGTAAATAACAATGGCATTCTCTCGCTCTATAAAATCCAGCAGGCTGCTGATGTTCAGAGCCCCATCAGACGCAGTACACTCTTCTGTAATTAGCTGCATAGGGTGAAAAGTTCAAAAGTAAGATTTGTTTTTTAAAGAAATCAATAATTATGTTCAGCAAGGATGTAATAAATTGATCAAATTAAAGACATTTATAATGTTGCAAAAGATTTCTTTTTTTTTTTTAATCCAAAAATAAAAATCATTAATATGGTTTCCAAAAAATGTAACTAAAAAAACAAAATCAATATTTACCAGTGCAACGGATTTCAACAGTAGCTGCTGACAATTGATAAAAAAACAACGTATTAAAATATATTATAATAAAATAACATTACTGTATTTGCTATATTTAAATAGTGTTTTCATTGTGATTTTAATCAGATAAATCCAGCCTTTAAATTGTGACCAATTAAAAATTTTTTTTTACTAACCTTAAACTATAACGTACAGTCAGAAAGTCAACATTTGAGGAGCACCGACAAGATGATCAGGACCAAAATGTGGCTCAGAACAAAGCCGGTTTATTTTGTGATAAAAACCAACTAATTGCCCCTTTTTCTTGCAAAATCAACACATTTATTTTCAAATAAATAAATTCAAATAACCACTTTCTGCATAGATCAGCTCATTCATGTATCCAACAATAAGCCTCAATAAGATCAATCTCTCTATCCTGCCCTTTTCTCAAACTTTCTATATATATAGCACAAGTTCTTTTTTCTTTTTACATTATAGGCCCAGTCCATCAGCAGAACACATGACATGTAAAACAAAAGAGTCAAACAGTGACAATCACAGTGACTGACGTCTGACATTAGGAATGAGGAAGCAATGGTGGAACAGGATGCTGGGAGATGTAGCTGACTGGCTTTGGAGAAGCATGCAGCTCACGCAGCAAAGGGGCAGAACCCACCTTCTCCGCTCCCCGGGCCGATCTCTGTTACAATCTCCATTAGAGAATTTAGCCCAAATACTGGACACAGAAGCCAGAATTAGTGCAGGGGGTCAAAGAGGGGACAGAGAACAACACCGGCCCAGACAGAACCAGTCCAAACATCAACCCACAACCACAAGCACCAGACACATGTACATATACAACAGAGAAAACCAGCAGAGAGCATGGAATATGAAAAAGAGAGAGAAAAAGAGAAAGACTGAAAAAAAAAAAAAAAAAAAAAAAAGCATTTCAGACCTCCACTTGGTCAGAATAGCTGGCGATTTGGAAAGTCTTTTCTTTTATTTTGATTACACGTGATTAATGAAGACATTCTATAATAATTCTATTCATAAAAAGAACAAAAACTAAAAAGGTACCATGGCATATAATAATCAGAAATATTATAAAAGTAAATTGTTTATTTCAGCAGTAAATTGTGCATTTTAAAAATGCATAAACTAATTGAAATATTTTTATTTTTAACGTTGCCATGAAATTAAAATATTAACTCTATTTTGTAAATGCATGTTATTAGGGGTGTCCTCGAATAGTCGACGATTCGATGCTTCGATTCGAGGAGCTTGATTCGACTCCCGATCTCACAGTCGAATATTCGCGGGGTGTTAT
>JAUCMS010000127.1:13589671-13601532 GCA_032357445.1 Enteromius radiatus
TGGTGTAAAGCTGCTTTGCAATGATTGTATCATGAAAAGCGCTATACAAATAAATTTGAATTGAATTGAATTGAATTCTGCCCCGCCCCTAAACATATGATTCGACTATCAGTCGACTATTGGCAAGATTCAAAAATTCCGATTCGACTGTGAAAATTCTTAGTCGGGGACACCCCTACATGTTATATATCTTATCTTGAAAAATTTAGTTTTGCATGTTTTAACTTTTACATTTCTTACTTCTACATTTTTCTGTGAAAACCCCTCTTCTTAGGTGACCAAGCAAGACTTCTCTAATCATTTAATTCAGTTAAACGTAACAAAATCGACTGCAAGTTGTATTATTCTTAAAATCCAACTAACAATCGATGAACAGAACCAAGCCTCCATTCTATTTTTCCCCCGAAAATCCATTATATTTGGATGTACAATCCAGATGCTGTTCCTTCCATTTCTTCACAACTTTAAAGGAATGATCACATTCAACATGACTTGAAAACTAGATTCATTCCTCTGTGTGAGTTTTTAAAATCAGGATAGTCATAATTCTTTGCTTAACATTGCCATATCATATTTGTATTTCCTGTGTTTTTTGATGCTGTACAAAACTACATTAAATCGATTTGTTTATTGCTAAAGACAAGGCCTTCTTCAAATTGACCGTAAAACTGCTGGAAGGACTAAACAAGGGTGTGCATGTGTGTTTACTGAACATTAAAGTAACAATTCATCAAAAAATGTAAATTCTGTCATATTTACTCACCCTAAAGTAGCTCCAAATCTGTATGAATTATTCTGTTGAACATTGGGTCACCACCAATGACTTCCATTTCTACTATGGAAGTCATTGGTGACTCAAAACAGCCTGGTTACAAACTTTCTTCAAAATATCTTCCTTTGTGTTCAGCAGAACAAATGATGACAGAATTTTGGGTGAACTATTCCTTTATGGTAGCTGGAATGCAGTGTGCTTTTCATTTTGTTTATCTCCTGTACCCAGCTTTAAAATGACTGCATTAATGCTGTTCTTTTTAAAGATACACAATATCTGTGCACAGAAGCTACAATCTTTGACATTTATTACATTTATTTTAAAACCACCAGACTTCAAAGTCTCCTTTATCGAAACATTGGTGGAAACCCATCAACGAAGTTCAGTGGAAAACACATTTCAGTTCTGAAGCAGATCAGAGCTTGAAATCTACTGAGTGGCTACACTTCTCCCGGCATGGTTTTGTTATCTTCAATTCACCCAGAGTGTTTAGGTGCAATTGAAATGGAACAGACCTCAACTCTGTCTCCAACTGAGATGACACACAAATAAAGGAAAGATCACTCCAAAAACACACCGCACACAACACCAAAATCACATCATTCCATTCCTACAGAAACATCCTTTCTGTATAGAAAGAACAAGGTTTTGAAATGCAACCACAAAAGTCTGTTGTTATTAATAACCCGCTATTGTTAAGTTCATTACTAACAATCACAGAATAGGAACAAGGAGGAGGAAAGACATAGTGGATATATGTGAGCACAGATATATCCTCTATCTTAGTAGTTCCAAACTGCTGTCCCATGAGAGTTTACTTTCCACCCCTGAAATAGCACACATTATCAGTTCAAGACAAGTGTTGTTTGGAGCTATAGTTGAGATTCAGGGGTGTAAAAGGAAGCTTCAACGACAGGAGTTAGGAACTAATGCTAGTCTGTCAGGTTAAGAGTGAGAAAGGTGGGCAGAGTTCCTCATTCTCTCAGGACTCAAAGGGTCTATTTTACTATTAACAGCAACTGGTTTCATCATTAGGGCAGGCTAAAGATATGAGACATACCAGGACTCTCAGGACTGTCATCAGCATCGTCTGAGCAATACAATCATCCAAAATCATAAACAAACAGAAAATAAAGTCAACAATAACAACAACAACAGCTATAAGAACTGTGGTTGCTAGCTTAGAAAGTGACTATTTTTCTACGCCACCATTTTCCACTAAATCAGTGTCTTCACAGTGCAAAAAGGAGGCAAGACATTCATCACTTTCAAAGCAGCAACACTGGATTAAAGACATGTGGGGCAAAGAAATCAGGCAACATTCCCACAAACCTTGATCTGTGTCCTCTGTTAAATCAAAATTAAAATATTCTTTAAAAGAAACACAACAAATCATAAAGGAAGAAGAGAAAAAGTAGAACAATGAAAACTAAGAAGAAATATTCCCTTTTAAAAGCTGAGGTTGGATTCTTTCTGAACCTAATGCCTGTACAAAACAGATGTAGTGTTACTCTTCCTTAAATTACAGAATTACTTTAGTAGAATTAACATTTACTTATTTGACCTTTAAATTACATGAATTTAGTGGAAGTTATACAACAAGTTCAATCTAATTGGAGTGATTCAACTATTAGTCACACTGCTTTCGTAAAGCCAGAGGTAAAAAAAAAAAAAAAAGAGAGAAGGCGGCAGGGAAAGATAAGGAAAGGATTTGGAGAGAAGGAGAGGAAGAAGACTAGAAGATAACTGGACTAGACTGGAAAAATGAGACAGGGCGAAATGGGTGGATGAGCGGGAAGGTCGCATGGTGAGATCCAAGGGGATGTATGTACCTTTGAGGCTGGGGAATGGCGTGTTCTTCTCTCGAGCTTTATTAGGCAGAGCCAGACTGGACAGACTGAAACTGGTGCCATGGTTTTTATACAGGTTACCTGCACACAAATGATTAAGGTGAGACATTTCTGTGTAATGCAGTAACAATACTCATACAGTGTCAATACCAGTGAAATTTTATAATATTTATTAAACCCTTAGTAAAAGCTAAAAATACCACTAAAACATATTCTGATATTTAAAAAGTCTATATTAATATACGCTAGCGCTCAAAGCATTTGTTTTGTAAATAAGGCATTTATGCTCACCAAATCTGCATTCTTTTAATCAAAAATATAGTGTATATTTATATATTAAGTGTGTGTGTGTGTATATAATTGTGAAATATTTTCATGTAAAATAATTATTACTAAATAATTCAGATTTACATACAATATTACATAAGATTTTTTAATTGAATTTGTAGTTATGACAAAGCTGAATTTTCAGCAGCAACAACTTTAAATTAAAATTTAAAATAGAAAAAACTATTTTTTTTTACAGTTTTTTGAAATAATGAGCTGATCCTAAACTTTTGAACGGTGGTGTATTAACAAATAATAAAGTTGAAAGAATGCCATGTAAACTTCTAGTATTTCTCAATTCTGTTAGCATTATTTCTAGATTTTGTCTAAACATAAATCACGTCAAAAATCAAGTAAACAACTTTAATTTCACATTAATTTCAGCAATTTTATCTCTAAATTTGCAATTTGAGCTTAAGCTACTAAAGAATGAATAGAGGTTATGTTATGCTGGCCACTTACTGGCGAAGGACATGAGTCCCCCGAAGCCATCGCTGCTATTGTTGGAGATGGTGGAGTTCGGAGAGCTATTTCTGGAGTCTCCCTCCCCATCAGATTCACCCGGAAGCTTCAGACTGCTGGGTCTCAATGGACGAGATGGTCTAAACACACATACAATTCAAAGAGAGGATATTAAGAGCTGGACTGTGCAGCAGTGTTTGTGCAGGATTATCTCCAAGTACATACTTGTTGCCATTGAGATTCTGATTAAATCGCGGTGTGTAACTCTCCTCTTGCTCATCTGCTTCAGTATCCTCCTCTGAAGGGAAGCCATACTGAGGCTCAAAATAGGGATTATCATACTCTCGCTTTTTATTGGCTGGGTCAACAGGGACCGGATCAGGAGTGGGTCTTGTGAAAGGTGGCGCACCCAATCCTGGGACAGAGTTAGGGAGGGTTATGCCTGCTGTTGCCTCCACCTCAGCGGGTTCCTTCTGTTCCTACACAAACAAACACACACACTTTACAGACCACAGCACATCACTCTTATCTCTAGATTCAGATTTTGTAGTTTGAGCACTGACGTGGTTGACTCCCTGTATGACTGTACTGGGGCTGGAACTGGCCGTGGTGCTGGAGCTGGACCGCAGTGGCTGGCTGTCCGCTGCATCCTGGGGGCCTTCTGGATCTGGGTCACTGTTGTCCCCCTTATACTCTTGGAAGTCGTGGATCTCTACCTCATTCGCGTCTTCCAGGGCAGCATGGGTCAAGGGATCAACATCTAGAAAGAGTGTAAACATAACAATTATGAAGCCATTATTGGTAAGAAGAGGTTAAAAGAACAATCCAGGAAAGCGATTAAAAATGGAGATGCTAACTTGGTGTGTCCCCTTGTATGTCCCCTTTGATCATCTCATTCACAAAGTCTCCAAGAGATGAGTAGGAAGAGCTGGAGTCATCGTATGCTTCACTGTCACTGCCACTAAAATAAAAGAGCAACAAATAATATACAGTTTAAACACAAATACATGCGTGTAAAGATTTTTGTAATATTTTAGAAAGAAGTGTCTTATGCTCACCACGCCTGTATTTATTTGATCCAAAATAGTTAAAAACAGCATTGTTAATATTTAAATTTAAAATAAATGTCTTCTATTTTAGTATATTTTAAAATGTCATTTTATGAGGGAAAATTTAATTTTCAGCAGCCATTAGCGTTCAGTGTCACATAATCCTTAAGAAATCATTCCAATATTCTGATTTGGTGCTTACTTCTTATTATAAATGTTGAAAACAGTTTCATATATTCTGTGAAAACCATTTCAAAATTCTTTGATATACAGAGGATTCCTTTGTAACACTATAATAGTCTTTATTTTCATTTCCAAACAACTGAAAATATATGCTTGCTGCAAGTATGAGTATTGTGTGTATTGTGTGTTTTCAACCTGTCATCTGTTGGGTCAGAATCATTGGTCTCATCCTGCAGGGGTCCACTCAGCGCCTCTGCCAGATGAGAGTTTCCATCATAAACACGATAGAAGACTGGCTGTAACTGGTGGGCATACCACTTAGGCTTATCGCCTATTAGAGAGGGGTCATACACATCTGAAACACACACACACACACACACATTATAATTACTGACTACAAACAAGATGGGAAAAACCTAATGGACTTTAAAGTGAAACTATGTGCAGGTAAGAATGAAGCTGCATTCAGAATGCAACGAACAACAGCATACAAACTGTTATGTCTGTTGTGTTCCTTCTAAAAGCGTTGATCATTTATATGGGCAACTATTCATACATTAATCATTTATTCCACCATGGTCAATACAAATGGTAAATTCTCTTACTGCCAACGTCTTCACAAACGGAAATTGACAACTAATTGAGAAATCATCATAACTGCCACTAGGGGGCGAACTGCGACAGTCAAATTTGGAGGTCAAAGAGCAACTTAAGGATAAAGGATTCTCACTGTTATGAATCCTTTGGAAAGCAAGGTTGGTGGGGTTGAGAGCCCACTCTCCATAGTACTCCACTGCCTGCGTGTGGGATAGCTTTTCGGTGAATCCATTCCGACGTGGCCTAGAGGCCAAGAAAGAAGTGGCCTGGAATGCCACCACAGGACGGGGGAAGAGACGCAGAGTGCGAGTGTGCATCTGGAACCCCTGCAGCACATTTGGAGAGTTGAAGAACCTCACCATCGCCACCCTAAGAACAAAAAAACATTTCTATTATGTAATTTACAAGGCGGAATGGTACAAATATTAGTTTCTTTTTAAGGCTTGGTTCAAATATTGTGTTTTCTTTCAAAAACAGCATGTCTCATTAGCTTATAATTCTGTGGATTATTCATATTTATACACACAGGAGGAAGAACTCTCATGGAAAATTATCCCCTGCTTCACAATTTGTTCTTAACCTTATTCTAACATTAATGAATTTGAAGTATTCCAAGTGAGTGACAGCATACCCAAGGACAGTCATTTACATAATTGTATGCAGATATCAGGCACAAATTTGTATTTACACACGATTAGTGAATGATACTCATTGATCGTTTAGAAACAGATCTTTCCTTTGCGTAGAAAGAATCATACATTTTTAGCTCCAATTGCTTACGCTCTATTAACATTGCAACTCTTTCAGCTTCTGATTCATGTCACATTTGATACAGTATTCAATACTTTATACCTTGTGGCAACATCAACTGAGTCCACATCATTGCCATAGATGAGTGGGTTGAACTCGGTGGAGGAAGGGGAGGCTTTGTCACGACCAGGAGGCAATAAAGACAGTTCCTGTCCATCCTGAAACTTCTCCAGGTTTAGAATAGGCTGCGTGTTCAGACTCATGCTAGCCAGAGCCTGCACAGACGAGTCAATGACACAGAGCAAGAAAGAGAGAGAGAGGGAGGAGGAAGATGGATACAGGAGAGATCAATTTAACAATGAATCCTGACAGGGGAGATTGATGTAAGAGCACTATCGCCTCAGGCAATCATGTCTGACATTGGAGGCCTATGGTTACCAACTTCTGTCTAAAAAATCTACTGAATGGCAAAGTTAAAATCATAGGCACCTTTTTAAATAAGATTGTGCATGTTTAGATTAAAGGGATAGTTCACCCAAAAATGTAAATTCGGACAGAATTTATATGCTGTGATTTCTGTTTACTGTAAATTGAAGCTGTAAACAGAATTTTGAACATTAAACAAGTACATTTGAACTTAAGTTTATCATATTTGATAATCTCTATGTAAGTGGGTTTATCAGTGTTTATAGCCTAGAATAATTCTGTTCATCATATGAAGATTCACATGGGTTACTTTTTATGTCTTTATTGTCAATGTTTTGGTCAAATGTAACCCTGGAGCTCAAAATCATTCAGAAGTAAAACAGGTTTATTTGTAGCAATAGCAAACAATAGACTGTATGGGTCAAAATTATTGACTTTTTTCTTTTATGCCAGAAATCACTAAGTTATTAAGTAAAGTTAAAATATTTTCTACCGCAAAAATATCAAAACTTAATATATTCAGCTTTCAGATGATGTATACATTTAAAAAAAATGGACCCTTATGACTGGTTTTATGGTCCAGGGTCACAAAAGGACATTTCAGTGGAGTGAAATAAATCTCTCAGGTTCCATTACAAATGTGTTTCGAAGATGAACAAAACTGTTATGGGTTTGGAACAACATAAGGGTGAGTAACTTGACAGATTTTTAATTTTTGGGTGATTTATCCCTGTTAGTTATGGGAAAAAGAGAAAGCTATTGCCTGAACCGACGGTGTTGCATCAAATATTTAATAGTCAAAATGTTAGAGGGAAGGGTGCGGTCAACACATAGAGCCATTAACAAAGCACTCTGGGAATTCTGCCATTGCTCACTCAATGCCTCTCAGCTGGCATTCCATCAGACCCTGCTCTCGCCACGCTACCAAACCAATCGCATCATCTGCTCCTGCTGCTTACAATGATTTTTTTGCTTTGGGGGTATGAGCATAATGTAAGTGAGATGTTGCATTGAAACATGCTCAAGCCAAACATAGTGCTATGAGATACAAGGGGCTTCTGTAAGACCTTCATCGCACAAAGAGAAGGGAGGGAAGAGTGCAAAGAGTTAGAGGCTATGGAGGCAAACAGAGTCAGTAGTGTATGCATTGTGAATTTGTTTATTCAAAGGGTGTGGAATAAAGACATATCTGTATGGCTTCAGTATTTGTAAAGTTTATAGAGAGTGTTGGGCTACAGGTGTTGATGAAGGGGGGAGAGATATTTAGAGGTTATTTTTCCGTGCAGAGTCAAAATGCAAAGATTTGTGAACCTTGGAATCGGAAGCGAAGATCTGCTTTTGGGTGATCACAGTCAATCTTACCAGACACTGAAGGGCACAAGAAAACATGGAGGAAATGTCACATGACTACCTGTCGCTGAGAAGGATTGGGAAATCATGTGACCAACCGTGAGTGGAGACAATTCAAGGATGGGGAAAAACCACAGAGAGACAAGTAGCGTGAAATTGAGGACACAACACACCATGAACAGGACGGTATGAGTTCACACAGGACATAAAACACACCAATCTGAACAAAACCAGGTAAAAAGGGAAGCAGATCTTGTCATTGGAGAATGTGTACAAATCTCAAAACTTGCAAACATTATTTGGTAGGTGTTAGTCAACACAAAATCACATTCTGTCAAGCACAATCACAATTTTACCTATACTTCATTAATGTGATGCTTTTCAGAAACCATTTTTATTTTGGTGACGTAACACACACAAAAAAAGATGTTCTTGTAAAGGTCTTACAACATTCAGGAAGGAACTGATTTCATGTTGATGTTCGGGATGTTACATAACATTTTCTTTAAATCTAAAGCTAAACTGAGTAAGAAACATAAGTGAATGACACTCACAAGAAAAGTATAATTTCCACATTGGCTCATAGAGCTCTTGAACTTCTACGTGTGGTTCATGAATGATAGGGCAATGTTGTATATCTGCAGGCCACTGAAAAAGATGACCTTCAATCTAAATCAGCTTTTAGAACAATAATGATCTAAAGATGAGGACCTGACTCATGATGATTCATAATGGCGAATGAAGAGTCATGACTCACGGTCTGTGAGACACAACTGATGATTCAGTGTATTGACTATTTTGGCTTGAGTTATTACAATGACAGCATGATAATTATGTTTGATGCAAGATGAAACAAAATGGTAAATCAATTTGGCTGTGAAATTCTGTTGCAAACCAGCAAAAACAAAAACAACAGATTGTGACCAAATTGAATGCATCTCTATAAAAAAGACATAAGGAAGGACAGAGTTGGTCAGTATGAGACAATGATAAACAACAACACAGTGAAATGTTTAAAAAGTTGATATTAATGGGGTTTGATTAAGCTCAGAGGTGCCAGAATCAGGTCAGAAGCTCTAGATTAGGGTCGATGTGGGATTTTAAAGGGTTAAGCGAGAGAACTAGAACCATTATTGAGTCTATAGATAGGGAAACTCAAAACTTATTACCTCCAAGAGCTGGAACAAAAAAAGGGGGAGAATATACAGTCATTACAATACATAAGTGATCATATAAAATATATATCCGTCAGAATAAACCCTAGAAACATCAGAATATGTCTGCATTTGGCCACAATTGACGGTTTAAGAATATCTTTGTCAACCTTCTCCTTGGTTTAAATGCAATTAAAATTGGCCATGTTTACAGCAGCTGTTCGAAGACAGCATAATTACTATGCATTTCTTCTAGAACCCAGTTAGTATCTAATTCCTATTCCGATCTAATGGTAGGGCTCCTCAGAGAAAAGAGAACATCTGGTTCGTTTACCTGTTTCAAGTGTTTCTTTAGCTCAGAGGCCTCGGGTTCAGGAAGGGGAGGGAGCAATTCTGCATTGCTTGGAACAATGACCTACATTGATAAAGATATAGAAGCAACATAAAGACCACTGTAGTATATATATATATATATATATATATATATATACATAATTAATTCTTAAAGGCTTTACAACATGGTAGAATCCACAAACCCCTGTCTGACTAGTTACAGAGAGATATACCTTGTTGCAGTCCAGATCCACTAACCAAACGTCATCAGGGATTTTAAAATCAGACTTGTACAGGAAGAAACTGGCGGGCACACCAATGACATATGGAGTGGGTGCTAGCAGGAGCTAGAAAAAGGAAGATATGTGTGTGACAAATAAAGAGAGCTTGATAGTTTATACTCCAAATGTTCAAAAAAAGATTGAGTTGTGTTACCTGTTCTGCGGAGGCCATGCAGGTAGGCAACAGTGGAATGACAGGAAACATGTACTCAAGGGGGTAAATCATTGCAACAAATGCCATGACGCTCATTGAGAGAGCGTTATAATCTCGGGACTGCAGTACCACCTACAGACAGCAGAGGGTGAGAGTAAGTCTCCCTGTCATATTATGACCTGCATTGGCAAAACTATGAAGACTGATTTTATTTGAAATAACAGATCTATAGACAACAATTTACCATTACATCCATAACACAGTACATTTTAAAAACAGCCTAAAATGATTGCTCCCTCTCAAGTTTCAGCCTCTCCAACACTCTTTGTAAATGCAGTGCAAAAAATTTGTTAAAAATTAACACTGGTACTTCTCATTATGCAAAAGCAGCATTCAAATTAACTGTCAAATTAAACGCTTAGCTTAAAGGTGCTCTCTGCAATCTTGCAAACACTATGCGCACAGGATGTGCACCAAAGCAAAAACAAACTTTGGCCAACCAATTGACAAGAAGAGGTGGGGTTTAACGCGCATTGAACACCATCTTCTTTCCGATTGTTTGGCCGAAGTTTGTTTTTGTTGTGGTGCTCATAGTGTTTCTTTTGGTATTGCCAAAAGACATTGCTGTGACATTGCTGTGTTGTCTTTCAAGAGTGGGTTTTTTTCCCAGTGTATTCAGAGGGCAGACAGCAAGACACAAAAATTAAATAAAACCAGCTCTAAAAAGAATTCCCAAAACTGCTATAGTGTATATATATATATACACACACACACATATATGAAAGATCATGTTTAATAAAGATATTTTGTACATTTCCTTTACAAATTATTGTCCTATCCTAGCAAACCATACATCAATGGAAAGTTGGTGTAGGTCTATGGTGCATTCTTATACAGTGAGGTATATATGTAAGTGTAACCACACCACACATGCATTTTAAAACAGATGCATATTGTGTTTATGTATATTTACTGTGTTGGTACTATGGGTTTTTTTGAGTACCATGTAGATACAGTAATCTCCATAGATTCTGCCATAGGTCTCTGCCATCTGATGTGGTTGTGTTGTGTTTCATCCACACCTTGTGCTCCAGCAGAATGCAGGCCAGGACTTGAAGACAAGCATCAACTCCCAGCAGCTCCAGGGGCAGGTGGAGAGGGAAGTCTACAATGCTGAAGCGGGAAGGGTCAGGAAGAGCAAAGGTCAGTGCAGGCTGCAGGTCATGAGGGAGCACTTCCACGTCCACACGTCGCTGACCAGCAACAGGCACCGGGGAGCGCAGCAGCCTATACACCCATGACTCTATCTCCCTCAGGTCCTGAAGCACCTGACTGCCCTTTTCCTTTTCCTCGACAGAGAGAGAGCCTGTGAACACACGCCACATTGTGTCCCTGAGGGAGAGAAATACACACATTCACATTTAGTGTTCAATCAGGATCAGGGTTCGGGTTCAAAAGTACAACCAAGAACAAGTATGACCAGCTCTTGCCATTCCTGCGTTCTTTTGTATTCCTTGAATATTTTGAACATTTAATAGTTTATTCAGTATATCCAGTATATTCAGGTATTGTCTTAATTTAATTATTTATTCTAGAATCTATACAGAAACCAGAAATAGCACAAAAACAGTGGCAGCTGGCTTCTACTGTTCAGGATTAAACTACTAATCACTTTAAGTCAAACGGCCCAGCAGTTGACCAGGCACACAATTCAAAAGCTCTATAATCACTAGACTACACCATAACATACACACAATGGTCACTTATTGTTTGCATTATCATATTTTTTCATTTTAATACAAATATCAATGTATAATTGATCAGCAAATCAATGTATAATTACATCATGTTCAATTGGTTGAATTATGCAAATAAAACATTAGAACGATGAAGAAAACACTGCTGCACGATTAATCACAATAAAATCATCAAATCCAGATTCTATGCTTTAATTTAATAAATTGTTTTGTGTTTTACAGTGAAGTGTAGCATTGTGTTCATACAAAACAAGCGCAGCAAACCTGGAACTCTTTCTTTACATATTTTGAATTATAATCGCAATTTTTATAAAAAAAATAAATAATAATAATAATTTATATATATATATATATATATATATATATATATATATATATAAATAATGTGTTATCTGCATGACGTAAACCATAGGATG
>JAUCMS010000127.1:13601632-13611977 GCA_032357445.1 Enteromius radiatus
TATATATATATATATATATATATATATATATATATATATAAATAATGTGTTATCTGCATGACGTAAACCATAGGATGATAGAAAGTGGTCTAAGTATCTTAAGCCTGCTAATCTTCTGGTATTTTCGCAGTCTTTAGTTTATCTAGAAAATTGGACATTACAAGACTCATAAGGTCAGTAAAAAACACAAATTCATGGATCCATCTTGCATTTTCAATCATTCAAGGTCCTGATGACAGTTCTGTAATTGTCTGGGGATTTTTTTCTCAATAATTCTCTCAGTATAACTCATTTATAATTAAATGAAATTTCTCAATGATAGTGTAAAACGATGCTGGACAGTTCACAGCTCACTCAGCGCAGGTCCAAGTTAAACGCTAATGTCAATCAACAATTGTGGGAGAGGCCTGGGTCTGTGTGCTGTCACACAGACAGGCATCTGAGAATAGCTTGATATGAGAAATGATTAAACAAGATTATCATCATTATAGGGTGGTTGTGTACACACGTCAGTTCAAACTGTGCAAACAAAAATCCATGCCACATCCGATGACCCCTTTAAGTTTGTCAAGGCTTTTCAGGTCAATCACTTAGGCCTACGTAACAGTTGATATTAATTCACTGGAGCTCAAATACTCAAGCACAGCGTCTAAGATCCAGACAGGCCAGACTCTGGTTGTGTAGGCTGTAGGTTGAGTAGAGGTGCTGCAGTAAGTCATAATTGGTTCATCTGAGAACTCCCACTTCTCACAGCTGCTCTCTGAGAACAGTCAGTGGCCTCAATCTGTCATGCAGCCTGTCTCCACCAGCTCCACGCACTCGCTCCAGCTCTTAACATGTTTTGTTCTCTCAAATGCTACCTGTCTTTTTCCGTCAATTTGTGCCGTCAAAACCACTGAGACATCTTTATTAATTGTATGGTTGCTGCATAGTTAAATTGTTGCATATTAACACAGGCCTGTTTAGGGACATGAGTGCTAATGAATATTCACTCTTTAGCCAACCACAGTTCTGCAATGAAAAGTGATGATGCTGAAGTAATATCATAATATACAAAATAGTTTAATTATTATATTCGGGGTTCCTGCTTTTTTAGTTTCATACTCCTTTCTGTAGTTCAAATTACTGATTTTATTTGGGGTTAAAAATAATTGTATACTGATTCTACTCAAATAAGAGCCACAATTTACCTAAAAATATTTGAGCTGAGTATGAACAAAAACATGTTCAAATGATATTTTTTTCAGGATTCTTGTTCAATAATGAAAAGGTCAAAAGTACAGCATTCACACGAAATAGAAATGTTCAGTACTGTGAATGCATGTATTTACTGTGCGTATTCGTTAATCCTGGAAATAACAAAAGAACTTCCTTGTTTCCCATGACCAAGGGTGTACTGCATTTCACTACATGTGGACATCAAAAGTGAAACTAAGTTGCTTTAGTGGTTTGAGTATGCTGGTAAAGTGATAACTGATTTCTGGTTTGTTTATTAAGCCAATGGACTGGCATATGGTTTTTCTCACACAGAGTAGCCCAGTTGAGAGCAGTATGACGCATGATGGTTTGTCATTACAAGGTCGAGTCGTGCATACTAAAAGGCTACAAACGTGGGTAAAGCCAAGGTCACTGCAGTACTGCGAGAACATGATGACTGAGTCAGAAATGGCCTTTAAAGACATATTCACTCCAAAAGGCACATAAACGCACACAGTAAATTCTCTCATTTTGTCTTGAGTCATTTCTATTTGAAATTTTCACTGTAATGTGAAATAAGGTCATACATTTCAGACTGCCAAGTAGGTAGGCGCACTGATTAAAACAATAAGTTAGGGTGTACTTAAGCACGACACAAGAATAAACTACACATTTAGCAAATAATATAGTCTATTAGCCAAACTGTAGGCTGTTTATGGTCGACAAGCCAATATGGATTAATATTTACAACAGCTAAAAGCTAACTTTGGCTCATTCTATGAACAGAAAAATATTCATGTCTTATGTAAACTTCATGTTTAAAAGCTCTTACTGGGCATGTTAGTAACTTCCATGCAGGTGTGTTGAGGCAAGATGGAGCTAAACTCTACCGGACACCAGTCCTCCAGGACTGAGTTTGGACAGCTCTGAGGTTTAAAAAGGGGATTTTGGCAGGGCAATTCAACTGCAAACAAATTTAGGCCTACAAACGCAACTCTGGCTCATGGTGGATGTGGTTGCTAGGTTACGCAAGAATAGACTCAGCTGAGGAAATCACAGAGATAAAAAACCTTCTACTCAATGCTTATTGATCTGCAGCAGAGTGCCATCGTGCAGATTGTTTACCAATATACACTCAAGGATGTAGCTACCACTATCATTGTGATATGTGAAGAAGATCTAGTTAAAACCTCTCCTGTGTGGAGCACCACACTGTAAGACCACTTGTGCAGCCCTTCTCTCCTTCACACAATCCCAGCCCGTCACACGCACGCGCTTCTTCACACTACTTCCTTTTCACTCGTTACAAGCATCATCACACATCCTTCCACTTGTGACTTCCTTTTGTAAAATCATCAGCACCCTGTTATGTGTCATTCTAATTACAGCCACAGCGCTTCAGGATCTAACAATGTCAAACCATTCTGGCATTCCTAGCGTAACATATTTGAAGTTGCAATACACCCCCAAAATTTGAATTTGCTCACTGTCAAGTAGGGCTGTACAATATATTGCATGCGGTTCTTTGATTAGCAATGAATCTCCATCACCTGTTTTCAGATGGGACGGGATTTAATACACAGAGCCATCGTTCGCATAGTTATACTAATCTCCACATGGACTGCAAATGAACGCCAGAGAAATAAACAAATTTGAATGCAAAGATAAACAGTTTACATTTGCACTGTGTAAAGATTTATGAATATTACATTGGTTATACCAAAATGGGGAGAACACCACACAGAGATTGTGATAGGGTGAGTATAATCATAGATTTGAGGGCTTTTGAGTGAATATTGTGCATGGGTTTAAATATGTAGATTTGTTGTGCTTGAACTAGAGTGGCTAAAGTTGAATATTGCTGTTTTAACAGGTACAAAGTGCATTTGAAGTTATTTTTGAATGATTATTGAAAGTGAATTGATTTATGCTATTGATTGATGCCATCTTTTGATTTAATTTGTCTCATTTTGAGTTTATTGATTTATTTTTAACTGCTTTGTGCGTTGTACTTGATTTTCGTACCCAGGGTTTTAAGGAGTTTTAAACACTTAATAAATATACCTTTTATTTTATCTATTAACAGACTGAAGGACCATGAAGCGAATGCTTGCACCTACACACCTCACAACATTAAAACAGTAATAAAATATATTTGGATTTGATGCAGTAAGTTTAGAATGTTGTTTTTTTGTGCGTGACTTAACTCAAAGAAATAAATAAAAATGGAGATAGTAACAGCATTTGTAAACAGAGAGACAGAATGTTGCCAGCTGTGATAGCATCTTCTGGCAGCACCACAGTGTTTGACAATAACATGTCTACTGTAAGATTATTGCAGTCATTGAGTATCGCTTCTGTACACAAGTATTATATTGCTGAATCTCAGGGTAACGTTACAAATCTGCATATTTCACAGAAAAGAAAAAAAGAAGGCTGTTCTCACCGCTGTGTGGACTTGGCAGCGCCGGGTCTCTGGTTGAGCCGCTGACTACAGCAGTCCACCATACGCTTGAGGATGTACAGACACTCCCTGAATGTAGAAAAGAAGGGGTAGTGGCTCAGAATGCACAGAGAGGTCAATGTGCTGTTCCTGTTCTGTGGTGCCAGTCGACCACTGCGTTTAGATCGTGGTGACTTTCCACTGCTGCACAGCTCGCCTGGTGGCAAAGTCCCATCTCCTGCAGAGGGCAGTGTAGATTCCCCTGGAAGGGTCAATGTGGAAGGGTCAGATTTCTCTGTGGCCTCCACTGCAGAGTCTGTATGAGGGAACTTTTCTCCTGTATAAAGAAAAATATTAAGGAGAAATCAGAGTCATAAGCTTTCCATTTACATTTTAATAATCAAAACAGAGGTCTAATTAAATGTATTAATAAAATGTTAATATTTAAATAATGTATTATTGTTCTATATATATATATATATATATATATATATATATATAGGAATTCTGCTTTTATGATTTAATACAAATGTATTTTCAAAAACAGTGGTAATCAATTACATGCAAAAAACTCTTTTAAAGTACCA
Source organism: Enteromius radiatus (assembly GCA_032357445.1). NCBI lineage: Eukaryota > Metazoa > Chordata > Actinopteri > Cypriniformes > Cyprinidae > Enteromius > Enteromius radiatus. The sequence goes on from JAUCMS010000127.1 coordinate 13,605,860, forward strand.
AGACTTAAACAGCAATCTTTTTGCAGATTAATATTCACAGACATTACTGAAGATCACAGTACTTATAATAATATTCCAGGTTATACAGGAAAAGGTTATTTTCAAAATGACCTCTGACCTTTTCCTTCAGTTCGCGGGCGGTGGTGGCCCTTCTGAAAAGAACGGTAAAAGTTGAGGCAGATTCCATAGCGAGTGACACCTGAGTCTTTGTCGGTGAGAGTGAAGACGAAAGAGGTGTCGTCACGAAGGCTGACCCGGCGCTGGCGGACGCTCAGGCAGCCCTCAGGCTGGCAGAAGAAGACGACGTCAGGGGGCAGAGGGAAGTCATTATGGTCCTCCAGCGGATAGCGCCTCAGCAGCTGAGGTGTTTGTGCCACGCTGTCACTGCTGGGTTGCCTGATTAAAGGAAAAAGACTGAAGTGAGAGACACAAAGACAGATCTCTGGCTTTTCTCAGCACCAGCACTTGTTCTGTTATGCACTTTGTATTACGCAATGGCTATATACACACACACTGCTGCTACTGTTCAAAGGTTTGGGAAACTATTTTTTATTAACAATGCATTTAATTAATCAAAACTAACAGTAAAGATATTTTACCCTATTTTAAACTTTTAATCATCAGAGAATCCTGAAAAAAGTAGCATGGTTTCTATAAAAATATTAAACAGCACAAATGTTTTTAACGTTGATAAGAATCATGTGACTTTAATAATGGCTGTAGAAAATTAAGCTTTGCCATTAAATTAAAATAATTTTCCAACATCTTTGTATTCTCACTTTTGATTTTTTTCCAAAAGTTCTTTACTTTATTAACTTTAAGTTTTAATTATAGATGACCTAGAATTCAATATTTAATTGGTTTGATAGCTTGATTGAGTTTCTCACAAACTCTGTGTAGCTCCCTTACAAACACCTGTTTGGAAAACACAGGGTTAAAGGAGTGGGGAACAGGAATGAATTATATTTCCACAATCATATTTCCAAATATCCACCTTCTCTTATTCATTATATTGTGATCTGCTCTCAACACTACACCAGACCTCATCATGATAACAAACAATCTCATTAAACAAAAACTGACAGTTTTACAGCGGAGGCTGAACGCCTGGAACACACCTGCACAGGTCACATACAAACAACAAAATCAGTTCACCTGTGATTCATTTCGCCTGTCAACAATTTGCTCAAGCACCTATAGAACCTATGCCTGAGCCGTATACACCCAAGCACGCCCACATACCATTCAACAATCTCCCTTACCTGGCTCCAACTACCACCAGGTAGTCCAGGAGGCGGGGACACATTTTCTTTTTCTCCATCTCTGTATCAGGAATCTCTCTAAGTCATGGCAACTGTAGCAACCATCAGCTCTTAGGCAGGCAGTCGTCCAATCAGGCGCAGCAGAACTAGGAGTTGGACGATCGAGGCAGGCAGCGGCCAATCATTGCGGTCTGCTGTGTGCAGGAATTGGGCCTGTGGAGGAGTAACAGCAAACGTTATAGGAGTAATCCATCACAAAGCTAGCACTCTGCAGTGAAATGAACCCTGCTGCATTACTGCAAAGCTTGAAGGTGATTTTTGTATGAAATGTCATTCTCAAAATTATCACTGAAATAGTTGTCCTGAAATAGCACAGACAGTCCTAGGCTTTATAAACAGCAGTTTTTTGAAACTAAGTTTTGGTAATTAAGATAATTAAACTCTTCCTGTTATTCATGTTCTCAGATAATGTTGTTGCTGTTTTGGTCACAAAAGGAGCATCACTACTTGAAAATATTTTATGCCTGGCTACTTACTACCTCTGGAGTACTTACAATATATTTATGACAGCAATATTTACAATCAAACCGAGCACACTGTACAAGCCAATATTTGGCAGTCTCCTCTAACACATCCTGACAGGAGGCTCAACTTCAAATGATAACACATACACACACATTCTGATAAGCTAAGATTGGAGCCCAGCCCGTGTCCTCACCGCATGGATTTGCCATTTGTCTTCCTCATGTGTTAGCAATCATACGCATGATAACATGACCCAAGGTAAAAGACAAACAAAATAATGCTCAAACTTCACACAGGCAAAAAACACACTTTGCATAGTAATCAATTCAAGTTATCAATTCAACTAACATTACTGTTCAAGATACCCGTTACAAGAATTGATATATTATCTATATTTTATCAAAAGGCAGTTTGCTCAAGCAATACATTTCTGGATGAATGTATTCTGTTAACTAAACAAATACGGTCTTGAAAGGCTGTAAACAGAACAGCAATCATGAAGCGAGAGGCCAGACAGCCTTTCATAAGCAGTTGCTTCTGTCTCTCTGCAGTGTCTGTGTTTTTTTTTGTTTTTTTTTGTGCTGACCCAAAACTGGGTCAGAGCTTATCTGAAGTTCTGGATACTCTGCACTGCAGAGAGTTTTCCATGATGCTCTAACACACAGACAGACACCTGCACCTTACATCTGACAAAAAAACAAACAAACAAACAAAAAAAAAAACTGCACTACCTTTGCTTCAGAAGCTTAATATTCTGAGGTTATTTCTTTACATCACAGCCCAGAATTCAAAAAGCATCTGCTAGAATACATTTACATGATTTAAGTAAAAAAACAACAACAATAACATAACTTTTCTGCGCATATTTGTTGCAGCACCTGAAAATTTTTAGTTTTAGTTCTTGTCTCTTTAAAGGCCATGTTTGCAAAAACCCAACCAGCTCTGATTTGTCTGCAGGCCCCAGTCTATTGTGACTGGTCAATCTGAAAATAAACTGCACCTTATTTAACAAGATTTCAGCTCCTGAGGTTTCATTAGCAGCTTTACATCGACAATAACTCAAACAATAACTCAAACAACGTTGTTGGGTTTTCTTGCCCCTGCAGTTGAACAAATAGCGCATCCTTAACATCACTTACCAAGCTGTTCTTTGAGGGTGGATCAACACGTAGGCGCATTATGCAAATGTGTAACAGGCTGCTGCAACTAAGTCATGTAAATAATGAAAGGACTACAAATAAAGCATTTCAGGCTAGTGTTTTCTGCTGGAAAGATGAACTCCTATTGGCAAGGACTTTGTGTTTTGTAACAAACAGCTAGCTATGTTACACACTAAAGGAAAGGTCAAATGAAAAAGCATAATAGATGCTCTTTAGATAAAACTCATATGCCCTAAAAGCAGAACCCTTCAGAGCTGAGATGGTGTTATGCAATATATTACATAACTGCATATGGCTCACAAAACAAGGACTTCTACGTCAGCAGGATCTCATCAGGGTCAACACAGAGCAGGTACCCAGCCTATAGTAGATCATTTGTCAAAATATGTGCACCCCAGTTCGGCTAAATATATATTTTCAGCTTATTAAAAAACAAAAGACAGAGAGGGAGTCAGAAGTGCTCTGCAATGCAGCTCTGCAAAGAAGCTAACATGACTCGTAAACTAACAAAATATTCTCTCTTGTGACTGGCTACAGTTAATATTCTTGTCAAACCTGTAATTGTTAAGAATTAATTGAACATTCCTCAAAACATAAAGGAAAATGCTGCCATCTTTAAAGTGTATTACACTCAGCCAGATCTTCTACTACATTTTAATTCTGGAAAGAACAGAACCATCATCTTGAACCTCGACTCAAACTGCATTTGAATGACTAGTCCAGTCAGCAAATTTGGCCTTGTCCGGAAGGATGTGTTAATCTCTGGTGTCAGAGGAGCCGAAGCGTTCACACTGTGATTAGTAACCTCCTTTTTCTGCTGGAGTGGCACTTTCTGCTCTTCCTCCGTCACTATCAACAGCTCAGAGAGGAGGAGGTTGTGGAATTGAGGTGAGAAGATGGATGGTTTGTGACTAAGACATCAATAACGCCTCTGTTTCTTCCTCTAAGCATCACCCAGATCATTTGACACCAGGACCTTCATGCTGTTTTTTTTCTTAAATCACAGCTCTAACTCACAACTACTGACCCAACATGAATCACTTGCACTTGGAGCACAAGCTTCCAGGAGTTATGGGATGCCTAAAAACAGACATTTGAATTGGGGCGTGTAAAGTATACAAGTAATTATACTTTATTTATCTCAGGGCTTTACCAGCCGAATACGGGATCTGAATAATCTTGCTCAATAATATCTCAATGGCAAAAATGTTTCACTTCCCAGAAATCAATTTAGACCTCCAACATAATTTTTTGCTGCTCATTATGACGTAAATCTTTCCACTAATCTAACAAGACAATCAAATTACACATCAACCACATGCCAACCACGTCACTGTAGTTTAAACACCATCGGGACATATCTTTCCTTGCTAAGACATGCTACTGAAGAAAGATGAACTTGTCTTGTGATTATGTGAACCAAAATTAATCTGCAACCAACTACTGTATAATCAAATGTCAACCAAAAGGTAACAGGTTTCAGATTTGACAGTTTAATATATCTTACAAAGTTTACGTTTGCATAGTACTTTAATGGGAAAATTAAAGCGCATATATTTATTTTTATAATTTTTACAAGTAAACAGTAACTTTACACACCAATGTTGTGGTTTGACATTCTCTAAACAAATTAACATAACAGTGGCTCTTTTTTGTTGTTTTTATCTACCTTTACCATCCCTCAAGAGCATGTAAGTCTATCTGGCTTCCATTCCTATCCACATCCGGTTATTTTTAGCTGTACAAACCAGCTCATTTTGCTGTTTTATATCGAAAATTGGGGTGTCTTACCATATTATTTTAATATATTATCTTAATCATTCACACTGGTTTGTAGTAAAAACAAATTATTTCCCTATTAGTGGCTAATAAACCGGAAATCCCACCCATAGGCTTACTTCCACGTTGAAGAAAAGGTGGATAAAACGTATTTACAGGTGAAAAAGGTTTTAAAGGGGTCATATGATGTTGCTAAAAGGAACATTATTTTGTGTATTTGGTGTAATGCAATGTGTTTATGTGGTGCATAAACACATTATTTGCGATATACTCTACATTTTTTCCGCTCTAAGCCCCACCTCCTGAAATGGGTTGATTTGTACAAAGCTCATCATTCTAAAAAGGCGAGGTGTGTTCTGATTGGCCAGCTAACCAGTGCACTGTGATTGGCCAAATACTGCAAGCATGTGGCGGAAATGTTATGCCCCTTACCATAACGTGATGCCGTGTCTATGCACTATCATACCAAAACAATAAAACACATTACAAACGAGGTATTTGTTGCATCCAGTGGGGACATAATTACTAACTATCAAGTTTTAGTTCTGTCCTTTTACACGTCACATTGCATTGCACCTCACTTAACACCATGTCTGCATTTGTGATTGACAAACAACAGCACTTCCCTTCACTGTTCAAAACTCATCTTTGAATAATAAGTAGCAGGTTCTTTTAATAATAAAACGTAACTTACTTAAAAGGTTGTGAGTCAGAAGCGGCAGACTATCCTAGCAGAGGTAGAACTGAACTGTTCTGGAACAGTGTTGTGATTAATACTTGACCACTGATTTCTAGTTATGTCCTCTTTTGGAAGCACAAACAAACAAAAAAGTTTCACTTTCAAAATAACATAGCGCTTTCAGCAACACTACAGCTACAATAATAGTTCTGCCTTCTTTCTTTGTGAAACATTTGGGCGGTGTTGTGAAAACACGACCCCACTCTGTAATGTAGCAAAATGGTGGCATGTTTAAATCAGACGTTTTAAAGGAATGTGTACATAACTTTTATAAGAAATAGCTCTTTGATTTTGAGACTTTTGTCTTAAAACTTTACAGATCTTCTTCATTCACCAAGAGCTTGTAACACTCTAAAGAGAAAGGAAAATTTGTAATTTCATCAAATGAACATTACCAAACTTTAACATTACCAAAATGTGTATAGCACGTTAATTGAACACAATTAATCGTAGACGTGCTCTCCAATGATCTGCATAAACTCAGAGCTTCTTGCAGGAACATTCAAACAAGAACAGATTCCTTTTAGCTTGTATTATAACTTTCCTAACGCATCTCAAAGACCATATTTAATTCAAAGTAGGGCTGGGCGATAAAACGATAACGATATGTATCGCGATAGGCACGTGATCGATATCAATAAAAAATGTGTTCG
>JAUCMS010000127.1:13617293-13630512 GCA_032357445.1 Enteromius radiatus
TGATCGCCTCTGTAATCGCTTTCCATCGCGCTCCGTTCTTATCATAAGCAGGCATGAAAATGGGTCAGGGGTGAAAACGGTGAGAAGGGTGTTCGAGGGGTGATGTGGCCAGGAGGTGGGGGGACTCCCACAGAATAAATATTATGGCCTCATTAGGGGACATGCTGTAACTTAACTTGTTTATTCTTCCATCGTGATTGACAGCCAAGTCTTTTTATTTTTTGCTTTTTTGGGCAAAGAAATCAACATAAGTGTTTCAACCGTTATCGAAAAACATACCATCAACTACAAATGCTACTCTATTGCACACAGCATGCCAGAAAAAAAAAAACATGTTTGATTAAAAGTATCTCCTTTGCCAATTTTACAGAAAATTTTAAAAATCGTTTTAGACTACAAAATCAATTAATCGTTTAAATCGATTTTTTGCCCAGCCCTACTGAAACACTAATAAAAATGCTTTTGTTAATTGAAATAAAGCTGCAATAAATGATAAATGATATAAAAACAGAAATAAGAAAAATCAATAAAAGTGACAAACGCCCATCACAATTACAATAATATAGGCCTACCTGAAATGAAAACTAAAAATTAAACACTATGGAAAATAAATAATATTGAAATTATACACTCAAAATCAAATAATTGTTAAAAAAGCACTGCTGTAGAGAAAATACAGTGTAAATGACTTTCAGTTGTTTTCTGTCACAGATGTGTGAAACAGGTCTTTGACTAAAAGAAAGCATGCTTGTTTTATTTATTTTTTTTTTTTTTCAAAGCTTTTGTGGTAAGGTAAAAAAAGACATGGGAAAAAGAAATTTCATATACGTTATTTCTGCCAAGAAGCTGCATTACACAAAAGCATGGTCATGCCTAATAATAATCTTGCACAATTTGAAATGAGATGTACTATCTGACTGTATTTTCAGGTCCAGGTGTGATGAAATACAGTGTAAACTGTGAAAGCCAGTGGCGATGCATTACTCAGTCATGTTGTAGGAGAGAGGCTGATTGCCAAAAGCCATCCCACCCGTTGGCAGCACACATGCTCACAGCACACCCCTCAAGCTACTGCTGTGCTCGAGATAAAATAAGACTTTTCTGGCAGTGCTATCAGACCAGCCAATCAATAATAGAGAGACAAATTATACAGCAATCCCATTGGTTTTCTCTAAAACCACCCTCAAAGAGTCTCAGAGCAGGACTTCTCACAGGCAGTTGCTACTGAATACTTATGGGAATATTAAAATCTCACATATACAAAAACCTGCTGATAAAGACCTCCATCATTTCTCTCTGAAGATACAGGGAAGAACCACACCCAAGGAAGAGAAATGGCTGTGCAATTCTTTACTAATCTCTAAAATAAGCTTCACTGAATATGATCTGTAACTCTGCATCATGTACATTTAAACTAAACTCAGTGACAGATGAATACTTTCAGACTGGACATAAACATCAATCAGGATTAAGTGTGGAGAGGGGAGGCCATTTCAATCAATTCAGGACCCATTGTTCCCCAGTGGCCAAATCAGATCAAAGCAACAGACACTTCAGTCTGCCCACTCTGCGCTTACGCACACACAGCGACATTCACGTGACACCACTGAGAGTACATAGTGAGCTGAAGAATGAGCTGGCACTTGCAGGTTTCATTTAATATTGCCAAATACATAAATATAGCAATGATGGAACCATCATCTAGTTACCAGTATAATAATATAAGCAATTAAGGAAGAGTGACTTAAAAAAAAAAAGAAAAAGAAAGGTGGGCTTATAGAAATCTAATTTTTGCCCCAAAATTCACCGGTTAAAATATCTTCAATATATTATATAATATAAAATATTTTCTAAATTTTAATCTATTAATTATTCTGATTATTTAAATGGAGACTTTTTTTAAACTAGGGTTGTGTATTGTTTGAATATTACTATTGCTGATTCGATTCTGCTTCTTAATTCTGATTCATATTGTCATCATATTGTTTCAATTCTAATGTAATTTTTAAAAAATTGTGAGAATGGTGGTGAACATTTAATTGCTGCTAAATACTATGAACAAAAATCAGCTGGTTACATGAAACCTGGACTTGTTTGTGTGCAAACAGCGTGAGACTTTTTAATTTTACAACAAATATCTGACCTCAAGTATCTGATTCTGGAACTGGAATTGATTTTCGATTCCCAACCCTAAACGTAAAACACACATCTGGTGTAAATAAATAAATAAAATACCCCTGAAAATCAAGTCCTGGTGAAAAAACTATATATTTTTATATTTATTTAATATGTTCGGTTAATTTCGGACAATTAACCCACTAGCTTCATTCATAATGCAGTATGAACTCTCCACTTACAGCAGAAACTGAGAATCAGATGTGATCTATACAGTTCTATATAAGTATCAAAGCACAGGTGACAAATTCCAGTATTAATATATCCAGACACTTATACTACTTACCCCCATCTGACCCTTTAATTTAAGAGAGATTAAATCATATTGCTGTGAATATAATTATGGCCTTACTCGAAATCTAATGCAGTACAAGGTTTCAAACATATTATCTGACATTTAACAGACACTTGCACATAGATGAACTATATCAAAGACTCAAACTTCTACGGCCAAATTAGTGCTCATATAATATATTTCTGATTTTACAAGCTCAACTGAATGGATTCTTCCATGTACCACTGATTCAAGAGGATACTTTACAATCAGTGACAGGAAATGACACAAATGACAAAGGCAAAGAGAGTCTCACATTTCACCCTAGAGAGAAACAACACCACCCAAGTCATCTTACTCATGGCCTGATGTCGCAGCTATTTCAAGTGCCCCCAAAAAACAAAAGGTTTATTGCTCATTTTTAACTAATTCAGAGAGATGAAGCTGCATGATACAGCCAAGCCTTTCCTGTTATCATCATCATCATCATTTTGACAACATGATGACATGACTACAGCCCTACATCCCTCTGGAGAGAGGACTGAGTCCTTATGACCTCTGGAGAACAAACAGATGGGCACTCTCAATAATCAAATTAAGAGGCTCCACTGATGATGTTTTGAAAAATTATGTGTTGTTATACTGCTGTTTATAACATTCAGCTTGTATTAAATGCATTGAGTCTAAGGGCATCAATTAATGATGAGAGCTCTGCCTATCGACAGCCTTGTTATTAGGCACTCGTGACATTTGAAAGTCTTTTATCATAAATTATAGGCAGAGATCCAGCGCAACGCACATTTATACAGTGAATAATAATGATAAGCAGCTAGCAGCAGCTAACAGGATCAAATAGCAGCACTGAGCTAGCTGTCAAAGCTGCTTATACAACCAGCTGCGTACATTTCCACACCGTTATAACGTAAACAGCTTCACCCATCCGTTCACCGTACGACTGCTTCATAGCAAACCATCACATAAGCACCATATTAGCGGCTATGAGGTATAATGTTAGACGCGAGAACGGGAGTAAAAGAGATAACGTTACTGACCTCCAGGAGCTAACGCCACTGCTACTCGCTTTAGCCGTCTATCTGTGGCCCTGCCGCGGCGAAGCAGTGTCTCAAATCGCGTCCGTCGTTACAGACAGTGGCGAACACATGATGTGATAGTGGCACGACGCGACGATCGCACACATCCGTGTCCTGTGGCGGCGAGTCAGTCAGTGATGCAGCGATGATTGTGCCTGTAGATAAGCGCTGCTCGTCCACCTCCTCTCCCCTTTCTGTGCTTGCACACTGACTGTACGAGTACGACAACGACGTCCGAATCGTGGTGGAATCGTTTGTTCGAACCGGCTCTTTTTCAGTGAATCAGTTGAACCTGTTCTCATCATCTGGTGCGTCCCAAATCGTTTACTTGTGCACTATTGTGTGACCTTTTAAAGTATACCCAGTGAGAAGGATGCGTTCACACGGAAATTTCAAAATAAAAAAAGTGCACTTTAAATTCCCGGATGACACACTTAACCAAAAAAAGAAGGGGAAAAGTGTGGAATGTTGGACATGACTGTCGTAGATTATTGCGTCGCAAAGGGGGAGGTTATCAGATATCAGGCTCTGCACGATCCTAAAGACCCCTTTAGACCAAGCACTAAAGATAACGATAAAGACATAAGTTCTACAAATCGTTCTCAACAGTAAAGAATAGCAGAGTTTACACCACAACAATAATGATAAAGGCACAGAGAAACGAAATCGTTCTAATCACTTCTATCCGTTCAACACCAAGCACGCTAAATATCGCGTCGGCCTCTTTAAAATTCCTCGTGATAGCAGGGTAGATTCTGATTGGATGCCAATGTTTGTATCGTTCATCAGCTGGAAAAATCGTTCTGAAAACGATTCCCACGATGTCGTTTCTCTGTCCCTTTATCATTAGTTATGGTGTGGATGCTGCTATTCTTTAATATTGAGAATGGTTTTTAGAACTAGATGGGCATTAGTGCGTCATCTAGGACACAGTTAACGCTACTGATATATTAACAGATCGGTCTGAATCGGTTTGGCCAGTCTAAACTACTAAATTACTAGGAACCGCATTCAGAGCCAACAGACAGTTTAACTGATAGGTCGAAATGTTAATAACTAGTTGTTATAAATGAAAAAAATAAATAAATAAATAAATAATAATTGTGCTCTTTATTGCCGTGATAAATTAAATAATACTACAATAAGCATGATAATTTGCATTTTATTTATTATGAAATATGATAAATGACGAACGAAAAGAAAAAAGAACCGGTTCATTGAAACGAAGTGTTCAAAAGAATCGATTCGGAGAACAGACTCGGACTTCCCATCTCTACTGTATGAGCCGAGCGTGAGTTCCGCATACAGCCGGAGGCTGGACTGTTCCATTCAGTCATCGAGAGGGGACACGCCTTCACGTTTAGGCTTACCGTCAGACACGTGAACTCACGGTTTTCTGGCGTTTATTTAGCGCTAACAAGTTGGACTGAGGTTAAAAGTAAAAACATTCTTTATGTGCTAGGTAGAAAGTGGTTTAAAAATAGTGGTTAATAGTGGTTTAATAATAAATGGTACGATTGCATAGGCCCAGTGACGTAGGTGAGTGGTTATTTGCAGATTGCTCAGAGGGTTTGACTGAGTAAACAAACACAATATGCTTCGGTCGGAAGCTCATGTTTCCTTAAATTAGGATGCTGAGAGATGCTTGCATAACACAAATGCTAATAGACAGATCACTGACACCAATATTGTAAGCTCAGATTCAGTATTTATTTACAGGGTCAACCCTGATCTATTAAAAAACAGCAGAATAATAAAAAGACAGAAACAATACGGAGGTTCCCCGTTTCAGGTAAATGGATTTCTGTATAAAGAATAGGCTTTGACTCATCTAGGTTTTTAAGCGTTTTTATCAGATAAATATATACTCTCACAGAACAATAAATTTAGTCTACTTTTAATTTATACATATAAAGCAGTATACATCCAAGGACTTAAGGCGTTAAAACATAAGGTTGCATTTCTATGACGTCATCCTGCCATGACTCTCTATTGAAGACTAATGTTAATCAGAGCAATGAGGTCCACTGTGCTGAGAGGGTACAAATAAATTAGAACTACAATCAACTTTGCATTACACTCTGCCTCATGTAATAACATTCTGTTAGAAAATCATTTAATAAATTCAGTTTGGAGAAAACAGCAGCGGGAGTAAACGCTCATTTCGGTGATGACCACAATTTGTTATGCCCTCTTCACACTTCATACGTGCACAAACAGATGATTTTCAATGACAAATCATCAAGAAGATCATTGAGGTTTAACAATGCCTGTATTTCAGTGGGTTTCATACCAATTTCCTGTTTGTGAACTGTCAGTTTGGCAGCTGAATGGATGAAGCTGAAACAACTGCATTGACTTGCATTTTTTTCAAGCCCTTGTGAAAAATTCTTCGAATGTCTTTGAATAAAACAAGTCTGCACAAATCTAATCAGAAATTAAACAGATCTTGAGGAAAGCAACTGTGCATTTAGCAATTTCACTAGCTGACAGAAAGGTGGTATAAAAACTTACAAATCAGCATCTGATTTAGCAAACAAAGTCGCAACAACATGCACCGTCAGGGTAAAGAATGTCACAGCAAACCAACTATATTAGTCAACCATAGAAATGATGCCTGTTTTTGCAATGTTCGATTCACAACAACCCATGCCTGTCATAAAAGTGGTTTTTAAGATCAGTAAAACCTGAATTGTATGTGGTCACACCGGATATTTGCATTGTTATGGTGCATAATAAGACGTTACAAAGTGCTCTCATTTGCCTAGTCCCTTCTTCCAGAGCTACTGCTGAGAAATACAGTTGTTTCACATACATTGTCAATCTCTGTTGATGTGGGTGGGACAGGTTTTATTCCTTGTGCATTCAGACTATCTGAATATCATCATAATGTACAAGTGAGGTACAACAAAAGTGTGTTAAAACAGACTGATAGATAATTGCAAAAATCACACAAAAAAGAAATATTAAAGATTTAATTTAAATTATTTAGTACATGTAAATAAAAGTTGACAAAACTATCCTCATTGAAGAATGGGTGTATTTTGAACCAAATATAACAAAATAATAAAAATCAAGTGATGAAATACATCAATAATGGCCCAAGTTATTTTCTCCGACAATTTAAACCACTGATTTTGGAAGATAGGCCTATATATTTCTGTACGGTTTGTGATTTATATTCAGGGACAAAAATGACACATTGATCAAGACAGGCATCAAACTGAGATTTAGTTTGTGTATGTTATGTTTTTGAAAATGAATTTTCAAACAACACTAGCCCGCCAAATTAGGACAAAAAAAAGAAACTACAGCTTGTTAAGTTGGAGATTGCAGTAACTACACATGAAAATGTAATGGAAAAGGAATAATTATGGTCTCTATTAAGTTTTCAGAAGGATTCACACTTGAAGGTTATCTATCCATCTATGTATCTCAGTAGTCGCTGTGAGTTGAGCAGCACACTGATTCCGGTTAACAAGGCATCACCATAGGCTACACTGATAAGCACTTTTAACCTCTCCAAAACATTGAGTTGGTATGCAGAGTACATCTGCAGTACGTTCAACCTCATAAAATCAGGCCATTTGGTTTGTCAGTTCTTCTGAATATTCCAACCAGCAGAAAACAGAATTCCTTGTGTACGATGTGAAACGCTGGATCAGTGTAACATGGGCTCTGAATGGCTTGCACTGGTAAAGCACTGATTGATTTTGTCCAGAAAAACCTTTGGGTGGTAACAGAAGATTGCGTTTTAACATAGAAACCAAATGCTTGTCAAACATGTGATAAAAATGAGCGAATGAGTCAGTACTAACAGAAGATTGTTACTCATTGCTATGCGTGATCTATGCATGTTAAAAAAAGAAAATAATAAAAATCAAATGGCTATCAGCCATTTCCAACCAATCAGCCAAAGTGGAATCACAAAAGCACTGTAAATAAACTACATTTCTAAAATGAAGAATCTTCAAGACAACCTCGTGTGTTAATTAGAAAATAGAAACCATTGCCAAAACCTGCTCAAACCTTTTGGTACTGGAAACATTAGGTATAAACAACAACGACTAAAAAAAAAATAAAAATCATGACCACACTGTTTGTGGCTGCTCACTCTAGCAAGTCAGTCTGTGAATCCTAACCCATCCCGATGCCCGAGCTCTAATGTCCACGGTCAAATAACCATTACCTGTTCCGAACGGTCCCTGAGCTACTTCTGGCCATACAATCTATCATTAGCACATTCAAAAGAAGCAGCTCACTGACCACCGGGTCCAAAATATAGAAGACAAGGAAGAGAATGATAAAAGCAGGCTTCTTGTGACAGTGGGAGACATTTCAGCCCTTAAGGACTTCATGCCCCTTTGTTCTGTCTGTAGAGGACCCCTGCCCACCCGTGTTTCCCTGACACTGGCTCATTCTGTCCTGGAGGTGGAGCGCCGGCTCACTCGTGAACATCCCAAATTTCAGAAAGCAGAGGTGGGAGTTTCTTGTCTTGGAGGCGCAGAGCGAAGACTTGCTCTGAGTGGACACTGCTCAGTGTGCGTAGGCTGACCAGCTTCATCAGCATCCGGGGAAACATCAGGTGATCCTTTGGTGGGGAATAATGAGCAGTAGATGATTAGGAATACATAAGAATAGAACAATTTCAATTTCATCAGTTATACAGTGTTTGCTAAATAAAATGAAAAAAAAGCAGTTGAAAGCGGAAATAAAATACAAATATTAGAAAAACTGATTAAAAAAATAATAATACAATGACAAGCCATTTAAAATAATATAAACTGAATGCTATGATAGTATATAAATAATACTAAAATCAATTGTAAAAAGGTAAAATCATCAGTGCCACCATCTGGATGCAAAAGGACACAACAGGCAAAATATATAGTCTGTTTTTTGACAAAACAGTAATATTTTTTACTATTATCTTACATACACTACTGTTAAAACATTTTGGGGTCAGTAAGATTTTGCTTCTAATTATAACATTTATGATTCTATAACATTTATAATATTGTAAAAGGATTTGTTTTTAAAATATAAAAAAAACATGCAAAAAATCCTTCCTGAGTTTCTGCATGTCCTGATTTAGCTGATTTTTAACATTTTAATCCAAAGATTTAGTCTTGACCATATCCCTACACCTAAACCTACTATAAACTAGTTCTTCAAATTTGATTGGTTAATAACAATGTTGTTATAGCGTCAACAAAGATGTTGATCCATAAACATGTCACACTTGGTAAAATCAGGTTCTGCCATGGTTTCCACAAAAGTTTAAAGCAGCATATTGCTTTTCGACACACATTATTCAAAATATTATTGTTTTACTGTATTTTAATTAAAAAAAAACAGTCTTGGCCAGCCTTCTTTCAAAAACAAACTCACAAACAGAAAAAAATAAAAAATAATAATAATAATCACAAACTGCATGATATTACAATGAACACATTTTTTTTGCACTAATTTTTCTTCTTTAAGTGTTACGCTTGGCCTCATACTCACGTTGGGTCGTTTTATTCGGATGTAAGAGTGGAGAGCGTCCACATATGGCTGCTGTAGTCGTTCCACTAACTCGTGATCCTGCACGTTCGGTCGATCTGACCCAGACACACACAGACAACACAAGAATAGCAGGAGTGATTGACACAAATGAATAAGAATGATGCTGCATTTCATTTGTTTTGAGAGAAAGTGCCTTGGGAATTACTGGAGGATGGATCATTAAAAAGCTCGCAAAATAAACCAGCAGCACACCAGATGCCATTCTCAAATTAGAATCCACTAACTCTAATGCGTTATTAAAAATGGCTTCCCCTTTCAGAATAAACCATTTCATTAAACCCTTTATGACACTCAAACAATGCTTAATTTTCAGAAATCCATAATAGTAAGCTGAATACAAATATTCTTCAATAGCAGGAGGTTTTGTGCAATTATAAAACTCATTATACTGTGTAATTATTTTGCTGCTTTTTTTTTTTTTAATTTCTTCTCGCCTGAATATGGAGCACACTGATATTTCCAAGCAGGGATAGGGACAAATAAATGCATGATAAGACTCACCAGAAGACAAACAATACAATACCGGTGCTTGTGTCAAACTGACCTGCTGAAAAAATGTTGATAGCGATGAGCAAAGCGTACTCTGCCTCATCCAGGTGGAGGTCATTCATGCCTTTTGAAAACTCAAAGATGGGGTTGATGAACTCAAACTGCAGCCCTGCAGACAAGCCAGAGAGGACAGAGATCATTTTAGGACATAACAAAAACAGCTCTCAAACAAAACCGCACAAAATATTAAGATAAGAATACATTTCACAATATAGCCATTTCATGATTTTATTTAGTCTTTGTTATTTAAAATAACAATGCAAATTAGACATGCCTGTGAGCCCTAGCTTTAACAAATCATATTCCTCTTCATTGCAAATATGAAGGCGTGTTTAAAACAACAACACATGTAATAATTTCATCCAGTACCTGCTTTGGCAAAATCTTCCTTATTATAACTGAAGTCTTTAAGAAAGGTGATGCTCTCTATTGCTGGATTATAACGTCTGGAAGTCTCTAGCAGCATGATCTACAGGAGAAAAGATGTTTAGCAGGTATGTAAAACAAGCCGTACAGGCTGTGATTGGTTTTTTCATGAGAAACAACATTTGTCACCAGGTGGCATTTTTTCTAAAGTACTTAGTGTTACAAAACAACAAGACTGCCAAACAACAGTGCTCCATCTGCACACACAAAAACAGCAACAGAACATGATCAAAAACAATGTGTGTTAAGGGTCAGTCCAGTTTAACCTCTATAGTTGAGGTCTTCAGCAGGGCGATCTGGTCCTCTCGGGTAAGCTCCAGGAAACCAGGCAGCTGTTTAGCAAAGTCTACAATCTCCTGCACAGACATGATGGCCAGCTCAGTGAAATGAGCAAACCGCTGCTGTCGAACCTCTCGGTTAAGTGGGTCCTGACTCTGTGGCCAAGGCTGAAAAACAAAAAGCAAATGCACAACCCATTTGTTTCGTTGACTTATATGATTCGTTTAAAGCAGATGTAAGATTCACTCTCTAAACCCCTTCTTTTCTGTCTCTTCTTTTCTTACTCTGCTCTGATTGGTTAGATGGCTCAGTCTGTTGTGATTGGTCTACCGCGTACAGCAATCATCAGTAAAATGATGTTTGAGGGCAGGGTCAAGTAGTTTAAGACGAGCCAGCGTCAAAACATAGGCAAAAAATTCTGCAAATGTGTTCCACCGTGATGTGTAGCTGAATAACTTTATTTATCATGCACTTTCGGATTTACAACTTTGTAGATCGTTTACAATCACATACAGCTACATTACACACTGTGTTTAAGGCAATCATGGAAATGGTATAATAGGGGCACTTTAAATCAAACTCATAAAGTTCACTTAAATACACTTACAGTGACTTTGGGCCGGTCGAGAAAAGAGCGTTTGTTGCACTGTTTCTGCATGGCCACCAGTTTTTCGATCATCTCCTGCTGTTCTGGAGCCAGAGGGGCCATTTCTGGGGCAGGGCTAGGTGTTGCCACTGCAGAGGTCCGTGCCGTCTCTTCTTCCTGTTTTTTCATCTTTTTTAGTCGGATCTGCTCTTCTGACAGCACACCTATAAGAAACGGAGAGATAAAGCTGATCTAAAACTAAACTAAATAAGAACTACATGATCGCAACGTCATGTATATGAGCATATCATAACAGATAAGATAAAGCATTCAGGGGCAGCTGTATGAATTGCTTGTGACATTCATGTTTAAATGTAGAAAGAGAAAGAAAATTGCACTGCTGTTCCAAAGTTTGTTATAGGTCTAGTAAAATGTATTAAAAAAGTGTAATGGTTTCAACAAAAATGTTTAGTAACAGTTTTCAACATTGGCAATAATGTTTTCTAAGCACCAAATCAGCATATCAGAATGACTTCTGAGAAATCACGTGACACTAAAGATTGGCATAAAGGCTGCTGAAAATGTAGCTTTGCGATCACAGGAATAAACTACATTTTAAGTTGTTTTAAATAGAAAATTGTATTTCTTATCAAATAAAAGCAGCTTTGGTGAGCGCAAGTAACTTCTTTCAAAAACTAGTGTCGAAGGTTAAAAAGTGTCACTCACATTGCTCCAGCATGCCGGCCTCCCTGCACTTGCGCAGACGACACTGCTGACACTTGCGCCGCATGTACATGTCCATCTCGCAGCGCCCTGAATTCTTGCAGGTGTATTGAGCTCCTTTGATGACACTGCGTCTGAAGAAACCTTTACAGCCCTCACAGCTCAGCACATTGTAATGAAAGCCAGATGCTTTGTCTCCACATACGCTACACACCTCATTCCCCAACATCTTGGGAGCAGGGCCTTTCTTTCTCTTGACTGGCTGACCCTCTGCACAAAAACACAGGAGAGAAACACTTCCAAATCCAAAACGTCATATACAAATAAATCATAAGTTAATACACTACAACCTTATGTATGAGTGCAGTTGTATTCACCTTAACACTTTATAATATAGTGGCATTTGTTAACATTAGTTAATCTCTGTTAATGTTAGTTAATACAAATACCATTGTTGCCTGTTTATTCATCTTAGTTCAAAGTGCATTAACTAATGTTAACAAACACAACTTGTGATTTTAATAATGTATTAGTAAATGTTAAAATTAGCATTATCTAAGAGTAATGTATTCTTAGCTCATGTTAAATAATGTAGTTAACTAATGTACCCTACTGTAAAGTGTTAACATATTCACTTAAGCAGTTCATCCAGTTCATCCACACATATACACATAAACGAACTGAAACGCATGTCCATACATGAGTAACAGTCACGTGTTACGTGTTACGTAATATGTAAAGTTCAATTCTGCATTATCTGAATCCTTTTACACTAGCAATGCAAAGTATATTATCTCTGAAGAATGCTCCAGTCATTCTGTCTGACCTGGTGCAGGTGTGTCCTCTGTGGGGTACATCTTGATGTCGCTGGGCTCCATGAGCAGCGTGTCGTTCAGCTCATTGTGTGAGGTGCCGTATGGGGCCGACTGACTGAGAGTCTCCTGTTTCACTTCTGCTGTCGCTGCTGAAGGGCCCTCTTCATTGGCACAGCACAGAGAGTCCCCTGAACACACATACCAAAAACACACTCGGTCTGATTATTAACAAGGAGTCCTAAACATCCAACTAGTCAATTAGAAAGAACCACTAGATTGTTTTTGTTGTTGATCTATTTAAAAGATAAAATTGCATAAAGACTGACTTTTGGTCATTATTATTCATATTATTTATACAGAGAGTCCTTAGGACTAGTTACTGACACAAAATACAAAATAGTTAAAAATATCTTAAAAACCTTGAAACCACATTTTGCTACATCTCTGGTTCTAATGGATGACAAATCATACAGCCAACAGCAACATGCATAAATATTACACATGACACATATTTTTATGTATCAGTTGGTTAATTGGTTTATTTAATACATTCAAACACACTAAAATGATTTATAATATTTTTAACCACATATTTTTACACAAATGGTAGCTTTATTAATGCTAAATGTATGCTTTTATTTCACTATATGTAAACTCTATGGGCCGGTTTCCCGTACAGGAATTAGATTAAGCCAGGACTAGACCTTTGCTAATTTAGGACATTTAAGAGTTT
>JAUCMS010000127.1:13651597-13674610 GCA_032357445.1 Enteromius radiatus
TCTTAAAATGCTCACAGATAATGCATTTTTGTAAGACATGTTTCAAAAAATTCTTAAATGTCCTAAATTAGCAAAGGATTAGTCCTGGCTTAATTAATTCCTATCCGGGAAACCGGCCCTATGTGTGTAGGAACTATAAAAAGATCATTCAAATTAATTTGTTAAAAGTTGTATGTAGAATATTCCTCATTACTTTGTTGTTTATTGAATTATCCAAAAATCAGCTCCTGCAGCTAATCAGTGGAGTGAGGAAACAGTGTAGTCATTTTGACCTTAAGTGTAATTTGCTGGTAAGCTTTAAGTAAACTGTTTTAGGAGGACAAATAAGTACCAATTAATCCAATCATTAAGTAACACTCTTTACTTTTTGAATACAGTTTTGTCACAAATTAGCTGCTTTTAATGGGCTAGACTGTTCAGTGTTACTATTGGAATAGATTCTTGTATACAAAATTGATAGTTATTTTATTTTATTTTAGTTAAATATGTTTAATTGCAGGACCTGGCCTTTACAGATTTGCATGAAACAATACGTTTTTTGATAATCCATTTCACTCTTTAGACTGGCTTTTTAGCCAGTACAACAGTGGATTTGATAATTATCAGTTTACTTATCTAATCACAACATTGGCATACTAATACCATTTTCTTTTTCTTACATTTTTAATTTAAGTTGCTGTATTTGTCTTCATTGTGAATTTGACTGAAATGTGGAATTTTAACTGCAGGTTGTGCATCAGTCACAATGGAATTCTGCTGTTCGTTATAGCTCTAAGTACTATTGAATGGATTAAATGTTTAAGCAGACATGCATAAGATGAGTGGACTGTCTCAGCCTGTGCTCCTTGCCCTTCACTCTGTGGAGAGCTCTAAAGGTTAGATCTGTCGATGTGATAGCTGATACCCCCATCTGCATTTGGCATGCTGGTTGGCACACAGTACGTCTCTGTGGAAAAGACCCGGGTATTTGGCACTGTTGCTGGCAAACCTTGTGGAAAAGAGATTGTGATTTGCCAATAGTAAAGTTTGTCACTGGGAAATGGGAGTATCTTGTAATTTATACATTGATAGTGGAGATGACTGATGCATAAATACTGCTTACTGAATCAATAACTACTGAAATGAAGGTAGAGGGCAAATCCCTAGACTTGTATTACTGTTAGGGGAAAATAATTTACTTTTAGCAACAGACCAGCAGAGGGGGTTGTTTTAGAATGAGCTGCAATTTGGTTCAATGTTGTGATTTAGCTCTTTATGCTTATTTGAGAGTTCATTTGGTTTGTGCGATATCTGTCAGGTAATTTTAGAATAAAAACACACTTTAAATTGACTAACCTGAGTTTGGACGGGGGGTGAATTTGGTCCCTTATTTTTACATGGATGTTCATGTACATGCACATCAGTGTGAATCTTTGTTCATCTACATATGAAGGGAAATTGGATGAAACTGGGAGGAGGGGAAGAGATCCAAACACAATGGTGGTAATCACCTTCAAAGGGAAATGAAAATGAGCCATAGCACCGCTGGCAAAAAGCCCAGCTGTTTTTACCAAACTGCTGTCTCTGAGAACGGATCACAACTGCTGCTTTGGCACTGTTAGACGATTCTGTTTTGGTTTAGCCTACATCTAGGCCAATGCTCAAACAATGGAAGGATCTATGTCTGTGGTTTTGCTGCATAAACATTCTATTAGGTCTGCAAAATACCCTGTTTACAGTTTTCCTGTTGAGAAGACAGCAAACTAGTTATCACAGCATGTATAATAGCATTTCCTCTCTGTCTTTCCTCCATCTCTTTAGAATGTGTTAGGTTTTGAAAAGAAAAGTTGTAAGAGGAAAAAGGCTGTCAGTAAGATTTTTTATACATCATTTATTTTCGCAAAAAAAAAACAACACTTTTATTCCGCAAGTATGCATTAAATTGTTCAAAATTGTCAGTACAGTCATTTATAATATTACAAAGATTTCCATTTCACATCAATTCTGTTCTTTTGAACTTTCTTTTCATTAAAAAAAATCTATCTTGAATTTAAAAAAAAATCTTTGGTAAAATGTTTTTCCACAAAAATAATAAGCTGAAAATAATTGCACAAAAGATGTTTCTTAGGCACCAAATCAGCATATTAGTATGATTTCTGTAGGATCATGTGACAATTAAGACTGGATTAATGTCTGCTGACAATTCAGCTTTGCCATGATTGCACTAAAATGAATTACAGTTTAAAATATATTCATATATAATTAAATTAAAAATGTGTAATAACATTTCACAATATTATTTTTTTACTGCATGTTACAAACTGCAAAATACAAACAGCATGGGTGACCTCAGACTTTGAGTTATATTATGTAATATGTAGGTCCTTCAAGTTAGTAACCCTTGAACCTTGACAAAACAACCCCAAACATTAATTAAATGACAGAAATCCTGTCTGGCATGCCACTATTTACAACGGCTAACTAAGGAGTGGGAAAACATTACAGTATGCATGCTCTTCCCTTTATCTTTTTTCCTCTCCTTAGTTAGCTGTTGTAAATGGTGGCATGCCAGACTTTTATCTTTTTCCTCTCTGAGATATTAAGATATCAGTAACTGTAACTTAGCCACTGTGTTTTTGAGACCTTAGTTTACCTCTCTGCTCACAGCAGTCTGGGAAGCCAGACAATTCCTGTTAGAGGAGCAGCTGGAAGGAAGCCTGCCATGCTCAGTTTTCTGCTATTAGCAGCACTCTAAGTGCTAATAGCTTTAGCATGCTGCCAATGATACTCGTTTGTGCTTCAAATATTTGCATGTTTAAAATAAAATAAAATAAAATAAAGGAGAGTCTATGTAAATATTGCTTGTATCTTTAATTTAATTATACTGTGCCTGTATTATAGACTTAAATTAAGTGTAGCATGATTGTGTGCTGCTCAGTGCTGATGGCTTGATTAATTAGTTTGTGTTAGTGCACACATGAGGTTATGAGATGCAGCACACTAGTAGCTGAGTTCAGCAGGTTCAGTGGAGTTTTCTGTCTGTCTTTGAGAGAGAGAGAGAGAGAGAGAGAGAGAGAGCTTTCTCATTCTCAGTTTCTCTCACACACACACTGACACACAGATATCACACATGTAGGTCATGCTGACTAGCAGTAGTGTTAGTCTCTGTTGTGTCTGTATGTCTGGCTGTTCTCAAGTCAGTACTCTGTTCATGTGGAATTAGCCGTCACAGGCCTCTGCCCTCTGCCCAGGACAATCTTATTGAGAGCAAAAGATAGAGACTTCCGAGACTATCCCTTCCAACCAGTGACACAGTGACCCTTCACCTTCCACCCCCACCTCTCTCTCTCTCTCTCTCTCTCAGGCGGTTGTTTACGTTTCTGTTATGATCAGAGCACATGCGGGCAGCTGGAGGAGGGGATCTTAGGGGGAGGGGCAGTGACCGACAGGATAAAAGTCTGTGGCTTAAATCAGGCCACTGTTTACCAGAAAAAAACAAACCTTAAATGACTTGATTTTAAAGCCCGGCTCACACTGTGTGATTTTGGCCTGATATGGTCATCTGAGATGAGTTTTTTTAAAACTCTAAAATATTCCTATAATCGTAGGCTAAAATCTGAAGTCATGCAGCTCACAGTCACAGAACATGTATGGGTTGATAAATGATAATGCACTAGTTTTCTTGCACAGACCCATTTTTAAAGCAGCTTGACTGTCGTACAGAGTGACATGAATAACAGCTGAGATCCCAAAGTGTGACACGATCGCCATGTTCGTACAGTCTGACCAGTAACGATCATAAAGGAATATTAAATTTGCGTTGTGATTTGGTATAAACAAATAAATGTGTACATCATATTTGCTTTATGTAGCTGTATGTAAAATTATTGTTCATTGTTGATACAGATTGACGATTGCGTGGGATAAAAGTGGTGGCAGTTAATCCATGTTGCCATCAAGAGGCTGTTGACCCCTCACAACTTTCTCTCTGGTCCCAAATCCAAGCACAAGGGATGTGCACACATACTGCAAAAATCAAACCATTTTGCTAATTTATTATTAGTAGTAGTAGTACTACATTTTAGTTTATTTTATTAGTAATATATTTCTGTCATTTTCTTTAAGTTCAACTTACTTTGATGGTTTATCATGAATATCTTTGAGTTTCTGATTGTATTTTATGATAGTGTTTACCAAATTAAATGCTTTATAACTTCTTATATAGTGAGACTGCAGTGTATTCAGATGAAACTGCATTCACTCTTTGACGAATAGAACACTTCATATGTTAATTGGTTTAATAATATCAGACAACAGTCCATATCACAATTTGAATTAATTGTAAAGCTGTACTTTAGATTCTCTGACAGTCAATGTTATACAGTAAATTGTGCTTAATGATTTTATTCTGCCAATCCGTTCTTGTTTTCTGTATGATGGAAATCATAGGCAGCAAAACATAGGACACCAAATAGTAGAATTATTTTGTCTTCTAATGTTTTGCGGTTCATTTACACAAACAACTTATGAATGGGTTGTGCTGGGCTGGACGGGGTTGTCTTTTTTTTGTTGTTTGTTTGATTGTGCATGGAATACATATCAATTGATGCATTGCATGTGGAATTTCGGCAACCCACTCATGACTTAACACCACACAAACATATCCAGATATGCTTCAAGCCACATGTGACAAATAATATGACCATGCACATAAATTAGAGCTATTTCATGTGTATCAGGTAAACACCAGACTAATAGAGTTAAACTTTGCGTGATTGCGTGTTTAGCGTTAGCTTATTTAAGTAAGTCCCAATCAGGTGTCAGCTAGTTGTTGCTACAGGAAGTGACATTAACAGGAAATCCTGTTTTTACTGCTTGCCTTGACAACAGTGGTGTGATCCTTTATCTGCTTCACGACTACCTACATACAGTTTGATTAGTTACCTGGCCTGAAGCCACGTGGGAGCCAACGGCGACTCACCTAGTAACAGTTCATTACTTCCTGACCTCTTACTTGCTCATAGGCACAGTCATATGACTGACTCTCTCAGAACACACATGCTGCTTGGCTTTGGCCTCTGGCATAAGCCTGAAAGGTTTTATATGGGATTAAGAAGTCAGAATGTTGGAACAAAACACCCCCTGATTGGATAGCCTATAATTAAAAGCCATAGTATGTTGTATAGCTCTAGTGATTGGCAAATCAGGGCTTGACAGTAAGTATGGTCTGATGGCTCGGGACCAGTGCAAGACAGATTTGGTCCCATGTTGCTACGAGTTCTTATATTCATAGATTATGTATTTTCATTACTTTAATTCATGTTACAAATGTTGCTGGTATAATATTCAGTAGTACTAACTTTTTAAACCTCATTTGCGGATTATTTGGTTTTGACAAAATAAAATGCTCAAAATTATACAAACAATAAGCCAGAACTGGTGGGCTTCTGTTTCAGCAGCTAGTTAATACCTAACTGCACGTTTGTCTAATAAATCCTTCATAAATCCTTCAGTACAGCCATCTTAAGTTTACTGCTGAATGACATGATACTAAAGAATATTGTTGGTTCTTGTTTACATAGTTTTCTATACATGTGTGTGTGTGTGTGTATATATGTGTGTGTGTATGTATATATATATATATATATATATATATATAATATTTAAAATAAAAAGATTAAATTTTTTTTTACCATTGTTAAAGTGATTTTTTTTTTACATTTATTACTTATAATAATATTTGTATATGTGTATGTTTAACTGCAGGTAGTCATAAAAACAAGCAGTCAGTAATTACACTGATTTGTTGTTCAAAGTGCTCTGTTCTCTGTTGTCCTTGAGCCAGTTAGGGCTAACCCTTAGTTTTGGCTCTCAGTCTTGTTATACAGCCACTGTGTGGCCTGATTTCTTGTGGTGTTGAAGGAAATTAAAAAAAACACATTTCAGTTTTTACATTTTAGTTCATAATAACTTGTGACTGTACCCAGGATGTACTGATTGTTCTTTGAAGTTTCAAATGATTCTACAGCCATCACATGGAAGGTGTCTTTACTTTACCCTGAGTGCAAATGTGACCCTCTCTACTGTTCTGTACCTGTATATAGATTCCGTACCGGTTCATTCCGGTACCTCAACCCTCCTGATGGTCAACACATTCTGATTGGCAGGAATATTTATAGACCTCCGTGTGATGGAACATTAATGCAAGATATTTTTTTGTGCATGAGCACATGTGTTCCTGAGGATATATTGGTCTGAGCTGAACAGGGCCGATGGTTAGAGGATGGAAAGATGTTTTGAATGCCACTGATTTATTAATAAAGCCAGCTTTATGAATGTTTCTCAAATTACTCTTGTGTCAAGCTGATTCTTTCTCTTCTCTTTTTTTTTTACAGCAAAACCGTACAATCAAAGGTGGATTGCATTTTGGTGAGTGTTTGATATGGAAAAATATGACAAAACATGTTGATTCACTGAAAATACAACAACAATAAAAATAATCAACAAAAAATTACCTAAACTTATAATCTAATATTATGGTTACAAATCTTATTAAACATTACATTACTATAGACATACAAAAAAACGTGCCTTAAACAATAGTAAATTGTATTAATTGATTGATTTGATTTGAGTCAAAAATTACATTAGGTGTGTCAAAAGTTAAGGCAGTTCCTCCCTCCTGAAAAAAAAAGTAAATCAGATATGTCAGAAGATGGCATTATACCGAAAGTATTGCTCTTTCTATCAAATATCACAATATTAAAATGCTATCAAATACAATATATGTCCCCTCATTTATGGAGACAAAGACATCCAAATGGACTACTAAGGATCAGTGATTTTTGTGAAGTTTTCTATTATTATGATGTATTTATTTATTTATTTTTACAGTTTAGGTTGTTTAATGTTTGAAATGATATTCGAGACGAGCCTAACAAAGTGTGTGGTTATATGTGTGATATTTTGTGGAATGGCCAGACAGAGGTCATTCATCTGTATTGGCTGACTTTGCTTTGACTTTTCTATAGTGGTGTTTTCATTTAGGAAGGGTTTGTCTGGTTCAGCACTGACATTGGTAGAGTTTAGTTTTTAAGTGCAGTTTTTCTATTGTGGACAAAACAGTAACAAAATATGAGAATATTAGCATAACGGAGCCACCGCCTCTTATGGGGCAGCTGATCCAAAGTGTAAAGAAAACTATTAGACAGAGACGTACATATAATCCAGAATGGAAGCAGTGTTCTTGTGTGCCCATCTTATTAATTTTTCAGGCCACGTCCAAGCTCACATACATCCTCACACCTTCGGGACTTTTGTAACAGTGGGCTTAGAAAAGAAATGTCATTGCATGCGACGTGCCCTGCATTGTTTATAGTGGGCAGATCAAGTGCGGTTGAATCTCAACAGTTAAGTTTCCACAATAATGAGAATTGTTTCTTGAGCACTAAGGAGTAATGGCTGCTGAAAACTCATCTTTACCATCACAAGAATAAATAACATTTTAGAAAATAAGATAATTCTTTTAGCAATTTATTGTAGTATAATAGTCAGCAAAATAAAATAACTAGAGTAAAGCAGACTTTGTTTATCATATATTTGAGATAGGGCTGCATAAAGCATTGGTTTTGTCAGTGCTGATGTCTGTGCATAGCTGAGGAGGTTCCCATCAGGTGATATAGGGCTGCAGCCAATAATGTTTTGAGTTCTGTGTGTTGATGTGTGAGCAGAAAAGAAGGTAACAGCGGTTTGTTAATGGCCCCTCAAGGTTAAGAGAAGCACAAAATCCTCTCCAGATATTAGGCGGTGTGCCCTGTGTCCGCTGCTCACCTCGTCTGTCCTCTCCCGTCCCTCCTCCTCTAGCCTGCCCCAGTTGACCTCTGCAGGATGTTGCCAGCTCTCGCTGAGTCTTGCATCAGCTTCCTCGCATGAAACTTTCATTCCATATTAGTATCCTACAAAGCCTTGCTTTTTAACACTTATTACCTCACATTTACATCTTGCTAACCATGTCACTCCAAAAAAAAAAAAAAAAAATAATAATGCTTCAAAATGTTCAACATTCTGTCATAATTTTTCAGATTTTCTGTCGATTTGTGGCAACCTTGTAAAAGAGAAATTCAGAGCAAAAAATGCTTGGTTTAATTAAATGAAAGTTTAACTGTAGAAGGATATAATTAGATATTTTTTGTGTTTAAACTTTTGTTTGTAATAAACAAGGTTACAGGTCTGACAGTTTTTAAAAAATATTATATTTTCTGTTCCACATTAGACAAGGGTGAGTAAGAGATACAATGCAATAATTCAGTTCATTATATTCACTCACTGTTCATTCAGGGTTTAAGGACCACTTTTACTGAATCATCACTTTGTGCCAATGTTGAATTGTTCCAGCATCCAGGCTTGAACGAATTTGCTTGTGAAAATTCTGTAGGCTTGACAGTAAGAACTGGGTTCACTCCATCTGAATAATGCATGAGTTGTTCAAGCATGTCTAGTAGGCTCTGTAGTGCTGAGTAAGGGGTCTGCACGCTACCCAGGGGACATTACACCTGCATGAATGAGCTGAGTGATGATGAGCTACAGGTTCTGCCAAGCTTTGTCATTGTCCAAAATATCAGGTTTTGGCTTGTATATGAGCCTACTACTTTTCAAAAGTTTGGTGTCTGTAAAAGAAAATTATAAAAGGAAATTAATAATTTTATTTAGCATTAAATGTTGTCAGAAAAGGCATTTCTAATATTACAAAAATGTACATCTTACGTATTTAGTTTTATTCATCAAAGAATCCTTAACCAAAAAAAAAGCTTACCAACCCCAATCTTTTGAACAGTAGCATATGTGTTAATGTTTTTGTTTTCCACATGCTTATTTTTGTCCACCCTTAAAAGTCACCCAAGTCCTCTCTTAAATATGGTTGTTCACTTGGCTCCGAGACGTCTGCATTCTCGTGCCATTTTTACTTACCTCCAATGTTAACGCTAAGGGTGCTCAGTGGTTGATAACTTTAGCTATTTGCTAGCCATCTTTCCCTCAGCAACGAAGAGACACAACTATTCTTAGAATTCAACAGAAGGGGGGGGGGGGGCGGAGTTGGAGAATCAGCGAGTGATGATGCCATTGCTGATGAAGAGATGTTTAGGTGACAGGTGCATTTCCTGACATTCTTTCCCCAAGTTTCATAAGCTCTGTGTGTTGGTGTTGTTTATTTTGACATAGTCCTTACCCCAAGGAGATCATTTGGACTGATTGTTGGTGTAGTTGTGTTGTGAATTTTGAAGATCCCCACTTCCATTACTCCCACAGGCAGACACCATGAAAACAAAGGCTTGTTGATGCTGGCTTAACCGACTGCTCTGATCGCTGAGGGATTAGGTATTCTTTAGGATTATTTTTACCTTGGATGACTTCCTGTTTAGGGTTATACCGCACAATCCTATTGAAGTCTGTTTATTTTAATTTGCTGCTCACAGCTCTGCAGGTCTCAGCCCAGCTCGCCGAGTAAAGGCCTCTGAGGTTTAATATTACATGTAGTTTCATGATGGTTGCCAGGTGCAGAAAACTTGCCAAAATCACTTTAATATTTCTATCCGGTTTATGTTTGGAGTGCTTTAGAAAAGGGTTTAAGTTTATGTTTGTGAGTGAGAAAGAGCTGGTAAGTGAAGATGGGGAGCAGTGCCTGGAGGGAGAGACTCGTGTCTGCTGCTCTCTACTCGGGCAGAATTTAAATCAGCTCTGCCCCACCCAAACATCTTACACATTCTCTTTGAAGAGCTGCTCAGTGCTCTCGAACACTTGACAAGAGCTGTAAAAGAAATAAAAAGACCTAAAGAAAAAGATCTATATTATAATTAATTTGTATTTGTTTATTGCTTTATTGTTGGGTAGCTGGTGAATTATTTTAACTTGGTAGGTCATTTAACTTTCAGACATCTGTAATTTTCAGCTGCGTTCTGCACTGCCCCTCGGTGCTAGGCAGTAATGAAGTCACTTGGTTTTCATGCCATTTCCACATTGACCACATGCATATTCTACTATTCATTTGTTTTTTTGGAAACACTTTTATTTGACAAGGAATGCATTAAAATGATCAAAAGTAGCATTACATTTATATAAAAAAATGCTTTTATTGTGAGCAAGTAAGGATAATGATTTTTGAAGGGTCATATGACACTGAAGACTGGAGTAATGACTGTTGAAAACTCAGCTTTGTCATGACCTAAAACATTTATTTTAAATTCTAATAATATTTCACATTACTTTATTTGATTTATTTTTACTGAACGTAATGGACTTAAAAAAAAAAAAAAAAAAGGAAGAATTTTGCTGAAGATTTTGCTGTAGCCGAAAGCTTGTTTGCAGCGTGACCACTGACCAGGACGTAAAATGCTGTCATATCATTTTTGTTTCTTGATATCTTACTTTCTTACATCTATATACTTGACAGTGATGACAGTAGATGCTTGACATTCTTGAAACATGCATGATATTATAAATTCTTAATACTGAGCACACATCTGTGTTTCTGTTGTTTTGCAGCAAGATGTGGAGAAGCTTACAGACATTGAAAAACTCTACCTCTATCTCAAGTTGCCTTCTGGACTCAGCAGTGGCAATGAGAAAAAGTAAGTGATCTTGACTGTGTTGTACTAAATTACATTTAGGCAAATTCAGGACATTGCAACCCTTTAGTAATGTTTTTATCATCTTGATCATACTTTGATAATGGTAAAGGAAA
The DNA here is from genome assembly GCA_032357445.1 of Enteromius radiatus. Taxonomy (NCBI): domain Eukaryota; kingdom Metazoa; phylum Chordata; class Actinopteri; order Cypriniformes; family Cyprinidae; genus Enteromius; species Enteromius radiatus. The sequence goes on from JAUCMS010000127.1 coordinate 13,662,315, forward strand.
CAGTTCTAAAACACTGTCTTGGCTACCAAATTCATTCAAATTATGTAGTTTTTTTTATTGTTTTTATTGGAGAAAGAACAGGGTAAAATAACACATGCAAGGATTTGACAAAGAACTCCACTTATTTTTTCATTTTTTCCCCCATGAACAACCCCCCTCCCTTACAAATAGATAAATAAATAGATAAAATAAAATAAAATATACATAATCTCAAATTATGTTGTTAAATGCTTTCCCTTTCCTCTCAGTGAGCAGAGCTCCATGTCAAGTCGTTCCCAGCAGATGCATGCATTTAGCTGGATTCGCAACCACCTTGAGGAGCACCCCGAAACATCGCTGCCTAAACAAGAAGTCTACGATGAGTACAAGTAAGTTAATAAAACGGTGCCATTTTGTCTTGTTCATTCACGTAAAACTCAATCATCTTGAAATTATGGAATATGTTGATGAATATTGGAACAAGCTGTTTTAGACAGAGCTTGAGATTCTTTGTGGTCTCTCTGTAAATTGTAATTGATTTTTTGATACATGTGTGTGCTTCACAGGAGCTACTGTGATAGCCTGGGCTATCATGCTTTCAGTGCTGCAGACTTTGGAAAGATCATGAAGAATGTCTTTCCCAACATGAAGGCACGTCGACTTGGCATGCGAGGCAAATCCAAATATCCTTCAGTGGAACTTTTTGTAACAGCCCCCCCAAAGCAGACCCACTCATATACACGTTCCAGTCCCTGAACTCTGTGTACTAAAACATCTGTTGCTGTAATTCATGTAGGCGCTATATATAGATCAGAAATTGAATCAAATAAAGATTCCTTGAGTCCCGGAAAAGAGTTTAGCTGTATAGCAAACCATTTCATGTTTGGCTGCCAAATGCTTGACCTTGAAAAGACTTTCAGCAAAGTGCCCATTAATTTCTGTACAGCCATGCAGTTTATATCACTGAATAATATCGTATATTTGCGCTGCATTAGGTAGTACAGGCTATAGTCTTATTAACTTGGGTAACAAAATATGAAAAGAAATAATAATAATTTTACACTATTCTGTATTTTACCGTGATGCATTAAATTGTTGTTATGGAAATTATGATATTTTTAATTTTACAGTTTCGTTAGAAAATACCATAAAAGCAAGCATTAAACAACAACATATCTTTAGCTGTTGTGACCAATCATGGTTATTTTGGTAAGGCAGGGTTAAAAGTGCATTCGTGAGGGTGAATTATATTTTTTATTTCAGAAAGGTGCGTCACTGGAATAAACCATGCTTGTTGTTGACTGTTGCTACTGCAACGGAAACCCAATCCTCGTCAACTCCAGTGCCTAAGAAAGCAATGCCATTATTCCAGCAGAGGACCTCTTGTATTTTCTTATTCTAGAAAAGTAAATAAGAGCTTTTTAGTGATTCATTTTTCCATTTAGCTTTGCAGTAGTCATACCTTTCTGGTTTGTGAACGTCAAGTTTGATGTAATACCACATGCAGTGTACGTCTAGGAACGAAAACTGGCAATTTGTCAGCTTCCAATCTGAGCTGTATGAAAGCTTAGTAAAGGAACGAGGTTAAAAGTATGGTTGAAGTTCATGAGCTGGAAATGCTCACAAGACCAGCATGCTGTCTCTTTTCATACCCAAGAGAGTAGATGGGTTAACAGTAAATTACTGTGATGTTGTATTTTTGGTTAGGTGTGTCAAAGTCTTTACTTGTTACAAACACCACTGCCCCGCATGTCTTATGGCACTGGCTTGTGATTTTTACATATTGGCATTGATTGATTGAACACATTTTTTGATATGTGGACATCCACATAACTTTTATCTGTTTGATGGATAGATGTATTTCCTTGACTTCTGTGAATGTATTGCTATAGTGGACTTAGGAAGAAGACTTTTGTACACATGCCTTCTCTTCCAAACCTAGATCTTCACAAATCAGGTGATGGGGTAAGTTACTACTCTTGTTTTTCATTTAGTTATTACGTATCTTTCTTTTTTGTCTTCTTTCTGTATGTTCTTCTGTCTTACCTCTGTTTAGCTGCAATTATATCAATTATATTGTTATCACTTAAACAGTTGCCCGTGTCAAGGTCTAGAATAGTGTCTGTTCTATGGAAAACTGTTGATTCACTTGATTCACTTTTCATTGTCAGTGTGAAGTGTTTGAACCTACTGGTCAACTGTCCAGTGCAGAAGATGAGGTGCGCATGGCCGCGTGTGGGTTGGTGTGCGAGTGGGCACAGAAAGTGCTGAGTCGGCAGTTTGACAACGTTGAGGATCTGGCTCGATTTCTTTTAAACAGCCACTATATTGGAACGAAGTCTGTGGCTGCTCTTACTGTGATGACCGGTTCCCCCTCAGGTACAGTAAATTTGCAATACCCCAGCAGTTGACTCCCATGTACCTAATTTTGCAAATGTCTCCACCTTGTGGCTAACAACTACTTTTTTTTTCATAATTTTTCTACAATCATTTTTCTTTTTTTCCCACAGGAGCAAAATTACCCATTCAGTCATCTGCATTTGCTCCCACAATCGATGCACACTCATTCCAACCTCAGGTTAAAACCCTGGTCTCACCCTCCATAGATGCCAAACAGCAGCTACAAAGGAAGATCCAGAAGAAGCAGCAAGAACAGAAACTGCATTCTCCACTTCCTGGTGAAGTTCAGACCAGGAGGGCAGATGGGGGCATAACTCCCGGTGCAGGGACAGGCATACCCTGTGGAAGTCCTGCTCTTCTCTCACCACAACCTATTGGGATTGTGGTTGCAGCTGTTTCCAGCCCTATCACGGTAAACTATGATTTTTTTACACAATAAAAAAAGGAAATTTTAAAGGGATAGGGATAGTTTATCCAAAAACGAAAACCCTGTCATGCATTACTCGCCCTCATGTTGTTCCAAACATGTGACACCTTCTTAATTTATCCTCAAAACCAAACTAGATTGACAGAGAAAAGACAAAATTCAAGAATGGAGTCGTTATTTTAGTCTTCTTTGTGCATAAAAAGTATTCTTGTAAATAAAATTGCATCACTCAGCTGAACCACTGATGTCACATCGACGATGTCCGTACTGATGTTCTGGGCCTTGAATGTGGTAGTTGCATTGTAGTCTATGGAGGTTCAGAATTTCATCGCAAATATCTTAAGTGGGGTTCTGAAGATGTGTTAAGGATTTGGAGCAACATGAGGGCGAGTAATTAATGAAAATATTTATAAGCACATATTTTTTGACAAATATTTTTCATTCCTCCTTTTTTGTATTTCCTGCAGGTTCAGAGGAGCAGGCAGTTGTTGTCTCCTAGCCCTGTTCCCATGGCAGCGACAGACAGCAAAGTTCTTCCTGTAAACTTTCAAGTGGTTACCCAGTCAGTGCAGCCTGTGAAGCAGTGCCCCAAGACACTACATAACATCTCGGCTAGTCCGATAAGTGACAGGTCAGCCCGTCACCGGTATGCCCAAATTCTGCCCAAGCCATCTGCCTCAAGTGGCATAACCCTGCGCTCACCAACATTGCTTATCACCAACAGCCCCATCAAGACGGTGATGTCAACTCCGCATGTCAGTTCGGTCAATGTAGTCAAGATGACGACCATATCTCTGGGATCTAATGGCAGTGGGACCAGCACACCAGCCGATACCCCTGCCAGCAACAAAGTCAGACCCGCATCTGCTGGAGTTGCAAGCCTCAACGAGGATCCACAGCCAGTTACACGTGTTCGCAGTGGGTCTATAGCTGCAATGCCATCTGTTTTGTCAAGGTCAGGGCGCTTAACATCCACGACCCCTGTTATCGACACTAAAACAAATACTGAAGCCATAATTGGAAGTGGTCAAGAGCATGGTGGTACGAGTAGACTGGTATCCACTCTGGACACTGTTGGTGGTATACAGCGGTCAGGGATATTCAAGCCTAGAGCGGCTAGCGTACCCAATCCTTTTGACAAGGGCTCTCTGGACACTCTAACAGGGACCAAATGCAATGAGAGGACACTCCTTAGTGTCAAAACTCTGGCTGCTGGCAGCAATAATGTGTCCAACACTAATGAAAGCACTTTGTACCAGAACACAAGTAGCACTCAGTCAAACAGTGGTAATGCGGTAGTGACATCACCCAAAGATGCAGTGCTGGCATCCAAGAGCCCTCACAAAAGACCTAGCTTATGCACTGATTTGAGCCCAACACCTGTTAAAAAAGCCCACATTTCTGTGCTCCCGGCAGGTGGATCTGATGGACTGAAGTCGAATGTACTGGCAAAGCAAATTCCAAGATCAAGCACTCCTATAAGGCCAGAAAGTGCACCTCTCTCAGTCATAGGCAAAGCTACTGCAGGTCCTGTCAGGAATACTGGCTTCCAGACAGTTCGCAGGCCTCAAAGCATCACCCAGGGAAGGTGGGAAGGTGCTTCATCATTAACGGATTACAGAGTCTCTGTCACCTCTACAGCAAGTCAGGATACTTCAGTGGGGAATACCATGTTTCAGACTGTTTGCAGGCCTCGAAGCATCTCCCAAGGGAGATGGGAAGGATCTTCAACAGATATCGAAGGTAGAGCTGTGGTCACCCGTACTGTTAGTGCTCCAGGTCAATCTTTGCTACAACAAATAACCAAAAACTCACAGGATTTGCTTATAGACCAGTCTGTTTCTTCCACAGCATGTGAACTGAAGAGCGTATTTTGGGATAGTGAGCTGCAAGATGGTACTCAACAACATCAGGAAGTTTATGGCCCTCAAATGGTGTCTGAGCCAAAGCAAATGTCCACCCCAGTGATGGAGCCCCTTCCTGCAATTGCGCAAGCCTCTCCTTCCAACCAGCAGGCTCAAATGAGTGAATATAGCACCCAAGCCAACCTTAGCTACTTTCCCTTTGATGATGACATGACCCAGGATAGTATTGTTGAGGAACTTGTACAAATGGAAGAACAGATGAAAATTAACAATAGCATACAAAGTTTTAGCAACTGTGCGGAGAATTCACTGCAAGGCCAGCAACAAACCATGCAGACCACTATGATGTCTACACTCCAGACCAACACCCTGTATTACAGCTCTGCTCATAGCAGCAGCACCCCAATCCAAACACACACTCCTACACCTACTCCCACGTCTGAGATGATAGGAAGTGGTCAGGGTATGATGCACGAAAGCCCCTGTTTGCGCCTGGCCCCAACCACTCCAGTCGACAGCGCTCTTGGAAGTAGTCGACAAACTCCTATTGGCACGCCACACTCCAACTGCAGCAGTAGTATCCCACCAAGCCCTGTGGAATGCAGGAACCCTTTTGCCTTCACTCCTATTAACTCCAGCATCACTGGATACCATGATGGAAGTACTGTGTCCTCAAGCCCTGTCAAGCCCATGCAAAGACCAATGGCCACACATCCAGATAAGACTAAACTGGAATGGATGAACAATGGGTACAATAATAGTGGTGGAAACACCAACAATGGCATTAGCATTCTGCCCAGCTACCAAGACCTAGTAGATGACCACTTTCGTAAGCCTCACGCCTTCGCCATCCCAGGTCAGACCTGTCAGTCGCAAACCAGACATCATGACACTCATATCAGCCGCTTGACACCCATTTCGCCTGTCCAACAGCAAGTGGCAAGCATGGCTAGCTTCAACAAGAAAGAGGGTTTTGCAGTTCCAGCACCCCTTGACAACAAGGTCAGCTCAGGGTCTGGAACGTTTCGTTGCCGCAGCGTTAGTCCAGCAGTCAGGCAACGCAACTTGAGCGGGACCCAAAATCCCAATGTTTCCCACTCTGTGGTCTCTCCTTTCAACTCCCCTGTAACACCTGAAGTGCTAAACATCTTTTCTAACAGTGATCCTGATGCAAGCATCAGCAGCATGGCACAGAGGAGTCAGTCTGTTCCAGTCACTGTGATGATGCAGTCTGAGGTTCTACCCATGCAAGCAGGCCAGCAGATGAATACCAAAAACATCACTAATGTCCTCATCAACAAAATGGATGGAGATGGAGATGACTCTGTACGTGGCATCGGAATCAACAACATGCCGTCCAACTACACTGCCCGCATGAATCTCACCCAGATTCTGGAGACCACCACAGTGCCCAGCTTTCCTGGTAGTGCCAGCCACCAAGCTCTGATCTCGCCTTGTTCATCAGCCTTTGAGTCCCAGAAGCCTGGTTACCTCATGAAAAATGCCAGAGAGGAGCCGATGAGCTTCTCTGTAGACGAAAGCCAAGCACAATCAGCCTCAGGCGGGCACCAGCCATCGCAGCAGCAGCAGCACTTAGGCAGAAGGCAGCTCCTTGGGCAGGAACAACAGAGTCAGGACATGCTGTTGCCTCTACAGCAAAACCTCCAACAACATCAGCACCAGCAACCCTTGGATTTAGACAGAACGGTCAAAGATCTTTTACATGAGGAAAGCTTGAATGCCAGCTCTCAGCTTGTGGGACAAGGATCAGAGCTCAGTGCTGGGAGTTCAGAGTTTCACAGTGATATGCGGCTGACCTCTGAGCTTACCAGTAGCATAAATGACTTAAATACATTAGACACCAATCTTCTTTTTGACCCCAGTCAACAGCAGGGACAATATGAAGACTCAACACTGGAAGAACTGAAGAATGACCCACTTTTTCAACAGATATGCAGCGAGACTGTGAATTCTGCTGGGTTTGACTGGTTGGAGAGCAAAGACCAGGCAACAGTGGAAATGTTGGGTTAATTTGTGCTTTTGTGTTTTACTATTTGGATAAGTTTCTATATATGTTTTTCGAAGTCTCATCAATGTATGTATTCATCTCGTCGTGCAGCACCTACTGCTATAAGCCACTGGACGTCATAACACAGGTCCATATTGAAGTGCCAGGCTTAACAGAATGATTGCCCTTTCAAGATTGCCAGTTCTTTGTCTCAATGGTTAGTGAGAAGCAACCTAACCTAGGATTACTGTCACATTTTTCCTGCTCTTTCTCACCAGTTTTGCAAGACAACACGTCCGAACTTTGCTTAAGAAGTCATCGGAGACATTTAATGTTTTGTGCATTCAGTTACACAACTTTTATATAATCCTATGAATATTTTGCAGTGAAAGGGCATTGTATTGAAGATTGGAAAATAACTTCTTTTTAACCCTTTATCTTAAAAAAAAAAAAATTGTATTTTGAGGTTACACCAGCTATATGAGGTACTGTACCTCATCGAATTAGCTTTTTCACTCTGTAAACAAAATCGGTGCTTCCATGTGCAGAAAATCAGCTTTGAACATCTGTATTGTCTTTCAGTAAACAAAGAATAAGGGAAGATCCCATTAGCAATGTTAAGCTTAATATTGAAATACAGCAGCTTATACCTGCAGCAGCTGTTTACAAAGTAATACACACATGTTGGAATTCGTAACATGAACCAGCAATTTACATTTGCAGCTTTATTCTTAACGTCAACCACTATGTCAGTTGGGAAGTATGCATCTACTTGCACAAATTGTTATGTTAAATGAATAAATGAGTGTACTTTAGGAATTTACCTATGCTAATATTTAACTAAATTGAAAGGTAAAATATTGACCCATGTAGGTTTTTTCCCTCTCTAAGATGCATCTCAGGTTTCCCCAACCTTAAGATTGGAAGATATCAATCAGATTCTATCCAACATAACAGGCTGGGTTTAATTTAAACCCAATCAATGAGAAATCATGGCACTGGTAATTGCACTAGCTGGCACCTTTATATTGCATTTGCAATTTGAGTATGGTTTTGGAAATGGAAGAATTGGAATGAAATATTGGTTGCGTAATCATAACTGGTGAAACCAAAATACCAAAGTGGATTATAGTTGTGGAAAGAAAAAGAAAAGTTACAGGACAGTTGTCAAACTATCCCAAATGTTTGTTTTATTGTTAACTATGCATTTATGTGGCCAAGAAATAGACGAGTAGTCACTTTTCTGACTCAGTATAACATTTCCCCAATTGATGCTTGTCATTTGGTAGTTAGCGTAAATGAGATTCGCTGAAGTATATATTCTCTTGTGCACATGCCTTGTTTTGGCATTTTCAACGACTGTTTTCTACTTGAGCACTTCATTCAGGAACGTCTTTATAACATGCAGTAATAAAGAGCCTTTACCCCTTAATCAAAGCATTGCACCAGCTGTAAAAACATCAGGAAATGAGAATACCCAGATCACATTACTAATAAATGAGCTGAGTGCTAATTTCATCACATAGCCCCCATGCCCCCACTCGCTTTAAAAGCTGGAATGAAGACATTTAATTGAAAGGGCCATTACTGTACCATGTTGTACTGAAGTATTTGATTGGTAGTCTACTTTTAGAATATAGCGTAAGATACACTTTGTTGCGGAGTGTGGTAGTTATTAAAATCCATCTTAGCCTTACTTCCATACCAAAGACAAATTTTGTAATTACTGAGAAAAAGTAGAAGGAATTCTACCGTGTTAGCGTCGCCACTTTCAAATTCTTACCCTAGTTTTTAAGATGCATGTTTTCAAATGCATTCATGGAAGTGTCACCCAGGTTTAAATGGGGCCAAGATTTTGGGGTTGAAAGGGAAATTGTTTTATGCATAATTGTGTCGTTTATATACACCCACTGTAGCACTTGAATTTTATTTACATGACATGTCAGACTTCATGCTTCTGGTATTTATAGCAGGACAGTTCTTTGGGAATGAAGAAGGTAAACTATGGAATTTCTGTTTGTTGTGACGCTCTGTAAATATATGACACTGTATTACAAGTTTGACTAATATTCATATTGACAATATGACCATGATGATAGTGATCCAGTGGTCTTTGACAAAGTTTTTGTTTTGTTTTTGTTACAATGAATATTTTACATAACTAGACATCTCTTGTATAGATATAGCTTGTTGTGAGTTTTAATTTTCAAGCTTTTTCTCATTTATTTATTATTTGGCTTCCAGTTCTTTTTCCCCGCAGAAGAGTGTGCTTTTGTGTGAGAATATAGCATGGATTTTAAAATGTGTTGTGGTTTTTGCATATCTATCTTTTTTTTTTTTTTTTTTGCACAGGGATCTAGCAGTTAACACTGGAAATGTAACAACTGAAAATTCACAAAGTTCTTCTGGTTCTTTTTATTGCACTAATTTCATTGAGGAACTTTGAGAATTTCAGTACAATACATGAAGCCCCAGTATACTGTTTTGAAGAGCTACTGTTTGGGGGCTGCAGGGGGTGATTTAAAGTAAAGTCAGTTTGTGTACTTGTGTTCTGTTCAGGAGCCCTTTGATGATCTCATTGAGAAATGCTTACATGTAAATGAGCGAAAGCAATTGAAAAACATTTAAATAATCCACTGTTTATTTACATCAAAATCGTGAATTTGCATTTGATCAGTGTACATATGTCATTACTTTATTTACATTAACATGAGTATTTCTGTCCAACAGAAGAAAATTCACCTGTGACATAACTCCCCCCCCCCTTTTCTTAAAAAAAAAAAAAAAAAGTCTTCTAAATGACTATTTCTTTCCTCTTAAAAGTATGTATGTAAATTTTTTTTTTTTTTTTAAAGCACTACGATTTCTACTTTAATGAAGAGGCAGGCCAGAAACGTGACTGTATTATTCTCTGACTTGGTAGAATTGTCCGTTCCCCTTGTTTTTATTTCCTACCGTTGCTATTCCCTCATGTTGTTATTGTTTATGTACAGACTCTTTATGGTAGTTTAATGAAATTTGTTATGACATTTCAGCAAGATTTTCTTCGTTCTTTTGTATTGAAAGTGCTTACTGATGTTGAGATTTTTTTTAAGTGGTTTTAAAAACCAATAAACATTTTGTAAAGTATTGCAAACAAATTTGTTCTGTCTGTTTCAGACATTTGAAAAGCCAGGAATGGCTTGTGTAAAAAGAGTACAACCCAATCTCTTTTTAAAGATTAAATTATTCTGTGTAAAGATTGCAAAGCTTAGCTGAGGATGCAAGCCCTGCCAGCCTTATTTTAGAACAAAACAGTCAACCAGTTCAAGCTGCACATCGAGCATGGAGAAACGGCTCAGCCAGGTTAACCTTTATCATATAGGCTACAACCAACATATTAAAACTGACAAAACAGGGATTTATGAGAATAGACAAATATGTAACTTACCTCTTAAATATATAGGATAAAGTGTTTACAGAAGCACTGTTAGTTTCTTGAGAAGTAAAAGGGCAATTCTTTGGCAGATGATAAAAGCCACTTGCTTTGCATTCAATTTAAACAACACACAAACAGACCCATCACAAATTAACAAAACTTCGCTTGACCAGGAGATGGCACCATAATGCACTATTTTACTCCATATAGCGTCCTCATATGCAACCCTTTTTTTAAATAAACTAACATGCGACGTCGTCAAGACAACAAAAATAGTCTATAAAACATGTCATATTTAAGGATTTATTTATTCTGTAATTGCCCTGAGGGACATAATGAATGCGAGCGGATGAGCTCATACCAATCGCAGTATTTCTGGCGTGTGACTCACCGATGACGTCTTCGTTGTTTAATTTGACTGAGTTACAGCCGCAGTTTCATTTTAGTGTTGACAGCGGCGTGTGACGGGCTAGTCGCTTTTTTATTTTAACTAGATGACTTGTTGTAACAAACAGAAAACTGCGGTGGGAAGCGAATTTAACTTTTAGACTTTGTGACCACGGATGAACCATGGCTACAATAACGTGTCGAGTGCAGTACCTGGAGGACTCGGACCCATTCGTGTGCTCAAATTTCCCCGAGCCCCGAAGACCTCTGCAGTATGACCTCAACGAGCATTTGCTTTTGAACGAACAGATCGCCGGTATTCACAAACTGCTACAAGCGCCTTTGAAGGTCGGTGAACCTCATTTATTTACCTCACGAAGGTGTGCTTACCTGCGCCGAGTGTCTGCTAGGTGTCAGCGCGTGGGGTTCATTGTTTCAGCCATTAATGCTGCGCGTAGACTCTGACGATTTGGCTAAAGTTTGTATTGTTTAACAGAAGGCTTGGTTCATTCACAATAGTCCATAGAAAACTGCTGGGTGAAAGTTTATTCTATGTATGTATATATGTATCTATCTATCTATGTATCTATCTATATATCTAATCATGAACTGTGTGTATATAATGTGTTTATAAAGTACAAGTGTGTGTATATAATATTTTTTCTTAATAGTTTATGAATGAAATGAAATGTGGAAATGTTACATACTTTTTTTTTCTTAATGGGGGAAATCAAACAGCTAGATAGTATGTCCTCGGTAATTGAAATTAATCAGTTAAATTTTTTATGCTATACAAGTTTATTAAACGTAATAGTTTACACATTCAACAGAACATGGTATGTGCGCCTCCAAAACTTAAAAAGTCGCGGAACACTATTGTACTGTGAAGTAAAATGTTTGAAAGAAGTAAAGGAAGTTCTAATTTCTAGCAATAAGGACATTATGTAAACCATGTTAAAATAATGTGAACAAAAGCTTCATAGGTCCGTATATGCTGCACACATTAAAATACTAGAAATGTGTTTCCAACGGTCTTTATTTGTACACAGAAAAAACATACAAAAAGCTATTACTTGGACCATACCCCATGAAAGTACTAAAATCTACTTATTTGGAACTAATGTATATCTTTAAGTGATGCACACTCTTTAGGGATAAGGTCAAAGGTATACCTTTTGAAATGTGTATATACCTTTGACTGCTTTTGTACTTTTTTAAAAAAAAATTTATGTGGTTCTGTTTGGCTGATAAAATTGGCATGCATGTAATTGCACATGGGTTTGTGTGTGAATCCTTGAGTGCATGATGTGAGGCAATGTGAGTAGCCCAAGTCTTTGAGAGGGTCGCCAGAATTGCCCACAGCTGGAGAGTGAGTTGATGCTTGCGGAAAGGGTGGGATCTGTAAACAGAAGATAAGCTCAGCTCCTCAATCAACCCATTATTACAGCACAGCTTCAGACGTGACTCTGTATCAAACACTGCCATTCGACAACAATGACCTCTCTTTATTGTGCACTGGTTGATGGCTAATGATGGCTGTTTCATTTGTGTACAGTATATTCATATGCTATAATAATGTGAAGTGTCTCAAGGGTTATACATTTAGATTTTTACTGTTAAGTTGTAGTTGTGATGTAGTTTGTGTATTACCAGATCAAAATGTGTGAAAAGAAATGGCGACTTGTCTTCCGATTGCACATTCAAGCTTTTAGAGTCTAATATGGAAGGAAGGAAGGAAGGAAAGGACGTGACATGTGGCCAGGTATGGTTGCCCATACTAGGAAATTGTGCTCTGCATTTAACCCATCCAAG
>JAUCMS010000127.1:13676232-13692056 GCA_032357445.1 Enteromius radiatus
GTTGCTTTTTTCGATAGTAATATCTTGAAAGTTCATATCTAGATATAGATACGATAACGATATATCGTTCAGCCCTACTTTGTAGATACAAAAGCTTGTTTGAGGTTTAAATTACTATTTGTATTCATTGCTATAACATGGCCCACAGAATAAAGAATAAACTTGACCTTGCAGGTCCTTTTTTTTTTTTTTTTTTTTTTTTTTTCACAAAATCCGTGTTTCCACATGAAAAACATACAAAATTACCACATTGTGAAAGTTAAAGCTAACTTACCTTTTAAGAAATTCAGGAGATATATTTGAAATGAATGTATTTAAGATGTGAGAAACAGTTACACTGATTTTTCAAATTTTTCTTGACTAGTTTATGTCTGGTGTAAGTGCATCTTTTCCCTGCAAAAAAAAAAAAAATATATATATATTTTTTTGTTTCAACTTTGTGTCAGACATGCACATTATTTTAGCCTGCCATTGTCTGTCTGACCAAAAAACAAAACAAAAAACAATCAAATCAAAGAAATTTCCTGTATGCTTGCAGGTCTCCGTCCCAGCACATCCATCCATTTGTTCCTTTGTCGGATGGAACAGAATTTAAACAATGCTGCAGAAACTGTCAGGAAATGCACTGATAACTCTATTCTCTCTGTGTTTGTGTTTAGTCTTTGACGCTATACTTGACAAATTCCTCAATTTGAGTTATTTTTATAAACTAATGTCAACAATGAAAAATCAAATTTTTCTTCAAAATAATATTTCTTCCGTATGTCTATTAAATGACTGAGATATATCAACTTTTGCACTGGTTAAACTCTGAGGAATGCTTGGATTAAATTGACTTATTTTTCAGATGAATGGTTATTTATTATTCATTTGTTGTGTTGAAAACTTGCCAGACTTTTATGTAGAAGGTCTGTGACCCCAGAATGTTCAGCATCACCTAATTATTACAGGTATCAGTTTCACTAAATCATTTATTAGTGTTGCTTGGTAACGCACGGTCGTTGGACCCACCAAAAGACATGAATGATTTCAGACAGGCAGAGCCAGCGTTTCAGTGAGTGTGCTAAGTTAACCACAGCTTAGATTGAGTAAAACACTGAACCGCAGATCTTGAATTCTGAGTCAGCTCGATTGCATAACTTTGGATCTGTAATACTACTTATACTCAGGCTGTTTTTTCCAGATTTGTTCAGCTGTGCTCTGGAGAACCACTTTAAAACCTCTTTATTTGTAAAGAGCTAACTTCTTAATACCAGTACAGTCCATTTGTTTGTTTTTTTTAGCTACCGGTAAAAACTTTTAAAGAAATTAGCAAGAACACATTAAATAATTCAAAGGTGACAGTCTGTTATGTTTTATACTGTTACAAAAGGTATACATTTTAGGTTATTATATTCTTTTGAACTTTCTGTTCACCGATGAAACCTGAAAAAATGGATTGCCTTTTGCGCAAAAATATGAAGTAACTCATCTGATTTTAATATTGCTTAAAAGACTAAATATTTGAAGACTAAAACATAGTTGCTGCTGAAAATTCAAGCAACTTTTCTGTTTGAATATCATTTTACTATGTTTTGGGTCATATAAATGCAGCCTCAGTAAGCATAAGAGACTTGATTGTGACCTGATTGTTGAAGGAGTACTAGTAGCACCATGCCAGTGGAAATGCCATAATTTCTCATTATGAAGTGTTTTAATTGAATGGTCTCATTTTTCTAAGAGGTTCAGTGTTTCTGTGTTTGTGGGTGTGTGTGTGTTTAAAGCATACATGGTGTGTTATTTGTAAGCCTGCAAAAATGTAGTCACAGCTGGAGCTCCTTCAGGTTCGCTGAGATTGGCAAAAGGAAATACGTCATTTGAAACAGCAGAGCTTGGAAAATAGTAGACAAAATTGGGGTGTGTGTAAGGATGTCTGTGTATTTGTGACGGGGTGTATGAACCACACAGAACATTGTGAAGAAAACATAAGCCATGGATGGGTCCATTTTTAGCCACGAACGCTCTCGATGCATAGTTTCCATGCCTGTTTGCTCTCTCTTTCCATACCTTAATCCCTACCGACCCATATTCTCTCTTTCTGACTCGGTCTCCAGTCTGCTTCAGTGTAGTTTCTGTGATAATGACAAATTCACAGTATCCTTTAAATGTATTGTGCTCCAACTGTATTATCATTAAAGCAGTAAATGAATTCAAATGAACAGAATTCAGCTAGAATAATGATGAAAAGTACAAACTGTGTTTCTAAATTAAATTTACTGGGTTTAATGTGTGAAATCTTAATTCTCAAATTTTCTTCTTTCTACAGAAAAGGCAAAAAGCCCATCTTGATTCTTCGTACACAGCTCTCAGTACGAGTTCACTCCATCCTAGGTAAGAATGAACGCACTGTAATACTCTATGATGAGCATATGACTGATCTGCATGCTCATTTTATAAGCATTTGTATCTGTATTGCTGAGGTGGCAAGTACGTCATCCCTGACTTTCCATTCTGGCTGTTAGTTTAGTTTGTCTTGGAGAAGGCAAAAGTGAACCACGTTCTCCAAAAAAATGCTGAAATGGTATTATCCCTCTATAGTTTTTTCCCCTCAGTTGAGAACTCTCCAACTATATCCTTATAATCCTCAGTGACAACCTCAGGTTCAGCTGGCCTCTCATTGTAACATGGATCTGTTAAAGTAATGAACATGAGAGTTCCCCACTAATAGTTCAACTACAATAGGTTTAAGTCAGTGATTTAAATGAAAATTGATCCATTTTATCATTTATGGTCAACTGTTTTAAAGTGGCCTATAAGCAAGCATTCTACTTCCACCATCGCATAATGGCCTTCGTTTTTATTTTGTACTATTCTCTGAGGTTATCAGGATTTTTATTTAGAAGTAATAGGCTTAACTTAATTTAGAAGTAATAGGCTATTTGTATGCTCAGTTTGAATAGGCGTGGCAGATAGTTGACTCAGAAGTAAATGCCTGCTGCTATGATTGGCTAACGGCTGTGCACGTTTGACAGTCTGCGTCAGGGCTGTCCAAACTCAGTCCTGGAGGGCCGGTGTCCTGCAGAGTTTAGCTCCAACCCTAAATCAAACACACCTAAAGCGGCTAATCAAACTCTTATTAGGCATGTTAGAAACTTGTTGAGGCATGCCCTGGAGGGCATGCAGGACACCAGCCCTCCAGGACTGAGTTTGGACAGCCCTGGTCTACATCCTTCACAGATGGATTCTGCTGTAGAGTAGGTTAAAAATGCATAAATACTCGGTACACATCAAGCGTTCTGTTCAACAGACAAAGCAATAGTGATAATGTAATAAAAACAGTTACTCACACTTTTGTTGCTACGTTACTGTGAGGCTCAATGTAATCGGCACAGCATTACCTTTTAGTTTCAATCCTTTTTGAAAATCACATGTCCAACTATGCCTTGTTTGTAAATGAATCTGTAGTAAAAATGAAGTGAACAAAGGACAAATTTGTTACTAATGCATGGTATGAGGCACTACTAGCTTCTTGTCCTCAGAGCCATCTTTATTGTTTGGTTTCTACATAAAATTGTGCTTTCGTCTCTCTTGTAAACACTACATGTGTGAATCAATGGTGGGGCTAAACAGGCAGCCATGTAGAAGCAGACGTTGATCATCTGCAAAGGCGATGTTTAGCCACGCTATTAAATCATTATAGAAGTGTACATTTCACAAGCTGTTGTTTTGGCAGACGGCCTTTAATATAAGCTGTTTTTAGACTTGCAAGAAAGTTTTGAGTTCTGCAACCTACAGGATGTTTTTATAATACAGTGACCCTTGTATGTCAAAAGTTCAAGGGAACTCTGATTTTTCAGTTCACGGTCCATTTAAACAACGCTTGTGCAACTACTTTGACCGTTAAGCTGTTGTTGAGTGAATTATAGTGATGCATGGTAACAATAACAATCCAGAAATTGTTCACGCTCCTTCATTTAGTCTTTGGCTCAGCTAGGTCAATATAAACTTAAGGACAAAACATGACATCTCTACACTCTTTAACCACCAAGCCACAGTAGCTTGACTAGATTCCTCCACATATTTAGAAAGTGGAGAATGAATGGGATCCGATAAATGTGACCAAACCAGAAAACCCCATTTATAATCAGCATGCCCATCTGCACTGCAGGTTTTAGGTATACACAAATTAATGTGATGGTATAACAGTTAAATGTTCACTTAATTTAAATTTATTTTTATTATTTATTTAAACTATTATTGTGTTTTTGTTGCAGATTATTTGTGGATATAAAAAAAGTTACCAGGGCTTAGTCATGCCCCTTTTATTAGCTGTCATTTTCATTTGACTTGTGTGAACAGATGAGAAAATGGCTATGGAAACCTAGTGATACCCTCTGTGTCTTGTCTTGTCTTGTCTTGTCTTGCACTCAATTTTGCTGATTTGTTTATTAACTTACGCAACATGTTTGAATGGTTGTTGCTTTTTGAGTGTGATACAGAATGTGTGCGTGTGTGTGACACAAAGAGAATAACACAACTTAAGACAGGACAGACCGGTCCAGCCCTGGGGTTTCTGGGTCACTGTGATACAACACTCCCAAATGACTCTGTTGTGCTGGTGGTGCTGCTTTTGTGGTCATGCACAATAAATAATGATTTAGCAGTTTTGCACAGTAGACTTTTATTTCTATACTAGTGCCTTGTGATAATTGAGTTAATGGTGAGTCCTTGTAATTGTGTTGTCAGGAATATCATGTTCAGGATGGAATTTAGTTGCGTTTCCTGTTTATTTTCTTTGTGTCTCTGAGTGAAGTGTTGCTCTTTTCAGATTGGAGATGTTTTCCCCTCTGTTTTGATCATTTGAAATGGATGAAAAAAAAAAAAAAAAAAGAAATTCTTGGCAGTTTTTTTTTTCTTTAACTTTAAATGTAATCACATTGGGATCAGTTTAAATCAAAGAGCACATTAATCGACCCCCACAGAGCTGTTGTAGTTTCTGGCATACTTTCACTATGCTTGCGCTTTCACTCATTTGTTACAAACAAGTGGCCAGGCTCTGTTCCAGTTCTCGCTGTGACTGCATGATCACATGACTTTTGGCTTTTGCGCATGAGCCATCAGCGCTCTATTGATGCTGTCAGTGCCAGCTGGCCCAGCCAATCACATGGAAGTAAAAATAGTGGCTGATTTTTACTGAGATCCAGCATTTTAATGAAGCCATTGTTATTAGTCACGGCTGTTTATTTTTTTTTCTGTTGGAACTGAAACATGCTTGTCTCTTGGCTAATAATTATATCTAGTGAAATGGGGAAATTTTACATAGTTGTCTTGTCTTCAAAATCATGCATGATATTTTATCATAGCTATGCATATGAATAGGTCCTTAGGCTTCCTCCTCCAGTGACATTTTTAAATTGTTCTTAGCCCAGCTTGCTTTTCCCCATTTTGCACAATTCACATTTTAACTGTAAATTGGAATTTCTGGGCTTTATGACGCTTTGTTCTTCCTGATATTCAGCAAGTTCGCTCATTTTCTGTATGAGAACACTGTGTTCCTTTCCATTCCGTATCAAGGGTGTCCTCTGTTGCTCTCCACTGCAGACATAATTTATGGAAATGAAAGAATCTGCTGAGTTACTTCCCGGGTATCTGAAGTAGTGTGTAAAATACTTAAATATCTATTCAGGATAGAAAGACTACTGGCTTTTCAACTTGTACTGTAATTCCACTGAGGATTATCTATATCTGATGTACACATTGTGTCTCTAATAACTGCTTCTGTAAACTTTAAGTTACAAAATCAGTTAATTAAAAAAACCCTTCTTTGATAACAACCACAGACCCTATCCCGGTTTTAGACAGCCTTTATCTCCTTCTGTTTTCCTGTTATTTTAGAAATAAGCTGATGCTGCATCCTTTGTCTTATTTTCATATGAACAAAAATGTCCTTTTGGCGAGGAATTTTAATGGAAAAACAAGTTTTGTCAGTTTAAGAACATTTTGCTTTTTTTTTTTTTTTTTCTCCTACTGAGTAAATGGATTAAAATGGCACTTTGCACAGTTCCCACAAAACAATGTAATTCGTCATATCCTTTACTCAATCAAGGGTTTTGTTTTCTACTCTGCCAGTAAAAGTTAGAAGCTTTCCTCGAAAAACCTCAGCCTGCAAGTTCTTACAACATTGATTCTTGCTGCAACTGCATAAATTAAGCAATATCATTTTATTGTCTCTTGCATATCCAGTTGTCTTGTTGCTTGTAAACATGGAATGGATTCAGTTAGGAACTGAAGAATACCCCACAATACTTTAATTTAGCGTATTTTCTATTTTCTTTCTAAAAATCTCTATGCTCTGGAAACCCTGGATTGTCAAAAGTTTGATTTCCAGACCTTATATGTAATGTAAATTAATGGCATTGTATCGCAACACATCATTTGCATCCCTAAAAAAATATTTATTTCTAAATAAGGCATGTCCAGAGAGTCATATAGAATATAGATTAACAATTTTCCATCACATTGAATCGCATTGTTGAATCGAATCGAACACTAATTGCACTGCATATTAACATCTCCATTGATATCTATTCCACATGTCCTTTCTGTTGAAGTCGCTTCACTGTAGCAGCTCATAAATTTACTAATTCAACAAAACATTGGCAATTGAATGGATTTTAATGTGTAGACAGAAAGATCACAATAATGGTGTGGCAATTTTCAAAGTGTTTCCAAAGTAATTCTGTGTAGGAGGAACAGTGTCATTTAAATTGGCCAACAGGAAATGCCATGCTGCAGATAGGTCATCCCTAAGGCCTCATGCTTCTATTTCCGACTGTTTATGAGAGGCTGGGCAGTAGCACATACTGTTCAAATTTTAGCAAAGCCACCCATATGTCTGTCATTAGCATCGATTCTCTAACACCTTTACAGGCCCCTCTCCTTCACATAGACCCGTCAATGAGAACCACAGGTCATAGCTTTCATTGTCACTAACATTTTTTTTGTAAGTGCCATTTCAAACCTTGAAGTGTACCACATTGTGCCAAAACAGAACAGTTGAGTTTATTTTTATATTTGATGCCACCCTGCACACAGTTAACCCTCTTAAATGCCTCGAAAATGTCTTCTTTCATCTACAGCTTGAATATTTAACCCTCTCCAACTCACAGAAGAAGCAAAGTGACTTCTGAATCTAACTAAACTTTTGTTGGCTGATCTGCTTCAAATCCCTGTGTCTCCATACTGCAGGGTTCCCATAGTCATAGCAAACCTGGGGAATTTCCAGGGCTATATATATATATATATATATATATATATGAATCTACCTCTTTTATTGTGTCCTTAAAAGGTATAGTAAACCCAAAAATAATCCATAACTTTCTTCTGTGGACCTCAAAAGATGTATTTTTTCTCCCATACAATAAAAAGTCATTGGGTTCAAATATTGTTTTGACCCATATGAAAAAACGAGTTACAACATGTTTTATGTTCAGTTCATGTAAATGATTTTCAATGGTTGGTGAACAATTACTTTTCTAGGGAAATGAATGCATCAAAATGCCTCTGATATCAAAGGCAACCTCTAAACCTGTCTCTGATTTCTTTATGTCAGCTGCTCATGTTCAGACTTGTTGGTTCACTGTGTAGTGTGTGATATAATTCTCTGAAAAATGAGGTTATAATCTGGATCTACATCTATTCCACATGCCCCTTCTATTGAATTTGCTTCACTGGATCAGTTCATACATTTACAAATTCAATGCTAATGTATAGTCACAATTGGCTGTCTTTTTTTGGGTTGAATCGTTCTTATTAACCTCAGACCTCAGGATTTTCCACCATCCATTGCTCTAAGATGGTTTTCTGAGCATGGCTGCCAATGTTTGGTCCACAGGGACAAGGATCCAGACATACTATTGGAGTCTATTTATAAAGAGGATTTGTGTAGTGGCACAATGCTGTATGGCAGTAAGTACTCTATGTTCAGTTTTATTTTTTATTTTATTTCCTCCCCTTCTGCCTAATCAAGAGCTGATGTGCCAATACATGTTCTGTGGATTATCTAAGTATGCAAAACCCTAAAACATTTTTCCATGATGCTGCAAATCCGATTTTAGCTCCATATCTTTTTCTTCTTTCTCTCTGTGCCCACGTTGTTTATGAGCATTACAGCTTGATCTCTCTGTGACAACTTTTCGTGCCTTGTGTTCCTTGTCCATCTGAGAGACTCTATCTAAAGCAATGCGCTCACCACAGAAGTATTTTACATCCCTGTGTTGGCATCTCTCTGGGGACTCCTCATAGACTTTGGTGACTCATCTGGATCACAAGTTTTCATACCTAAATAAAAACTCCATAACACTAAGCTGCTGGTGTCATACTCAACTACAAGTATGTGCTGAGGTAAAGTCTGAATTGGGCTTTGGCTGGAATACGTCCGGTGGATGTACTTAGTCATTACCCCAGGAAATCCTGCATGCGTGTCCATCAAAGTTTGAGTGCGTTTGTCCAACTACACAGACCATGCCTGTAGCACTAATAATAGTGTTAATAATAATAATAGCAGTGGTGAGCATTGAATTGTCTTCATCCGGAAGTTTCATAGTTTCAATTCCCAAAATTCTGGAAAGCAACTTTTTTTTTTTTTTTAAATATTCACTTGAAGTCTGTCCTGAGTTTTTAATTTTATTATTTAAGAACAGTTGTGTTGTTGTTGTTGTTTTGCATTTTCACAGTTCTGTTTTTTGTTAATGTTCACATTACATGCAAGTGAACACACAAAATATTTAATCTTCTTTTTTTTTATTTGCTTAATTTAGATTTGTTAAATTTAATTAATTAATTTAACATTACACTCAAATTCAATATGAATTATTATTTGTATTATGTCTGTGTGTAAGATTATGTCTACACCTCCTCTTATACTGGAACAATGTGAGTCTGCAAAGAGGGGGTAAAGGCAGTGGATAATGACCTGCTGGTAAACGATAACAAAAAAGACAAATTATGCTTAGTCCATGCTTAATCCAATTTGCTTGTTAGCAAAACAAAGTAATGGGATAGATATCCAGGGAAAAGTCCAACAGTCACTTTGGATAGAATGTCTGCCAAATGCATAAATTAATGCGCACGTCAAATATTTTGTTTGCATTTTAGAAGTAAAGCCTACAAACATGGAGCCTTCAAGCAAATTACATAAAACTGACAGTCATTTTGGAAGGGTCCCAAAGACATTTTAACAGTATTTAAGCTTATCTTCAATCAATATAAAGATATCCTTCTCTCTCTCTTCATGCTGTGGTGTTCTTGGCTCAACCTTAGCAGTTGTCCTTTGACCAAATAAGTACTGCAAATAGTTTTTAATATTACCAGAACATAAGCCGTGTGTGTGTGTGTGTGTGTGTGTGTGTGTGTGTGTTTTATTTATTTATTTATTATTTTTTGGTAAGAGACAAGAACATTACGAACATACAGAAATGTGTGGTTATTTTTATGATATAATCTTGGGTCATGAGTGCAACTTTCTTGTGGGTTGTTATGTCTACTCACACCTGGCATTAGTTTGAAGTCATTAGGTGTTAGCGTCCTAAAACCACTGGTTTTAGGGCATGTCATTATTCTTACAGAACAGAGGCCAAGATCCCAAGATCCCTACTGCAATAAGTGGGGCTTGAAGTTAAAGAAGGCTGTGAGTGATACAAATCTGTTCATGTGAACTTAAGTGGACACAGATACCCAAAAACAGCACAACTCTCTGGCTGGTAGACAAAGATATCAGTGCAGAAATTACTTATTAGAGCACTCACTTAGCTTAAGCTTAACACATGCTGATAGTGTGACAGAGAAATCAGTAAAGAGGCCATCATTTTACACGCTGTTCACATTTAATCATATAGTAAACTTTCCCATGGGGCAGTTTAAGTTTAATCCTATGACTTTAGGTTGTCCTGTAACAAATATATTTTTATTGGGCTAAGCATAATTTCCGTTTTGTTTTTTTGTGATCATGGCCTGTTACGGTTACTGTTGATCATGTCTTAAACATGGTCTTCTGAATTCTGGGAATTATTTAGATTACTCTTTTTGGCAATGTGCTCTGTGCATGCTTTCTGTTGATGCAGATCACACAAGAGAGAGTGTTTTTCTAGTTTGCCCTTATAAGGCTGTACAGGATCTGACTTTAAATGTACTGCAATCAGGTAACTGAAAGCACAATCTGACCTATATTAAATGCCTAACCTATGACCTTTTGTTGTGTCACTGCTTAAAGTGACCCTTATCCAGACTTCACGAGCGCATTAAACTGTCCTCCCTGTCATTAGTGAAGTTTATTTTGTTAACTGCTGACAAATAGAGCATTTCTGTATAGCCATCATTTTGACCTGTAGTGTTAACTATTTCTCTGCTCTAGGGTAGAAGCTTTTTCAAATGTTGTGCATTCATTTACTGAGGTACAAGTTTGTTTCCATAGTCTTGCCAAGCTGCCACTGAGAATAACGCTGATGCGTTTGGCAAGCAATGCGGTAGTGGTTAGCTTTAGCTTCATTCAAATGTCAAGCCAGTAGTAACCTGTAGAGAACATTTGTTATGCTATATTCAAATTTTCAGGTTCATCTGTGTTCAAGTTCTCAGCCTGATTTTAAAATTTGGTAATGCAGAACTTAAATGCCAAAGAAGGCCCTTCATGTAGAAGTTAATGCGGTTCATATGATGATGTTTGATTGTTTTGCTCTGACTGGCTTGCGATTATGTATTACATAACTATTGAGATCTGTCCGTTATGCTCAACACAAGGCTACAGTTACAGATTAACATCATTGTTGCTAGATTGGGATTGTTTATGTCATTGCTTTTGTAAATATTTGGTCCAGCTGATCTAGCAGTATACTGTTTTCAGATGGTTGGTTTCAAAATGATGTCTTTACTCTTCCCATGTTTCCGTTTCCTGTCCGTAATGGCTTCCTGTGCTGGAGCCTTCATACAATGGGCTTGACTTGTGAAACACCCTTTGTCACAGTATTGCAGAACTGCAGCCTGACTAATAAATTCCCATGGTGCTGAACCCATAGCTTGTACACATGCTCTTTCGACAGGCTGGCAATTGCTTAAATCAGATGTTATCACTAACACAGTTAGTACTCTGATATGTTGTGCAGTATGGATATTACTGTTTATCCTAATGCTTCCTTTTAAATCGTGTCCTTGAACTGATTCTGCGGTGTGAAGATCCGTTATACCTAATCACTTATTTTTGTCAAACCTTAGATGCATAGCAAGTATCTTCAAGTATGAAGGCAGAGGCCATGTGTGAATAATCTCATTCAGTGTGACGTAAAGAATGTGCCAAGTCACAGTTTCTCTCAAGGATTCGGTGTCCTCTGTCATATTTGGTTTTGTCACTCGCTTACCCTCAGATGAACCTAGAACGATCCTTTTCATCAAAGAAGATTTGAACCAATACTGTATAAATTATTAAATCTTCAAACAGCCATTGTTGACAGTAATTTAATAAAGATCTGGTGGTAATGACATTTTAATTATGTTAAATTATTAAATATAATTAAATATTTTTTAAACTTTTTTGAGTAAGGGTCAATGTGCAATCTGTTGTATAAAGTGCAAGAGGTTCCTTTTAAACTCCATTTGTTTTGGGGCTTTTCATAGTTCTCCTTCATGATGTGATTGTAGCTGTTGTTATATGACTGGGTTTGATAGCTTACAGAATACATGGTTAGGAAAAGCAAGAAATTACAATAGCAAAACTGTCTAATTTATCAATCATCTATATGCCTTGCATTGCTGATCGTGTAACAAGTGAGTTTGGATAAAAGATCTCAATTCACTTTAATGTGTTTGTTTGCTGTAGACTAAGGGCACATAAGGCATCAGACGAACTCCCAGATCCTTTGGTGCTTGCATGTTTGTGTGTGATATCCTACTTTTAGAATATCCCTGCTTTGTTTTCTCTTTCACTTTCATAATCTTTTGCCCACATGCCTTCACTTCTTTTCTTTGCTTCATTCTTCTCTCTTGAACACAACTGTGGCTATCTAGGGGAACATTGATGTACAGTTTTAGACTGAAAAGCCTGGTTTATGGTACCACATTTGCTGACAGTAAAATTCTTGGCAGATCTATTAACCTGTATAATAAGAGGTTGAATATAATTTATTGAAAGGCTATATGCTCGCATGCAAAGAATGTGCTAAGTATATATTTGTCTAAGTGAGATGTTGAGGGAATTGTTTTAAATGTGTGCGCCACACTCTCTCCATGAAACTATACTTCCTTCTCTCTGTGTGTGTGTGTGTGTGTGTGTGGCATATGACATCCTGGCTGCTTGTTGTAACAAGCAGCAGCAAAACTAAATTTTCACATGTTTGTCATGAATTCCATTTGCAAATGTAAAGATCATGTGAGCAAAAGTGTTTACTCATCATCTGTAATGTCTGTGTTCCTTTGACACTGAAATTTGTGTGTGCACTGTATGTGTGTGTAACATTATCAGTAGCAAGCAGCTGTCTGTGGTGGACCACATCATTCTCCATGCTGTCATGGACTTTACCACTGAGCTTAGATGCCTAGCTGAGAGACACAAACACACACACACTCTTGTCTGTCTGTACCCCTTTAATTGGCAGTCTCTATATTTCACTCTTTCTCCTTTTGCATATTTTCAATGCGTACAGACACACACACACACACACACACTATATATATACACAGGGATAGTAACTACAACAGAGCACATCATAGTGACCGACTTTTGGTCTTTTCGTTGTCAAAACAGATCACCAAAACAAATCATTATTAGAAACCCATGTATTTGCTAAAAGCAAGAAGCTTCTCATTTGATGTGCGTCTTGACATAACATCAAGAGAACCAGTGGCCAGTGATATTCAGTTCTCATTGGACATTAATTGGGACACATACTGTACAAATATTCTTTGTTCATAACCAGCCTGGTTTTGTGAATCAAGATGACATCAGTGTTGTGTTTTTTTTTAAATCATGATTCATGCCAGATATACATCTGTCGAGTTGAGAAAGTTTAAAAGTTAGTAATGCATATTAATATTTACATAAACATTTATCACACATTAGAGCTTTAATACTTTTATGTGTGCGAGACACTGTTTGCTGAGTTTTGGACCTTTTAACCAGCAAGTTTGTTTACAAATGATGCTATTTCCAGGCATTGAGGAATGACGGTTTATTAAGTATCTCTGCAAATTTTCCAAATAAACAGTTGGTGAAAAATGTGAATCAGTCAGAAAATATAAGAGAGGCTGTTTGTAGCACAAGTTGTGTGAGTGCATCAGCTTGTATTAGCTATTTGAGGTAGATCATGTGTTTCTGCCATGCCAGTTTCTTTCAATTCTCTCAGTAGGCACAGGCTAACCAGCTGGACTAAAAGATCTGAGCACAAACTTACGTGTGTGTGTGTGTGTGTTTTGGTTTATATATCATGGTGGAACTTAAACATGAATACACACAAACTTATGGGGATTGGTGGAAACCTACAGTAAATTGTGGTCCCCATGGGTAAAATCTTCTTAATCATACAAAACAATTCTATTTGAGAAAGTAAAATTTCAGAAAGTTTCCTGTAAGGGGTAGGTTTAGGTGTAGGACGATACGGTTTATACAGCATAAAACCATTATGCATATGGAGAGTCCCTAAAAGGGTAGCTGACCAGACCTTTGAATTTCACACGGCTTTAATCCATGAGTTGCACCACATAGTGAAGGAAATGAAAGTTGCTCCGAGATGTTTGAAAATGCTTATCAAGAAAATAAAACATTGTTTTAAAGGCGTGTTTAATGGTTTTACTTGAATGTGTAATGACTAACCTGTCAATCAAGTGCTGAACATGTGAAAGGTATTTATATGACAGGAATGACAGTTTACAAGCAGTCAGTGAAACCACCTCTCATTTCCTCCAGGTAAGTTATAATTCTTAAGATCTGATACTTAATGAGGCCTTGTTTTATCAATACAAATGCTTTGCATTTTTTTTTTCCCTCCCATTCTCTCATGGATGGGGTTTTGGTTCCTTGCCGCTGTCGTCTTTGGCTTGCTTAGTTGGGGACACCTGATTTCTAGTGATCGTCGTCTTGACTACAGAGACCGTCTCTGCATTTGATTTATCAGATTGATAAATAACCAGTTTTTCTCTTTTCTCCCTCTTATAGAGAAGTTGTATAATTCCCACGGTCCTGAGCTTCGGCGGTCCTTGTTTTCATTAAAGCAACTCTTTCAAGTAAGATCATGGAAAACACACACAACAGATTTTTTTTTAGAGAGAGAAATCTATATGTGAGTGAGTTGGATACGGGCAATGAAATGTTACCAATACTGAGAGTCAGAACAGAACAAAGTGCAGTATAGACTGAACTGAATGACTGACAAACCTTCTCTCTTCCACAAGTACTGTTATTACAGTGGATTATAAATTTAGTCTAAATTGTAAAAAAATATACACCCATATTAATGGAGATCCAAAACTATTTGAATTGTATTTTTTTAACATTGTATGCAGTTGCACACAGATGCATATCTTAATTCTGTTTTGTTTTGAACAGGATGATAAGGACTTGGTTCCAGAGTTTGTGATCTCTGAGGGACTGACATGTTTCATTAAAGTTGGTGCTGAGGCAGATCATAACTACCAGAACTACATTCTCAGAGGTTTGTAATCAACATCACATCTTTATTGAAACATGCAGAATTACTTCAAAATAATTCATGCATGCCTCCATTAACATGTGTAACATTTGTAGGAGGGTTATTGATAGTTCTTTCACTAATTATCATTGACCTGACATGACTTGATGTGTGTATGTCTGTCAGAGTTTCTAAAAACATTCTAGTATGATATATTTATTATGCATGAACACCAAACATCTTGCATGCAGGCTTCAAATAGCACAAAGGATTTTGCACATTTTTGGCTAAGTAGGCCATCTGTAACAGGAAGTTTATACTGGCTGGAATTAGACCAGCAAACAGGAAAGCTTTAGGACAAATCACTAGATCCTTAAGGACACTCTGGGACTGTACAATAAACTCTGCTGTCCTGTTCCCAGCTCTCAGTCAGATCATGCTTTTTGTGGATGGAATGAACGGTGTTGTGAACCACAATGAGACAGTACAGTGGCTGTACACACTGACTGGCAGCCTGGTGAGTGACTGCAAAAAAACACACTACAGCATCTGTAAACACTGACAGCAATATAGTATTAGTGCTCTGTTCCATCAGGGGGCTGTGTAGTAATACTCCTTGACATTTTAATACCACAACATGCCAGCTGATTAAAAGTCAATAGGTCCATGTTCATAAGTTAATTGTATGTGATAACCATTCGGTTCCTGAGGGTTGGATTACATTTACTGTAAATTAACTCACTGAGCAAATGCTAAATTATCCAAAGATAAAGGAAGAGAAGAAAAGAAATGCAGTTCAGCAAAACAGTCAGTTCAGCCTAAGGCTAATAAGCAAAATAAATAAGTTTAGACAGAAAGGAACAAGCTAGTGCAGAGATGTTGGTGTGAATCTGGAGCAAATTCAAGTATTTACTTGCAGCCTTCTAGTTATTAAAGTTAAATATTAGTACTGTGGGAGAATAGTTTGCCAAAGCCACCACAGAAATGTTTATTACTAGTTACTGATATTAAAATGGTCAGATATACAGGTCCTTTTCAAAAAATTATAAATTATAAAAATTGTAATGTACTGATAAACATTAGACTTTCATTTATTTTTGATTCATTACACACAACTGAAGTAGTTCAAGCCTTTTATTGTTTTAATATTGATGATTTTGGCATACAGCTCATGAA
>JAUCMS010000127.1:13695648-13731639 GCA_032357445.1 Enteromius radiatus
ACCTTGATTAATCTCACCTGCCTATAGCTTACAAGTAATCCTGAACATCTTAATAAGCTGGTTCAGGTGCGTTTGATGAGGGTTGGAGCTAAAATTTGCAGGACAGCGGACCTCCAGGACCAGGATTGAGAAGCCCTGGTTTACACTGTTGACCAGTCACTTTGTATATCCTTAATTACCGTGTAACCATTTCTATTCATTTGCCGTTTACCTTCCTCTTCTAATTCAGTGCTGCATATTTTCTCAGTGGCTCTGGGTGGTTGGGACTGTTTTTCTGATTCTTGCTGATGTTTTGGTCTTGTCAACATATTAACCCTCTGTTTGTCCATGTAACCACCATCACTGTTCCTCCTCTTTCTCTCTACTTCTGTTTCTTCCCTCCCACAACTCCTTGGTCATTCACTAGGGGGCGCTCTTTTATGAGTCAGTACATAGCTCACATGGGGATTTCTAGACGGAGGTTAAAAAAGGAGAGGTCTATATCAGAGGAAACCTCAAGCATCTCCAGCAGGTCTGTATCACATTTACATCACTTTCTGCTTTCGAACTTTGCACTAATTGTTTGGTGTTTGTTGAACTTGCCCTGGCTACTGATCTGAGGCCAGTTTAGAGCTCATGTTATATTTAAAGTGAGCTGGAGTTTTGATTTTTGGATTGAGGTTGTAGATCAGCAAGCCAGAGTGACTTCAACAATAAATTCATCTCATTTCAAACTTTTCTGAACTAACAAGAATTGCAGCATATACATTTTTTCCAGTGTCTTTTATTATATCTGACATTTAAAACATCAGAAATTTAAAACCAATAGCCACATAAAACAATGAAACTGAATATAAATCTGACATAAATGCACTCTGAACAAATTGAGACTGGGTTTTTTGCAGCGAGTATTTGGCAGTGGCAGCAGAGGATTATTGTAGCGCACTAAAGAAGTTCTGAATGGTGCGCTCTCAAGCAGAAGAAGCTTTCTGCTCACTGCAGCCATGATGTCAGCTCATCTGCGAAATGATAAATAAAAGTGCTGACTCTAATAAAGCTGCAGGAGGGTTTAAAGCGATCCATCTGAAGAAACAACACATGCAGTATATTAGATTAGCAAAGTGCTGTTACAGCTGGCCAGGGCTGATGGTGTTTTATTACAAATAATACTGAATTAGTAGTAATAATATGAATTGGTAGCATTTATGACTACTGCTATTACTTATACTTTATTATTATTATTATAGATGTAGAATTAGATTTTATTTTGGGGGGTTTTGAAAAGTGACAGGAAAGACTTAAATTGTTACAGAAATTATTAAAAATGTTAAAATATATTCTGTAATTTGAATTTTCTGTTCAACAGGGAATACTGAAAATATACTAACACTAATAATAGTGGGCACCATTTCTAAAGCATCATGGGAGACGGAAGTAATGAGGAATATTAAGTTTTACCATCACAGGAATTACATTTTAGGACTCATTCAAATAGAAAAATAGAGTACAGTTCTATTGTAAAATATTATTTGAGTATTTAAGTATTTAACTGCATTTATGATCAAATAAATGCAGCCTTGTTGGGTAAAAGAGGCTTGCTTGACCCAAAACCTTTTAATGGTAGTTTATGTAGATATTAATAAAGATTAATAAATGCTATAAAGTTATTTGTGGTTAGTTCATGTCGAAAGCACAAACATGTTAAAATGTAAATAGTTTTCCCCAAAGGAGCTGTATTAGCATTGTACCTGTAAGAAAACTTTATGTATTTATATATTTTGTATATAATGCAAATACTGTGTATTTTAGGGTGGATGGAGAGATGCATATTTACTGGCATGCACATAGTTTTTGTGTTTGTGTATGTGTGGACCTCATTCACATCAGACTGCCCATAGTGTGCTATAGCCTAACTAACTGTCTCTCCACAGACCATCTTTCACCGAAACAGACTCTCCTCAGCAGAGCCCTTCCCAGACGGGAACAGAGCAGCCCAGCCTGACGGAGGGAAAGCGAGTCTTCAAGTAAGTAAGCAACTGATTCTGTGATGGGAGGAGTGAGGGGAAAAGGCAGAGGAAAGAGATGTGAGGTGTACGAATAACAGAAGGCAGGGCATGGGAATATTTGTGAAGAACTTAAAGGTCTTGAAGGAGCAAAACAAAGATGAGTTGAATAGCGTGAGCTGTTTTGAACAATGTGATAGATAATAATTTATATGGGGATCCACTGCGTTAACTGTGCAGTTATAGGAAAATAGGTAAGTCTTCAGTTTTTGAGGCGTCAAAAAATACTGAATTTATTAAAACTGTTGAAGTGTTTAGTTAATTGTTCCCTCAGTGTATAATTTACTCTGGATTATTCCTCTTATTTTCCATCTAATGCTAGGATCAGGTGTGTTTCTTTCTTTTATCTTTATACTTCTGCATAAATATTCTTTTACTCTATTTTTGGAGCAGATTTGCGTTCTTCAATATGTCCTATATGTCTATTTTTTTCTTTTCGTTTTTGGCAATTACCTGATTTACCTATCTTGTTTTCTCTCTTTCTCTCTTTGTGTGTATTCTCTATGTCTTTCCCCATCCATCATTCACCGCTCTCCTCTCTTCTCTTCTTTTTTCTCATAATATTTGTCACATCTCCTAATCTCTTCCTCCACTGCTGTGGCGCCCAACATTCCTGCGCTTTGCTTCTTTCTCTCCTTTTACAGACAGCAGCAGGCAGACAGTGTTTGGTGAGTAGCTGCAGTGTGGCCAAAGAATGTGGCTTTTGGAGGTGCTAGCACTTTAAATCAGTCTTAGTCATTTTGGGGAGACTAAGTCAGAGGGGAGGGTTGGAGGAAACAACTGCTGGCCGGAAATTTTAGAATAAATTGAATCGATCCATTATAACGGATATATAAGACTTATCTAAAAAAACCATTAATAATTAAATAATTATTGTATGTTAAACTTTTTTTATTTTATAGTTTGCTATGCTACTTTGAATTGTCTGATTTCTGATAATTTTGACAAAACAGTGCAGAATATTTAGCAAAGTTTATAAGTGAGAGAGTTACTTTTTTATTGTTATGTATGGACAATAATTCTTTACTCTGTGGCCTTTTCCTCCTCATTGTCATTCTTTATTCTTTAGATAAAGTTCTTATTTCATCTCGGGTTACTACTCAAAGATGCCTTTATCTCCTGCCTTTTTATGAGCTGCAGTCATATCCTCATTCATGGAAAAAATTACTATTGTTCAAATTGCCCAAAAAAAAAACCCCACAAAGCAGATTTTTTTTCAAAGCTTAAAAGCAAAGTTAGACCAGATGTGGTGTAATGTGCACAGGTTTTTCTAAAGGTATCTATACGTTTAGTGAGCCTTGTGCAGTGTAGTTAACAGGAGTGATGTGGGCGAAGTGTGTAAATTGAAGTGTTTTTCTTCAGTCCAGAGAGTGTGAATAGAGACTTGCCGGTTCTGAGGAATTATGCGTAAGTATACTACAGCTCTGTATGGTTATAGGCTCTCTTTCTGCAAACTTTAGCATGCAGCCAGGTGTTTGGGGTCTAACTCAGCTGCTGTGCTCAGAAACTGAGGCTGTGTGTGAATATTAACCTTCAGTTTTGCTATTTATTTTTAAGTTTTAATTTTATGATTCTTTAATATTAATGATTCTACATGGGTAGAAGTAAAACGTATTAATGCAGTGGCATTGGGTTTAACCATTTCATTCTGATCTGCTTTACTGCCTTTTAAATAACAAAAATAAAATGTTTCATCATGAATATGTCATTCAGATGAAGCAGTTTATTCTCAGCACACACGCCTCGGTGTAACTCGGTGGAGTTAATCAAACCTGATCAGCATGGTGGTCATTAAAACAAATAATCATACAGAATCTAAGCTTAAAAATAAAAGAATGGGAAATTGTGGGGAATAATTTCTAAGATTAAATGTATATTATGGTGGTGGGTTTGGCAGACATAGTGCTGGGTTTCTGTGATGGGTTGCAAGGGATTGTTTTTAAAATTGAATTAATTTGTTTATTTAATCCATATTTCTAAACAGTGTATGTTGATGTGTTTTCTCTTTGCTGTATAACTGCACGGTGTAATAACTTTTTAAAGTAATTGTTTTTTTAGCGTACTAAATAGAAGAAAAGTTTGGACAAAGAACGTTTTCAGTCCCAAAAGCTTACATTTTTATTATATGCCATTGTGATTTGAACTAGTTTATGGTTTGACTGTACTCAGCAAACACTCATTTCAGAGCAGGTCTACTATATATAACTTATCCTCTGAATCAGAACACTTATGTCACCCAACCCTCTATTTACAGCTCAGTAAATGAGTGCTTCTTCTCTGTTGACTTTTATAGAGACAATTTCTTGCGTAGTCTGGCTGCATCCCAGTGGGAGAAGAAAAGGAAGTCATACAGCGCACATGAGAGACCTTCTCTAAGCGAGAGTGTGGCGTCTGCAGACATAGAGCCATCTACTGAAGCCGAGCAGTCGGTCTCCAGCTCAACCTCCACAGGTGCTAATTCCCTGACCTTCTTATCCTTTCAGTGTCACACTGTTGTTATTTACAATGTCCAATATACTTCTTCCTTTTCATTTACACTACTCCTTGTCTCTGTCTGGTTGTTCTCTTCCTCTATTTGCCTTTCTATCTATCAAGACTCCAGTTATGATGTGATCAGTGAAGCTTCACTAAACCTGAGCGCACATGACTGTGTGAGCGTATTTGTGGACGTTTATTCGTCTGTTTGTGTGTGTGCACTGTCTTGAATAATTACGAACTTGTCTACACTGTGTATGTCAACTCCTCGAGGTTACTGCACATACTGTTAATCACCTGGAATGTGCTCTGATTGTTCTAGAGCACGATTATGTAATGTGTCCTGCTGAGATTCTTAACTTTCTGTAATGTTCCAACTGTGATGGTTCTGACTCATTTTTAGAGGTGCACACTTTAATTATTGCTTGCTTGTGTGTCGTCAAGTTTATGTCAAGCATGGATAGGAAGTTGCCTAATTTAATGTTGTAAGGTTGGATTCTTGATGCTTATTAATTGTTATTAATAAGCATATATAAATAGTAAAATAATAATAGCTATATATCAACAGTAAATTAATGCACTAAGGGACGCATCTTGTGGCATATTTAAATTATCACCCAAAAATAAAAGTGGTCATTTTTTCACCCTCATGTTGTTTTATACCTGTAAATGTGGCTTTCTTCTCTGGAAAAGCAAAGATATTTTGAAGAATGTCTGAGTATCCATTGATTTCCATTGCATGGACAATACCATTTGAGACAATAATAATAAATTATTTTTTTGAAGACAGACAGAATTTAATTTGGGGGGTTCAACTATTCATTTATGTGTTGTTATTGTTAATGAAAACTTAGCTTAAACTATTAATAAAACTTTTTAAGTGTAATAAAGGTCAAATAAAATGTAAATATTACATGAAAAAAGAACAAAATCTTTTAGAAATATTAACTGACGTTTTTTTGAGAAACTGTGTTGTTTTTCAAGTGTTTTCCAATGTGTATGTGTGTGTCTTGCAGGATCTATTAGTGGTCAGGAGTCTCAAGGGGTAAACTTGACCAGGCACACCCTGGAGCAGCCAGAGGACACAAGAACAGCCCACAATGAAGCAGGCAAGAGATTCCATTCCCACCACAAACCTCCATCTCTATCATTGTCCATGTCATTCATATTGCTTCTCTGTCTGCCTAAGACTAACAGTGTGTCTTCCACATCCCTAATTCAAACATCACCCAGTCTCCACTGTTAAACAAGAAACCATTTGTATTTCTAAACAACGAAGTAGAGCAGGCATGGCTTTTTGTGGCATTTTGTTTAAAATTAACTTGTTGCTTCTGTCAAGCATCTATTGACCAGTAGGTTTCTTAACCTGGTTTCTGCCCATTGAAAATCTCTGACACTGAGCAGTAGTCAAGCACTTCTTTGAGAAGTCAAGAGCTTTATTTCAGCAAGAAATCTTCAAAGTGGAAATATGTGAGAGTGATTCCATCTCTTCCTCTGCTGGCTGTGCTCCAAATGACACAGAAACTAACAGGCCTTTCGTCCAGGGAATGTAAATTAGCTGAAGTAGAGGGCAGAGATGTAAACTGTTTAGACTTGAAGATGGGGATCTCCCCATTTCAGTTTCCGTTTTGGCACGTAGAGGTTTTAGGCAGTTAGCATTAGGATTTATTACTATCTGACTCTGAGTCTGCACTTAGTTATTGAAATTAGAGGATGGTAGCGTGTGGGAACAACATGATCTGTGCTTGCACTGGGCATTTTGAAGGTAGGAGGTCTCTTTTTAACCTGTTTCTATTACACTGAAATAAAGCTTAATTACAGTGCAAATGGCAGCACTTATGTTGTGTACTGTACTTTTATAGCAATTCACAATATTAAAATATTGACCAGTATCGATAAGCAGATTTATTTTCATGTTATGACAAGTAACTGATACATTAGAATTGTAAATAAATTGAATATAAAACACTTAAAAACTTAAATCCGTATATTAAATCCGTAAATACTTTGTAAATGAAGTTAATAAACTTTGTTTATTATCACACCATTTTTTATTTAGTATAAACTATATAAATATTTTTCTGTATAGCGTTTTTTTTTTTTAAATGTATGCTTTATATATTTTGGACATGCATCAATGTTTATTATAGAAAACCAAAGTACACACTTTCTTTGTCTTGTCCATGGACTGCAGATATAATTTATCTCTGTAGATAATTCTAGGGAAGCCATGTACATTGTCAAATAAAATACTAAATAAATATATTTATATATTTAGTATCAACCAATACTGATATATAATACAAAAATATTACTCCGTAATACTGTATGGTACTGATTTTGCATCCCTAATGCTTTTCCTTCAGCACTGAATTTTTTTATTTTTTTTCCCTCTAGAGGGTGGTTTGCAGCATCAGGGTAGTACAGCGGAACAGCACAGCACCCTCTCTAATGACAGGAAGTTCATGTTGGATATGCTCTACTCCAAAAACAACAACACCTCTGGAGGCCTAAAAAGTCCTAGTCTGGAAAGTGCACTTGAGGACCATGGGCTCACCAGTATGGCGGGACGACTTTCCAGACTACAGTTTCGCACTTCTCAGCCCACAGAAGACACATCCAGGCGGGCGGACCTGGAGATCCCTGAAGGTACTGCTCAGGCCGCTCGTGCCAGACTAGAGGAGGAAAAGAAAAAGATCCTGCGTCCACAGTATAGTATTGAAGCGGAGACTCATTCACAGAGTTTAGAGAAGACACTGATGACGCCATTAACCAGGGGTAGTCAGGATGCCTGGGAGAAGCTGCAGCCCAGCTCTAGACCTCTACGGATTAAAGATCTTGACTTCTCTGATCTGATGGAGGAGGAGGATATTGATGTGCTGGATATAGACACTTTTGACACTGGTTTGCCTAATGGAGTACCGCCACCCCCTCCTCCAGTGCCAGGACTGGGGTCTGCTCCCCCACCTCCCCCGCCTCCTCCTCCTCCTCCTCCTCCTCCTGGATCTTCTGGTCTGGCTCCACCCCCTCCTCCTCCACCTCCTCCTGGAGGTTTGAGTGTGCCTCCTCCTCCTCCTCCTCCTCCTCCAGGACTCCTTCCTCTGTCCCCATCTCAAGGGAATGATCTGGATTTTCTAAAGAAACGGAAAACCGTCAAGCTGTTCTGGAAAGAGCTTAAGCAGCCTGACAGCCCCAGGAAGTGCAAGTTTGGGCGGGGCACAGTTTGGGCTTCACTTGATAAGGTTGCAGTCGATACAGCTAAGCTGGAACATCTGTTTGAGTCCAAAGGAAAGGACCTTCCAGTGGCAAAGGTGTGACGGGCAAACTTTGTTTTTCCTCACAGTGATCAGTGCTTAAATTCTTATGAAGGATTATTCTAGTAAATTATTATTATTAGTTTTAATTATTTATTTTTACAAATTTGCAATATTATACAGTGAAGATATACAATCCTATGCATCTTGTACATACAGGTAATATGTAAGCCAGACAACTCAAACTGGCAAACTTGTTTACTAAAGCCATTGAACTACTAAAATTTGATAAATCGCCACAATGAGGGGATGCTGCTATTGAATATATGGATAAAAAATAATAAAGCAACTTCTTTTATTCTTTTTCTTTTTTTTTTGGCCAGTGCATGCTAAATGGTTTTATCCTTCTCCTACAGAAAGGTGCTGAGATCAAGAAAGCAGCCATTTTAGTGCTTGATCCGAAGAGGAGCAATGCCATCAACATCGGCATGACAGTTTTGCCTGCTATACATGTCATTAAAAGTGCCATCCTCACCTTTGATGAGTTTGCCATCAGTAAAGAGGGCATTGAGGTAATGTAGTACTGGCATCCACCACCAGGGGACAGTAAAAGCTTGTGTAATTTGTTTAAACATTCCCTCATTTCCGTATTGAGCATAAATAGCAGGGTTTTTTCTTTTAGTAATTTGTAATTAGAAAATTAAGAAAGATTCAAATGATGAAATTGTACATTACAAATCTGAAGTAAAATATCTTCTGCTTTCTATCCACTTGTAGAAAATCCTGACCATGACTCCCACAGATGAAGAGAAACAGAAGATTCAGGAGGCACAGCTGGCCAACCCTGATGTACCGCTGGGCACAGCAGAACAGTTCCTGCTCACTCTGTCGTCCATCAGTGGTCTCACAGCCAGATTACAGCTCTGGGCCTTTAAACTGAACTATGAGACCCTGGAGAAGGTCAGTGCCCTACGACAATTAATCCTCTATTTATACCAAGTTTATATTTAGAATGAAAACCTGTTTACTCCAGTAGCATGATCATTATAAAAGGATTAATCAGCTCAAGCGTTTCAACTATATGTTAGTTCAAGTACACCATGCAGAGGTGACCTAATACAAGTAATTTGTGATTTCTTTACTTGAATAATTTTTAGTGATGACAAAGCTGAATTGTCAGCAGGCTTTACTGTAAACTATGATTTATTTCAGGATTCTTTGAAGAATAGAAAGAATAGCTTGAGTGCAGTGAGACTATTATTATTATTATTATTATATAAATCTATGAAGTCTGAAGTATTATTTAACGCTTGTGTATTTTATCACATTGCTGTTTTTGCCAGTGTGCTACATTTATAATATTGAGATTTTATTTATTTATTTATTTATTTTTGACATTGTGGGTGGGGGGACATATTCACAGCCCCAGTGTGTTTCAGTATTACATTCTGTATGATCATTGAACTCTAGTACTGATAGAAGGAATTTATTAGTTTAGGCTTCTATAATTGAGTTCTGCTGACCTTGATTGGTAGTGACATTGTGTTTAGTGAGGCTTTCATTTCCAAACATTCGTTTTCAATCTCTCTTTCGCTGTCATACTTCTATCCCTCACACATGAATGTTGCAGGAGATTGCAGAGCCTCTTTTTGACCTGAAATTGGGTATGGAACAACTCGCTAAGAACAAAACCTTCAAGCGTATCCTAGCAACACTACTGGCCATTGGGAACTTCCTCAATAGCTCCAGTGTAAGTGCTCCATCTCCTCCACAGTGAGTCCTAGAAGCGGAGTTACCTTTATAGCACTTGTATTAAGGGCAAGTGCTCCAGTCTGAAGCTTGCTGGACACATGTGATTAGGCATAGCAGCTCTGTACTGATGCCTTAATCTTTTGCTTTTGCCTTGTGGAAGATAAGATATAATCAAGACCCTACATGTTTTCTGTGCTGAATTATTGAACTCTTCAAACCTAAATCTGAAATACAGTAGTAAAGAAGTGTTAACTCTGTACTACGATGTGAAGAACACTTTAGTTTTAAACCAGGGTAGACAGATCAAACTGATTTTTGGGGATTTACACACCCTCAAGCAATCCTAGGTGTATATGACTTTCTTCTTTCAGACAAATGCAATTAGTTATATTTAAAAATCTCTCTTCCAAGCTTTATAATGCCAGTGAAAAGTGATTGAGATTTTGAAGGCCAAAAAAGTGCATTTATCCATCATACAAGGTGTTCCAGTGGCTCCGGGCGGGGGGGTTAATAAATGCTTTCTGAAGCAAATAGATGCATTTGTTGCAAGTAATGGCCCCCCGAAACTTTTCTCATCAGTTCAGGCTCCCTTGAGCCTCACATAGAATAAAAACAATATTTCACATAATTCATAATTTTTTTTCCCCTCATGAATCATTCATGAAATTATCTTTAGTTTTAATGTCTTTAAAGCAGTATCAATTTTATAGTTTGCTGTCATGTTAAATATTTGACCGTTAGCAGTTAACTGTTCGGCACACTATGTCCTTTAATTTGTGCTATTTTTTTCAATGAGTAGCCATGTTAATATTTTTTTTCCCCTACAAAGCTAATGTAGTATTTCATTGAACATCACATAATGACTTTAATTGGCACTTTTTGGCTCTCTGGCAGGCTAAGGGCTTTGAGCTCAGTTATCTGGAGAAGGTTACTGAGGTGAAGGACACAGTACACAGGCAGTCTCTGCTTCATCATACCTGCAATTTTGTGGTGGAAAACTACCCAGATACGACAGACCTTTACTCTGAGATCCCTGCTATCACACGCTCTGCTAAAGTAGGTGACTCAGATTCTTCTTTATATGCATTTTTTATTTCTTTGTTCTGTTTGACATAACCTTTTAGACATAACAACGTTCAACATTTTTTTATTAATATATGCTGGGATTTTTTTATTTCCTTGCTCCCTTTTAGGCTTTTATAGCGGTTTCTTTTTCTTTAGATCTTGTAAAGGTTGCCATTGTAATTAATGAAAAAACTGCTGTGCATATTGGTTTCTTTTTTGTTCTGTTCTGTGCAAATAACACTGTTTACCTTCATAATTTATCGGTACCTCCTTTCTTTTTTAACAGGTGGATTTTGAGCAGTTGTCTGAAAACCTGATTCAGTTGGAGAGAAAATGCAAAGCATCTTGGGACAACCTTAAAGTAGTGGCCAAACATGAAGCTAAACCTAACTTGAAAAACAAAATGACAGAATTTCTGAAAGACTGTACTGAAAGGATCATCATCCTGAAAGTAGTGCATAGACGCATTATTAATAGGTAAAATTAAAAACAACAATACTGTAATGCATTTTACACTTAAACGTTAAATCAAAAGATTCCAACTCCCTTTGGTTGCTTGCCATAACTTGATGAGCTTGAATGATTGTGCCTTTTTTTTTTAAATTAGGATTACCTGGAGCATACAGTATATTAACTTGTACTTCTTTCACTTTGCAGGTTTCATTCCTTCTTGCTATACTTGGGTCAGCCCTCATACTCAGTGCGGGACACTAAAGTAACTCAGTTTTGTAAGATCATCAGTGAGTTTGCCCTCGAGTACCGCACCACACGAGAGAGAGTCCTCACCCAGAAACGCAAACGTGCCGTCCACCGGGAGCGCACCAAGACCCGCGGCAAACTGATCACAGAGGTGTGGAATAAAAGCTCTTGAGGAAAATCTCCAACTTAAAACATACTTTGACTACACTAAGATGTCCTCTAATTTTAGTCCACTAAACCAGTGGTTCCTGGAGGCCCCCAGGTACTGCAGGTTTTCCATGTCTCCTTAATAAAACACACCTGAATCAGATCATCAGCTCATTAGTAGAGACTCCAAGACCTGAAGTGGGTGTGCCAGACAAAGGAGATATAAAACGTGCAGTGTTGGGGGGGGTCTCCAGGAACATAGCTGGGTCCCATTGTACTAATTTCATCACATGTAACCCTGGTTTCACAGTAAAGGCTTAAGCCTAGTCCTAGAAGAAATGTAATTCTGAGCTGTTTCAACTGAAAGAAACTTGCACTGACTGATGTTAGTTCCTTTCTTTTGTCTTAAGATGCACCACAGTAATTTTGTTTTCTAAGGTATGTTTATAAAAAAATATTTAATTGTCCTAAAAGGCTAAGTCCTGTCTATGAAACTGGGCCATAATGGTTAACTCTTTTTGAAATGGCTATTAAAACTATTTTAACGATTTTTCCTCATGTACTTCCAGGTTACTGTTAAGCTCTTGAGTGTACACACACTGTACTTTGTAGAATCTGAAAAATTTTAAAAAGGTTAACAAAATAATTGGAATAATAATTGCAGCTGAATATTTATCTAAATGACCCTGTTAAAAAAAATCCCTTTGGGTGAGCTCTAGTTCAGAGCAGTTTAGCTGATCTTCAGAAAAATCCTCCAGGAGTGAAACATTTTATCAATACATTGATTAGGATAAAGTGTCCTATTTTGTGTGGCCTCTGAAGAGCTTAACTAAATAGAAATAAATTTGCTCATTAAACAAAATAATGGATAATTTCACATCTTCATGATTTCAGGGCCATCAAGGTCACCGCTAGACATAGTCCACCTCTGCAGTATAAAGCATTTAGCCGGCCCCTTTAGCACAGGGCCTGGGGCAATTTTTTCAGTTGTCCTCCTCCTGAAGATGGCTCTGAGATTATGCCACAAATGTTGTCAATAGTGCTTAACTGGTATTGAACTCAAATCATTCATTTGAGGGAATTAACTAAGTCATGGTCCTCTATTACCAATTTAGTAGATTAAGACAGTAGGAAAAAAAAGTACCAATAACTAATTATACTTTCTGAATCTTTTTTTTCCTCATAGACAGAGAAGTTTTCTGGAGCAGTTCCACAGCTGTCTCTGGAGGACCACCCATCTCCAGTTTCTTTACCAGTACAGTCAGAGCCAGCCCAAGAGGAGCACGAGAACATGAAAAACCTGCTCATCGCGAACAACGACAACAGCAAGCTGCGCAGGAGCCGTGGTGTACGAAGTAAGATACCACAACACAGCAAATCCAGTTTATATAAGAGCTAGCAGCCCAGACCATTGCTTGGACCCAACCTTTCTGTGGAATTTATTTACACCCCTCCTCTAGCACACCTGGTTTAGAAACATTCATTAGGTGTTTAATTACAGTCACAGAAGTAACATCTGCAGGAAGGTAGAGCTCCAAGCCAAACTGAGAATGATTCTTTCGATCACAAAGAATTTAGTTACCCAGCCCAGATGTAGATTTTATGTTTGTTTGGTTGTTTTTTATGTAAATTTCATTTTGTTTGTCAATTTTTGGGATCTTCATAGAGATTCTTGCTACTGGTGGGGACACTTCTCCAATTTCACCAACTCTTCAGATGAGTGATGAAGGTAGAGCATTTGGAGCATGGATGTGTGCAAAGATAAAGCAATTGTGCTGCTTTTAATTTACGATAAATATGTATAATTAAAGAGAGCATTAAGAATGGGTCATTTGATCTCACAGAGGGGCCTTTTGACTCTGACAGCGCTCCTACTTCACCAGTAGAGAGCCGGTCAGCACAGGATGATGATGATGATGAAGGTAGAGTTACTGCACAAGCTGCATGGAGTGGGTTTGCTCAACTAACAGTTTTATTACAAAATCAACAGTAAATTAATCATGTCCTTTCTTGAAATGATTTTGAGGGGTGTAACTGGAAATGACATGGAAAAACCTGGATGAATAAGCCATTGATTCAGACTTTGCATTTGCCTGAATATTTGTGATCCTTTTACAAATGACTGATTTTCATTAGCTTGCCAAGATGTACTGTAATACCAACCTTACTCGTTTTAACACTTCCTTTGAAGGATCTTGGAATGGTTTCTAAAGTAATTAAGTGCAGTAATGATTGATCTAATGTCATTTCTACACAGGTTTTGGCAGGGTTAACACAAACATGTCTGTAGCCAAAGAGGACAGCCCCAGCTCACAAGACGATGCCACAGATGAGATCATGGATCGTCTGGTTAAATCTGTCACCCAGAATCCCACAGAGAGGGCGTCTAGTCCAAAAACACGAAAACGCTCGCGACTTAACAGAAAGTCACGTGAGTACATTTTGACTGTCAACGTATTTTCCTTGCCCATTGAACTTCATAACCAGTTTTGAAGGTTGTTTTAGCCCTAAACCTGGGGGATAAGATTAAGGATTTAGTCACTGTTTGCATTCAACACTATCTGTGTCCAAAACACAATGTAATCTGGCTTCAACCATTGCTTAGCTTTCAAAAGCCCCTAAGTCTCTGTGTCAGATCCATATCGTGCCACCTCTTTACTTCTGCTTGTGCCGGATTGAACTCCCAGAAATCGAACACCACAAAGAGTCTTTTGTAGGGCATCTTGCAACTGTATTTTTAAAAATGGAAACTGAAAGCGCACAAACCTCCAAACCTGGAACATTTTCAATGCTTAAGGTTTATTTGTAATATGCTAAAGCTGAATATGGTATATAACTAAGGTGTTTATGACAGTGTTGTGGTTTTAATGGCGTGCTGTTTGTGTTGCAGTGCGGAGGACTCTGAAGAGTGGGCTGAGTGTGGATGTGGTGCAGGCCCTTGGCCTGGGCAATACTAACGGGAAGGTCTGAAGCTTGCAGTTCTCATGTGAGGGAAACCGTAGCAAGGCAGCAATGAGGCCATAAGGAGAGCTGCATTAATGACAGGAAGAACTGTGATGAAGGGATCTCTGCTGAAGACGTTTCATGGGATGCCTGCAACTAAATTTGTCTGCCAATCTGAACAATTGAGTGGATGATTCATTTACTTCCAGTTACATTACAAACC
Source organism: Enteromius radiatus (assembly GCA_032357445.1). NCBI lineage: Eukaryota > Metazoa > Chordata > Actinopteri > Cypriniformes > Cyprinidae > Enteromius > Enteromius radiatus. Next base: position 13,710,249 of record JAUCMS010000127.1, read on the forward strand.
GCTGCATTACTACACAAATACCTGAAGTGTGTGCATGATATCCATGTGACATATGATGATTTGATTGGTACAGATTTTAATAGCATAGTATTAAATACCAGCCCATGTTTACCAAAAGATGCATATATGATCTGGTGAATTAAAATGCTGTATATTTTGACCAGATGCACATACATTATTTTGTATAGAGCCTTAGATTGCATAGATTGGAGCACAATTTATTGATCAAGGATATTTATCTAAGGGTTTGAAAGGTTTAAAGTTAATACTTTTTTTTTTTTTTTTTTTAAAGACAAACATTTTATATTTTCGAATGGATGAGCTCAAAGTGAAGATCATGGAAGCCAGTAATTGAGATCAGTGCAATAGGGTAACTCACACACACTGGTTTCCTGTGCCCAAGAAGCTAAACCCTGGAATAAACAGCACTGTCAGTAATGATTGACCATTTAGAAGCTCCTTAGTCTTGTACAGGGTTTAATTTGTGTCTGGAAAGCTGACCCAATTGCACCTGGGTGGTGTTCAACTGAATATCCTGACTACCAAGGAGATCTTGATTAGAGAGGACACAAACTAGGTCACATTTGTTTTTCTTTTATTAATCACAGAGCTCTCTTGATAGGTTTGTGGATGCTACAACAGTCCTGTATTCTGCTGTATCACATGTCTGTCCTGATATTTATTATTGTGCAGTTTGAGTTCACCGTTTTAGTTATATACCATTTTTATGATGTTATAAAAGATGTGCATGGACCACTCTATTTCTTGCTGTAGAGAAGTGTTGCGTTAAAGGCACAATATTTCTGTAGCAAATTTTAAAAACCGTTACAAGCACATATTTTAAGGGTTTTGTTGGTATTGCTTTTTTGCACAGGGGGTTATGCTGTAGGACTTTAGAGTCACTATGAATCACTGTTGTTTTTATGTTTGACCTTATTACCTGTCTGCATGAGTGCATGTGTTCTTCACTCTGAATGTATCACTATTAGCGTGTTCCAGTGCTGGATGTCCCCATCACCACTCTTGACACCTGCACAAAGAACGTTTGTTTGCAATGAAACGGTTTGCAAGGACAATGCTTCTAATATTAGGCATTATATTCTGTTTCAGAATTGTTTTATATTGACAAGTTGGCCTTGAATCCAAAGACAGCTTTGTTTAAAAAATAAATTAAATGTTTTATTAGATTTTTTCCCCCGTTTTTGTTATTCATTTGCTTATTTATTGCCAATCAAACAATCAAGGTCAGATGCCAGACATGCTTTGTTTTGTCCTCCTGAGGGCGCATGTGTCTTTTTTTAATTGACGGCTGCTTTATAAGTTAGTGATCCATTATGTAAAACATACTGTGCAAATGGTAAAATCGACTTGTTGATTGTTCTGTTACAAAAACAAATGTATTTCCCAATTATGAAATATTGCGTGGTACACAATCATGTCTTGAATGTTGTGTGTGATTGTTTGGATGAGGATGAGTGACGGCTCTTTAATAAGGACCTCCTCGTGCGCGAACGAATCACGTGTCTTTATACGCCAGCTGCACCTTCGCGAGTTACCGGCAAGTGGAGTGTGTGTTGATGTTGTAAACCGGTAACGGGGCGTCCCGTGGAGGGCTTCCCATCGCAACAGGAGTGTATAAAAGCAATGAAGATGACACGCTGTTGAACACGCCGGAAAGATGCGGGGCTTGAGTTTGCTCCTGTTCATAACAGTGGCTAGTGATGCAACGACTGACCTTTACGTGACAGCAGTATCGCTGCCGCCAGAGCTTGGGGTAAGCGCCGCGCCTGCCGTCACGTCCCCCGTCGCCTCCCGCTATATTCCAGAAGAGTACGGGCATCCCGGGAATGCGCTCGCACGGTCTGCGGAGGAACCTGCGGCGCCGACCGCGGAGGACGGAGAGTCGTCTCACCATCACGGAGGAGGTTACAAGATAGTGCAGTGGGAATGGAACTACGTGCAGACACCTTACATTATAGCCATCTGGCTTTTAGTGGCCAGTGTGGCGAAAATACGTAAGTTCTGTAATAATAATGTAAGTTTGCGTGCACTAAGCGAGTTGTTTTACTGGTATAGAGAGGCGGAAGGTGTGGAAAGTTGACTTCCTTGAGGACGTGTATAGGTGTTGTGCGTTTTGTGTTTGGTGCTGTTTTATGTTTCGCAAATGACTGTAAAACGGTGCGTAAAAAGCGCAAGGCACCTGCGCTTCCCTTCCGCTGGCAGACGCGGGTGGTTGCCATAGCAATAAAGCTCATACATTTCCCCAGGACATTGTGATACAGTAATAAAAAATGGGCTTTTAGCTGCACAGTAGATAAGCAAACCTTGCCTTAAAGAGACAGCACTGCACAGCACTTTGCGGTTAGTGATGGGTTTCTATATGTACCTGCAATTGACTTGATTTTTCTTTATTACTGCAATCAGTGCTGTAACAACCCCGTAAGATATTTCTGAGCGCTGTGGGCTCACAGTGTTGTGCCGAATTTTGACTCCCTGCCAAATTATCACTCCCCTAATTGTAATCAATACTTTGAAATCAACCCCTAATCCTAACCCCTCCCCCACACCTAACACTAAACCTACCAATACTAGGAGAGTTATAATCTGACAGGGTCAAAATTCGGCACTATACCTGCCCCTTTCCAAAAGGCGTGAGTCTCCGCGGACAGTAGCGTGCTATGAATGGCTATGACTCATCATCTTTCCATCATCAGTCTCACGCTGTGTTCTGCTGATGGTGATGATGGGAAGATCGATTCTTGTCCGCGAATCGGTTCTTTAGAACTGTTTGTTACGAAGAACACGTTTCAAAAGCGTTTCAGGTCTTCTTGTACTTCATGATTATACTGTCCCTGACGTGGAATACTGTTTGTGGAACGTAGGCACGGAGCTGTTTTTTACGTTTTGTTAATAATGATGCATATGCTAACATATTTTCCCATTTCAATTTAGAACCTCATTTAGATAATTAAATATATAATAATAATCGTTATAATATGCTAATCGTAAATACAATTTTCATTTACGATACTAATTTTTTTTTCCAAACCTGTATGATCTTCTTTCTTCTGTTAAACATAAAAGCATATACATACACACACATATATATATATATATATATATATATATATATATATATATGGAAATCAATGAAAACCAGCAACTGTTTGGTACCCAGTATTCTTCAAAATATCATCATCATATCGTTTTCAACAGAAGAAAAAAAACTCATGCAGGTGTGAGGGAGAAAATTAGACCAAATTTAGATTTTTGGGTGAACTATCTCTTTAAAACCAGCAGTGCTTTGCATGTGTTTGAATGAGTTTATGAGCTATCTCATCATCAAGTTATTTCTAGTACTTTTAACTTGCAACGTTGCTGTTATTTGGTTAACATTTGTCTGCCAAAATTGATTAGTCAAATGCTACAGTTGTCACAAAATTAGTCTTGTTTGTCATTTCACATTTTGTGCGATTAGTTAAAAATTCCCCCCTTTATGTTAAATGGTTCAATTGATTCATTGAAAAGATCCAACTCATAGGAATAATGTCTTTATATGAGGGGTCTGTTGTGTTCAGTTGTGTTGCAGTAAGTAGTAAATTGAGATCTCACAGTGCCAAAAGTACATTGTAAAATAAATATCTTAAGAACACGGGACAATTCTCAGTTGGGAATGAAAAACGTACATGTTGTACAGTAATGGTGCAATCAACTTGCAGATAAGATAACAAACCATAAATGCAGAATTCAGGATATGAGGACATGGTGGTTAACAGAGAAAGCCATTGTACATGAAAATACACATATATAGTACATACACAAAATGCACTGGCTCCTGTATTTGCATGTGTGGGTGTCTCTCAGGCGTCTCTCCAGCTTGTATTTTTGGCTAAGACGTGCAGTTATATCAGATCATTTAGTTCTGGTAGCTCAATCTGTTTCTCCGTGATTCAATTGCCACGGTAACACCATCAAAATTCACTCTGAATATTTATCTTGCATCTAGAGAAAGTAGCACTATCTGGAGCACCTGCGCACAGTGTACAGCTGACTTCAAGTGCTGAGTACACACGGCCTGAACCGCTGTTAAGAAAACACCTACATAGGTGAAAAAAGTAGGGCTGTAGTACTCGAGTCCGGTCTTGGACTCGAGTCTGGTCTCGAGACCGTTTTTTTATGGTCTCGGACTTGTCTCGGACTCGGCCACTGGTCTTGCCAAATATGGCTTTTGGTCTCGACCGAGTCCAGGTGTCTTTACTATGTTCCCAGTAAGCACACATTTTAAACTTTTTTTTTCATTTTAATTTTTTCATTTCACCCGCCCAAATTTAATTAAAATATTATTTTCGTCACGTATTTGTATATCAGTTGTAACACTGCATCAACAGAATCATTCTGTTTTCTTCAGATTAATAGATTATATGATATCAAGGAGAATGTCTATGCTTAAAAATCATGGGTGTTGTGACACTGTTTTTGCTTTTAGAACACTTGGACTCGACTAGTCCTGGTCTTGGACTTGTCTTGGACTCGACAAAGGTGGTCTTGACTACAGCCCTAGAAAAAAGTATTTTATACTATCCTATCATTATAGCACTGGCAACATGACTATGGTGTACTTATTACCCCTTACTGTGGCTTTGGCAAGTGTGATTTATGGGGTCCCCCATTCAAAATATGGGATCTGTATTGTTTTTTGAAGTCTCTTATGCTCTTAATTATTTGCTCAATATTTTTTGTGACATATTGTTAACATTTACATACATTTTCTGATTTTTAAATATATTTCTCAGAAATAGAAATCTTTTGTGATATTAAAAAAACCTTTAAATTATGCTAAGCCATTGCCAGTTATTGGCACTGCCTGCCCATTAGTTCAGCTACAAAAACAAAACAAACAAACAATAAAATCCATGTAGTGATGATTATGATCGGTCACTTTCACACTCTCATTTTTCAGAGTATACTTCATTCAGAACACACTCTTTTCAAACATCCATTCTCACAGTTGTAGAGTTTGAGTCATAGGCTTTTATACAAAGCACCATCCCATTATACACACACTTTAATTTAGCGATAGACCTGTTCTAATGTTAATAAAGATAATCGTAGTGGGACGCCACTTCACTCTATATTCCTAATTAGCTGTGTAAAAGTTCTCTCCCTGCCTGTCCCTGAAAATGAAGGGCATCGGTTTAATTGGATTTAATATTCTTTCATTATGGCTGTAATTATATGTGGACTGATTATTAAAAGCTTATGCCAAGTAATAATTTAAAAGCAGGCAGTCTTGTGATAGAAATGATTAAGCAAACATCATATTCACACGTATGAAGGTCTTTTCTAATAGTGAGTGGATGGAGTGGCACTATGAATTAAATGAATCTGTTGCACTCATTAAAACATATTTGTTTGTGTATTTTATGCCTGTATCTAGGCTTTTTTGCTGTTGTTTTGTGTGTGTGTGCACATGCATGTGTTTGTGCAGATGTCTAGTATGCTTTTTTTGGTTGTACGTCAGTGTTTTTCCGTCCTTGTGTGAATGACTCATGGTGAGCGGTGATTGTTATGTTTCTTGGCAGAGGTGTGCTCTGTGTTTTCCCTCCTCCACAGAATCACACGGATCGAGGAAACGTTAACAATTAGTGCCATTAGAATATCTCATTATGCTGTAATGTGTTGTGATTTTACACACTGGCATTTAATGAGGACTGCTTTTATAAATGGAGGTCAGTGTGTGTAATAAGGTTTATTAATCAACATTATTTTCACTAAAATACTTCTTATAATCTAATAAATTCCCTTTTGTCCATGTAAACACTACTTGAGGTTTATGTGGAGCACAGGCCTAGAGCTCATGTTTCAGGGTCCTGATCCAGCCGGGAACCTGAGTTATCGCGGTTATTGCAGTCTGATTGTTCTGCTTCTGATGATCACTTGTACGGTCATTTGATATATCTTACTGGTGAAGGGAAACTGGTCATACTGAATTTTCCAGTGGAAATATTTGTGGATGAATTCTTGCTCCATGGAGTAGATTTGTGCATTTCACTGGTGAAGTGAGAATGCAGTCTCCTTGTTCAGTGTTTGACCGTTTGTTTTGTTTGTGTATACTTCTTTCTTAAAGCTGCAGTTTGAGATTGATGTTTTTGTGACAGCGCACCGGCACACTTACTGTCCTTCTCTGACTCACTATTTGTAAGGCATTGTACGTTAGAGTGGTGTTGAGTAACAATTCATCTGAAACCACGGTATGGAATTACAGCAACTGCAACTTACAAACTACTCTTGAAATGAGTCTTGTTGGCTTCCATGAAGCTTTTAGCTTTTTGCATGCTGTTTTCTTTGTTTTATTATTTTATGCATTTGGGTGTGTTACATCCAATATAGTCTTTAGGGTGTGTTTCATGTTGATCCTTAGTCATAATTCTGTTTGACTGTCTTTTTATGTGTGTATGAGTTTTTCTTTTAAATCACATACATTATAAATGACTGACAGAAGTAGGGATGCAGTATCTTTACACTGTAAAATCCAATTAGTTGGGCTTACTTGAAAAAAGCATGCAAACCGTAAGTAAACCAAGTAAAGTGAAATAGAAACAGTATGTAATGTATGGACGTAACAGTCTGTCAAACAGTAAGCATACTTAGAAACATACTAAGTATGCTTAGTTAATATAGTTTACTTAAACAAGTTATAGTACCTAAAAAAACCTGTAGAGTGTACTTAATTTAAATTTACTCACTGACTTAGTATAGCTACTCACTGAGTGCAGAATTTTTTTTGTTTAACAGTTGTTGTTTTTATTTGCAAATTTAATGTTCTATCTTGTGTCAGTAGCACAACAAAAAGAGCAAATAAAATGATTATACAATTAATAAAAATAAATGTTACCATTGTTGTGATTCACAACAATTCGTCAGTATGTGACTTCAGCATATTGCCACACTAATTTAAGTATTATGTCATCCAAATTAAAAACTTCTCAAGTAGTTCATGAAAAACATTTAAAGTGTAAAAGATAATTAATAAACACTATTTAATAAAGAATAAATGCAACCTATTTATTATTTGTTTCTTTTGAAGTAATTAAAAGAAGTATTAAGTTGCATTAATAGAAAGAAAATTATAACAATATAGACAAAGTTCTAAGTGTCCAACCAAAAGGAATGTTAATCACTGTAATGGTAAGTTTAAAACAAAAAAAAGGAAAAAAAGAAAACATTTTAGGAAACACTTATGTGGCGTATGTGATGTTCAGTTGTATTGAAAATTCAACATTGAAGATGACTTTGTTAAACAAGTGAATTCAGCTAGTGAAATATAACAGAAGGAGGAATTTTTTTCTTCTTCTTCTCCTGTTGTGCATTAGCAACAAATTGGTGCACTGCTGTCTCTCACTGCTTTATTAATGTCATTGGTTCCTTTGTGGCTATTTGAATATTTTAAGTGTCACTCAAAGCAATAAGTAAATAGATTTTTGTTGCCTTGAAGGTTGCTGTAACTTGGGAAAACCTAGTAAATATAACAACTAAGTATAGCTTATTAACTATATCTAAGTAAGGTGGATTTGATTTTACAGTGTATAATATCAGTCAAATAACTTTGCAGTTGAATTACTACACAATATAATTACTATGCTATATACTTTGGAATATAATGTTTAAACTATAGAATTATTACACACATGCTGTGTGCTGTATTTACATTTTGTGAAAAATCCAATTCAAGTCAGTTTGAAAGGGGTGAATTTTAACATAACTAAAAACACATTTACACTTTCAATAAAACTGAATGGCAACACTATCAGTCCATTTTTATCTCAGATTCTCTTTTGTTTTTTTTTTTGTAATCTGCAGTGTTCCACTTCTCTCAGCGTTTCACCACAGTGGTCCCGGAGAGCTGTATGCTGATTCTGCTGGGTCTGGTTCTGGGTACAGTGGTTCTTATCACCAGCAAGAAGCAGCCGTACCAACTGGACCCAGGACTTTTTTTCCTCTTTCTCCTGCCAACTATAGTGGGGGATGCTGGGTATTTTATGCCAGCACGGCTCTTTTTCGACAACCTTGGTGCCATTTTGATGTATGCGGTGGTAGGCACTTTGTGGAATGCCTTCTGCACTGGATTCTGTCTCTATGGAGTCAAGATGGCAGGGGCTATAGGTGAGTTATAGGGGTGTCAGTTCAAACTAATGGAACCAAATAATAGGCTTCTTAAATGATGATAGATCATACAGTGCTTGAGCCACATAGGCTTGTTTTGGAACATTTTATTAAGATGAATTATCAGTGGGTAAGCATATTAAAATAAAATAATTTTTATCACAGAGTTATCTAGTTCATCACAAGTCTAAATACAGGTGATACAGTAGGTTAATTAAATGGACTCATAAATAATTCAATTTTCATCACAGGTCATGTTTATATAAATGATATATGATATGTTTTTGCAACTGCTTTAAACTTAGCTCGTCCAATCATGTTTCATATTGAACGTTTTTTTCACTTTCTTATAACTGTTGATCCAAGCAGCCCATATGACTATGATCGTGTTTTAGGACATTTTAGTTCAAGAAACCTACTAAGCAAACATTTAGATGTTACTTTCATCCAAGGCAATATACAAGGACATTCCCACATCAAGTGCTTTGCTCAAGTGCACTATGGTGAATCACCACTTGCTTTGTTTGAAGCCACCGTTACAGATCTTTAACTACTAGACCACACCATTATGAGTGTACCATGGCCAATTAGGTTGTACTTATTGACTGGAGTTTGTTTTGTACTGTGTGTGTGTGTGTGTGTGTGTGTGTGTGTGTGCAGATGAAAAAGTCAACGCAGGTTTGATGGATTTCTTGTTGTTTGGAGCTCTAATCTCGGCTGTGGATCCAGTAGCAGTGATCGCTGTGTTTGAAGAAGTCCATGTGAACGAGACACTCTTCATCATTGTCTTTGGCGAGTCCCTGGTCAATGATGCTGTCACCGTGGTGAGTCAGTAATTATCTTCCCCTGTATCCTTTACTTATAATAAATAAAATAACTTTTACTATATAAGCACGGGCAATGTGACACATTGTGGTCAGCGCTATGAGTGAGAAAAAACAACAACCATTTAAAAACGGTGAGGTCAGTATGTCTCTTATTCTCACCAAAACCATTCTTCCAGTCTTCAGTGTCACATGATCCTTATGCTCAATTGCTGTTTCCTATTATTTTCAAAGTCAAAAACATGTTTTTTTTTAGTATGCTTTAAAGCATTGAAAGTTTGTAAAATGAAAATAATTTGTAACAATAAAAAGTGCTTTTCTGTTCGTTTTGATAAATTGAATACACCCGAGCAGAATTAATTTCTTTTTAAAAACGATCTGCAGTAACATAGACACTCAGTCCTGGCATTACTGATATTGGAGTGTTTTGCTATACCTACTTGCTCTAATTATTTTCTTGTGGACACATGAGAGTTAAAGTTAGCTTGGGGATTTAAAAGGCTCAGGGAGAGCTGAAGGCAGAAGAGGAAAATCTCTCCATCCTTCTGTGTTCTCTCTGTTCAGTCGCATCTCTGTTGTTATGGCAACATTACACCAGAACCCTCTGCTGTGGTGCTGACATGATTATGTTATAATACATAACCAAAAGTCATTTATGTGCACTGGAGAAGCAAATCAATAGTAAATGACTTAGGCTAAGACATTTCCACTGAATTATCCAAACCGTTCCTTTGTATTTTTTATATAATGACTCTGAGGTCATACAGTAGCTACTGGTTAGAAATAAAGTGAATTAGTCTTAATTGATTATTCTATGTATGTGATATAGATTATCAAGTTTTTGCTTGTGCAGTCTTGAGTTTGTGTTGACAGTATGCTCGTTTAGTTTTATAGCTATCACATTTGCTGACCCATATGTAGAGGATTACACCCAGTGACCTTTCATCACTAAACACACCACCTACTCCATCTCAGTCTACCCTACAGCATCAGCCTCTCTCCATCTGGAATGTGAAAGCATGGATATATCCATCTATTCCTGAATGCCATTCCGAAGATTATTTGTCTGGGTTTATGCTTGAATACACAGGTTATATGAGGAAAAGCAGTAACAGACGTACTTTGTAAAGGTCTTGAATCATGTAGTGGAACAGTTTTAAGTTGCGCTTTAATAGGTCGGTTGTGAATGTTGCATCCAACACAAAGGGCGAATCAAAGATTAGTAAATAGAATAATTGACATTGTGGTCATTATTTACTTCCAAACTATACAACTTTCTTTATTTTTTATTTTTTCTTTATTTTGTGGGATTTAGAAGATAATCAGTTTTTTGTGCATAAACAGTGAAAGTCAGTTGGCAGCACCGATTATTTGTATTAACACCATTCTTCAAAATCCTGTCTGTCTCAAAGACGACAGGATGTCATACAGGTTTGGAACAACATGAGGGTGAATCATTTTGACTGAATTATTCATTTCTGGTGAACTATCCCTTTAAATGGCATTAAATAACAGCTTTTCTCAGCCATAATAATTATCTTTTGTTCCCTTCATGTCACTGCTCTGAGCTGGGTCGTTACAAGATTTCTATTGTAAGTCTCCTTTTTAGAAGCTTAGTTGTAAAGTTACCACAGTCACATTCTAGGGATTTTCCCCTTATGAGCAGGTTCTCACCAGCCTTCAGCGTAGAGCCAATGCTCCAAATGTGCCGGGCACTCCGGTACGCATTACCGGCACTTTTATCGTATAAATTGATCAAATCTAAAATCATTTACAGATAAAATAATAGCTAACAATAATCAGGACATTATAAAATGAAAAGAAGCAAGTTTTTGGGATCAGATGTTTTTTAATCCTGTAAAATGTGAGTTATTCATTGCAAATTTTCCACATCTATTTTGGCCAAAGGTGTAACTTTGGTTTGAGAAGTGTGTGTGTGTGGGTGGGGGTAAGGGTGGTAATATGAGACTTAATTTCCACCGTTAAACAAATTTATTTCAAACTAACTAACTACTGTACCTGAAAATGCATAAACAACCACCATTACTTAATGAACAAATTAAGGGAATACTGCTCGTCTCTGTCTTACTCTCTTACTATCTCCACCTCTTTTTTATTCTAATATGAGAGTTCATATTGAGTCTAACATTAAACTAGCATCCAGAGTCTTGTCCATGCTCCGATCACGCAGATCTGATCATCACATCAGGTTTCCACCTAAGGACTTTTTATGGAAAAATATTTAGCGCTTCAAAATGACAACGAGTTACCTCTCAAACATACATTTCTTAATTTGTTGTTGCTTTAGTACATGCCAGCAGGATCACTGGATTTTTTTCACCTTATAAAAGTGGAAACAGTTTCCAATACTTGCTCAAGAATAAGGCATTGTTTGAAACCATTTTAAAAATGTATTTTATTTGTGTACAGTCACAATAAAAACAGTTGTGCTTTTGTAAATAAAAGAAACTTAATGTTTATTGGCGGTTACTGTAAATCCAGCTTTGGCTTTTCAATCAGACTAATCTGTTGTTATTGATAGGAACTGAATAACAGATTAAAAAAAGTCTTGTTAGCAAATGGGAAGGGGGAATTGCTTCTGGTGAACAGGTGCAGCCTCTTATTATTATAATCATTATCAAAGCTACACGATAACACATTGCTCATTTAGTGATGAGGAGTGAACAGAGTCAAATGCAGGGTTCTGTCTCTTGTGCTACTGATCAAATGGCCATATCGTAAGACAGGTTTATTATTCAAGGCAATCATGAGACATTTGAGATGGACAAAGCTCTTCACAAAATTGCACATCTTCAGTTTGGCTGCTAAGCTGCATATTAGCTCAGCTCATGTGTGCAATAGGAAATTTTACTTTGCTATTACTGGGAACAATTTCAAATGCACTTTAAGTTTGTCCATGCACTTTCTGCATTAGCTTCGAACGTTAGACTAATATACATTAATTAAGGTAACACTTTAACTATTAACTAGTTGCTTATTAGTATGCGTATTACTAGCATATTGGCTGTTAATAGTCCATATAAAGCACATGTTAATTTTGCATGGCCTTATTTTAGATCTCTTAGTCCTAACCCATACCTAAACCTAACAACTACCTTACTAACTATTAATAATAAGCAGCAAGTTATTAAAAGTGTAAACAAAATGAATACATAATTTAGATGCTTCAGAATGATTAAATCAAATCAAATTAAAGTCTCCAGAGAAATATTAAGCAGCACCACTGTTTTCAACATTGATAAATAATTAGAAATGTTTCTTAAACCAAAAATCAGCATATTAGTATGCTTTCTGAAGGATCATGTGACACTGAAGAATGGAGTAATGATGCTGAAAATGTTTTTTTTTATTATATTTTTATAATTATATTTATAATTATATTTTATAATTATAAATATTTTTATATTTAAAAATTATAATTTTTTAAAACATAAAAAATTATATTTTTTAAAACATTTTTAAAATCAAAATAATAATTATTTTAAATTGTAATTATATTTAACAATATAACTGTTATCTATATTTTGATTTTCATGCAGCATTGGTGAGCATAATTTAATATTTCTGATTTAAAAATGAAAAAATGTTACTGACCCCAAATTTTTAAATGTTATTATGATTTAAAGGTATAGTGTTTTTTTATTTAATGGATGTTTAAACGTCTGCTTTATTTTTATTTTTTACATGGGATAAATCTGTAATTCTTTCAACAGGTCTTATATAAAGTCTACATATCCTTTGTGGAAGTGGGACCAGGAAATGTTCTCACTGCAGACTATTTTAAAGGAATTGGTGAGCACAGAATGAATCAGTTGCTTTTTTCACACCCAGTTGTTGAGTGAGTTATTTTTGTCTTAATTCTTTATTTTTATATGCAGCATCGTTCCTCATTGTCAGTATTGGAGGGACTTTGGTTGGCCTTATCTTTGCCATTATTCTGGCCTTTGTCACTCGTTTCACAAAGAAAGTGCGCATCATAGAGCCATTGTTTGTCTTCCTCTTGGTTTACCTGGCCTACCTGACAGCAGAACTCTTCTCTCTTTCCGCCATTCTATCGTGAGTATTGTCACTGCTAGCATTATCACCAAAATATTAGACTTATTTGAAAAGGAGTCTCTACATAGTTGTAAACTGCATCTTTATCAACACTGTGACCATTTGCAAGTCAAATAATATACAGTCATATAAATATGACTGAAAATGTGAAATGAAGACAGATTTGTGTGAGCGTAGGGGATAGAACATAGTATAAAAACTAGAAGTCAGTGGAAGGTCCCCATCATGATTGAAAAATAACTCTCTTTATCAAGCTCTGTGATAAACACTGTAGTAGCTGGCATTTAAAATGGTGAGAAGTTAAATGACAGTATTAATGCAGAGAGTGGGAATGATTCACAGCAAGAGAGAGAGAGGAACATATGAGCATAATAGAGAAAGGAGAATGGAAACATCAGGGTCAAGGATAAATAATACATTGAATGAAAAGTGATGAGTGTGTTTGTTTATATGAGCTGTACAGTATATGAATATTTCCACTACCAATGTCAAGATTGTTTTCAAACCATTTGTGCTGACACGTAAATCTCAGTAGTTTCTTTGGCGGTCATAAATCAGATAATGAGATTATGAGCAAAGGAATTAGATTTTTAACCCATTTTAGTTTTGCTCAGCACAGCATTAGAACAGATTTTAAGATGCAGAGTCATGCTCGAATACAACATGCCTTATATATAAAGTAAAGATTTCTCTCGCATGTAGTTCAAAGTAAAGGCTGATTTTATAAATACATAATAATGCAGTGCTTGGAGCGCCCCCTGATGGCTCATCATCACACATACTGCACAGGTGCTATTGAGTTAGAACTAAAATAAGCCTTAGTAAGATTTAAAGGTAATGGGAAAAGGTCATGGGAAACTAGGTGACATGAATATGTCCTCATCAATAAAATTTGCCCTTTTCATTGTTTCTGGTCAGTAATGCAGTGCATTTTTATTTGTATAAATATACATATATCTGTGCATTGTTGATCAATAACAGGATGACTTTCTGTGGCATTGGCTGCAACAAGTACGTGGAAGCAAATATATCCCAGAAGTCCCGGACCACTGTGAAGTACACCATGAAAACCCTGGCCAGCATCGCAGAGACTATCATCTTTATCTTTTTGGGTATCTCAGCTGTGGACAAGTCCAAATGGGCCTGGGACACTGGCCTTGTCATCAGCACACTCATATTTATCTTAGTCTTCAGGGCCATAGGTGAGATTCTATTCTATTCTATTCCATAAGATTTGCTTCACAGTTAACTTTCACTTTGGCTCATTTATTAAAATGTACCATAGGATTTTCTTCTTTAGTCTTTTATAATGGGATGAGATGCCAAATTAATCATTGCACTAAACATTAAGTGCTAGCTTATGTATTTGCTCAACATGTCATTTGCAGGTGTTATAGGGCAGACTTGGTTCCTGAACTGGTTCAGACTGGTTCCTCTGGACAAGATTGATCAAGTGGTGATGTCATACGGCGGTCTCCGAGGTGCTGTGGCCTTTGCTCTGGTGGTACTTTTAGATAAAGACCAAGTGAAGGCTAAAGACTACTTTGTGGCAACAACCATAGTTGTGGTTTTCTTCACAGTCATGTTTCAGGTAACTGATTTATTTTTTTCTGTACTCCTACCAATTTATGTTTTCCCTCTCCATTCACCTTTACAGAATCGTTATTTGTTGATAAAAGTGTTTTCTGTTCTGTTTCATCTTTCCTTAGGCTCTGATTATTATTATTACTTGTGTGTGTGTGTGTGTGTGTGTGTGTGTGTATGTGTGTAGCGTACAGGTACAGTAATTGCCTTGCAGAGATGACATTTCCCCACTGCTGTGTTAAATTGCTGTTATTTTCAAAGCTGGTCTGACACAGAGATGCTAATTATGATGAATGGAGTGATTTCGAAGGTGCTGCCTATGTGTAAATGTGTTTGTGTGTGTGTATGATGTGCCCATCTGGCCAGGGCCAGGCTTTTTACCATATTCCAATCTCATCCATTATTTAAGGCTGGAGAATCTCTGGAGTGTCTAGGCGTGTGTTGTCCTATCAGTGTATCCAACATGCCTCAGTATATCGGACTGCTGAAATCATTAGGATGTACGGTTGGGAACTCATCTGTCAATAGCTCCCACAAATATACATGCTGGTTAACCAAGTGTGCCTTTTTTGGTATTGCTTTAATGACGTCTGGACCTACATCTGTAATACGTTTATAGGACGTCTCCTTTTAGATGTCAAATAGATGTCTGTTAGATGTCTTTAAGATGTTTAGGATTTAGAATGTATGTAAAATGGATATCTGATGGACGTCTGCCAGAAGTTTGTAGACAGCAGATCCAGATCAAGAGATCTTTTACAGACGTACGTGTGCTATCTAGGAAAAGTTTTTAGTAAATCTATCAGCAGGTTACATTGATATGCTGGAGCTGTAGGTCTTTATGACAACAGACTGTCTTTATGAGTGAGACATTGACTCATTTATTTAGCCTATTTGTTCAAAACCAATGTTTCATTCAGGACTGGAACAAGGGGCTGGCTAAATTTGAAATAAAATATTATCTCTACTATATTAGGATAGAGCAGAAATAGTAAGAGTAGTATTTATAGTAGTGTGATACACTTCTTTTATTCACATGTAGTGTTGATTTGTTTGCTTCATTTCAAGCCTCTCATTGGTGGAGTGGAAATTCCAAAAATATCTGTCAATATCATATATAGCTTAATCAGTATTAACCTCTTGTTTATTTAAGCTGTTGTATAAGTGCAATATTACATTAGCAATCACGCTGTTGGTCTAAATTCATTGGTAGACAGCATTTTTGCTAATACTGCTTAATTAGGTAGAAAGTCTATTTAAAAGACTGACTTGGTGCTGCTGCTAGAAATATGAGCTGTATTATTGAGTTGAGAGGTTTGAGGGTTGCTTCTGTCTGATTTGTTGACATTTTCCTAATCTTTTCTCTCAGGGTTTAACCATCAAGCCTTTAGTGAAATGGTTGAAAGTGCCTCGCAGCACAAACAGAAAGCCCACCATTAACGAAGAGATCCACGAGCGTGTGAGTCAATATCCCTTCCAATAATCTCCTGCCTCTTTTCTGTCTCTGTTTCTCATCACCTGTCTCCCTCTGTCACTGCCTGACGGCCTGTGGTGAAATGTGTGAGTGATGATGTTGACCTTGCTGTCTTGTGATGGGACGACTGAAACAGTAGCATTGCAACTGACAGACTAACGTTAGACTCTTCATTCCAATGAATTAATCATCAGAGCTCGTTTTTGCCTTTCCACAAATAGATGTGCACACATAGGCAGACTTTACACAGCCCCTTGCCATTTACCTCATCCTCCTTCTGAAGACCTTACACACCCTGCTGCTGCTGCATGCACACTCTGGGACTCAAGTCTACCTGCTGAGCACTCTAAAACCTGTGCTAAAGATAGACTAGTAGTGTAGCTGAGCTGGCAGAAGAGATACAAAATAATATAGGAGAGATTCTGACACAATAAAAGGAGAATAGAAGACATATTCTCTTGGAAAGCAGCAGTTTTTCTAACTCAGAACATTTTGAGTTGTATTAATCTCATGTGCCACAGCCATTTTTAAAATCTAGTTTGAACTTCCTTATTTGTAATTTTTTTTTTTTTTACTTTTACTTTTCATCAAATTGTGATTTATTGAAGGTGGAGAGAGCGCTGGTTATTCACTCCCACCACCTACAATTCCTGCTGGACCTGGGACTCAAATTAAAATAAAGATATTACCCCATAAAGCTATTTTTACATTCTTGACATGAAATGGCATGTAGAATAATATGAGCTATCCCATCTTGAAATTTCATGTAATTTACACATTTTAACACAGTTTCGTAAGCTGTTAACTATTAGTTGTAATAGTGTCACACGTTGCGTGTGGTGAAGCATGGAGGCAGACTCGGTACTACGACAATAATAATCCACAAGGTTGGGGAACAGACAAGCAGGGTAACCACACGAACAAAACCTTATAAAGGCCAGACCATGAAGATAATTAAGCAAGACACACCTGAACAAAGTCACAGAATTAGACAGAGACAGAAACTAGGTCACACAGAGCACATGGGGAATAATAAGAAAAATAGTGTAGGGTGTGACAAATAGCTTAATTAAAAACTAATTGAG
Source organism: Enteromius radiatus (assembly GCA_032357445.1). Taxonomy (NCBI): domain Eukaryota; kingdom Metazoa; phylum Chordata; class Actinopteri; order Cypriniformes; family Cyprinidae; genus Enteromius; species Enteromius radiatus. Next base: position 13,727,456 of record JAUCMS010000127.1, read on the forward strand.
TTTACAGTTGCCAATATCTAAGGAGATATAAAAAAAAACAGATTTTATACAAGTCTGCAAAATGTAGAGTTATTTTATCTCTACAGCACCTGCAATAATCTAATTTATTTCTAACATTATTTTATTTTTCTGTATGTCGGTCTCTTATTTCCTTTTAAATATGTTTTTTCATTTATGTTTTTTTTTTTTTTTTTCTTTGAAAATAGCCTTGGGTGCTGACATGAAATAATAAACCTAATAAATAAATCTAAATGCAGAGATGAAGATCATTCAAATTAAAAATCCATAAATAGCTTGTCTGTTCTTCTGTGTTCAGGCCTTTGATCACATACTGACAGCTGTGGAGGACATTGCTGGTTTGAATGGATACCATCACTGGAGAGACAAGTGAGCAGCATTTATACTGTTATGATTAGAAAAGTGCTCAGTGAAAATACAAGAGCTTAAAAGAATCATTGCTTTATATCCTTTAGGTGGGAGCAATTTGACAAGAACTATTTGAGTAAGTTGCTGTTGAGAAAGTCTGTGTACCATAAGAGTGAACTGTGGGAGGCTTATCAGAAAATCAACATCAGAGATGCCATCAGTGTCATTGATCAGGTAAAAGTCTTAATGTAGCCATTTATCTAGTATACAGTTTGTTTATCAGCTCTGCATTTTAAAAGAAATAGTATTAGATTTGTGATTTCCTTTTCCTGTCGTTCAAATGTAGAATGATACTATAACATTTTCTGGACATGGTGCTGCGTCTTTGCGTTCGGACATACAGTATCTCACTATGGCCCTTTTTTTGTAAAGGTTTTCATGCTGTATTATAATTGTTGACCACTAGATGGTGCCCACACTCAAAAAATCAGTACTAAGTAAAAACCTCACTGCTGTGCATTACAATAAAACTGCTAAAAGAAACCCCACACTCATCTGCTTCCACCCTGTAAAAGTGTTTATTCATCCAGACTTAATCAGTTTTCCAATACATTTTCGTTTCTAACTTTTGAATGAACATTAACTATTGTTAGCAATGTTAGTCCATGTTCTTAATAAAGGTTATACTAGAGTTTTTTTATGCTGGGGGGGGGTCTCTGGTTTGGATGAGAGTCTGGCTGGGGGTCTCTGGGCCTTTAAAAGCTGAAAGCCCTTGGATTATGGCATTGAGCAGAGGAAGTACTGAGATCTTTTCTCAGGCTCAAGAGAGTCGTTTGAGAAGAGCAGAGGATAATTCCTCTCTTTGTTAGTTACCCTGACGCCACTGTGTCTCTGCCAGTACTGGCCCTTTGAAGGTATCTGATACCTGTCAGCTCCAACATCAAACCTATCTACAAAAATACTCAGAGATGGCATCATACAGAGAGAGAGAGAGAGAGAGAGAGCGCGAAAGAGGAAAGAAAAAAAGGGCCTCCAGTAGTAGAGTGATGTAATGTATTTAAATAAGAATGCATAGAAATGGACATCATAACTGTTACACACTTGCCACTTGATTCAATTTAGTTGTATAATAATTTTTCTTTAGTTATTTTAGATCAACTTTTTAAGTAATTCATCTCTTCGTCACACCTCTACTGATTGGAAAGTAACAATCAGAAAAAATATATATAATCAGTATCTGATCATAAAAGTTTTAGAACACCTGGAACGTTAGTCACACAGCACTTTTGTCCTCAAGCGAGATCATTTCCTGTACCCTTGAGTTTCATAGAGCTTGGCTTCCTGAGAGGAGTTATCAAGCTAATATTAGCACAAGATTGAAAGATAGAAAACCTCTGTTCTTTTTTGGACCACCCAGTGAAAGAGGCACAGAATATGGGCAGGGTAAAAAACTAAAAGTATCAACCAAAACATGAATTTAAACATTTAGTTTTCCTTTGTTTTTGTACATTTGTCACATTCTGCATGTCTTTCCCACAGGTTTGTACTTACTGTGTGTATATTTTTAATGAACTATGAGGTCATATTTAAAAGTGCAGACCAGACAGGTTAGCTTATCCACATCGAGAATGATTAGTCAACCACATGCCATAGTAATTTGTGGTAAGACGAACCATCTATATGGAGAATGGAAAACGGAGAGCTGGTCTACATCTATATCAGGAGCAAAATTAACTGAATCATTCAAAATGAATGCACACTGAAGGTGTAAGTGCACTCTGCAATATGGCTGTATTATCATTATTTTCAGTAATACAAGAACTGTAACTGCTTGATAGCGAGGCAGTTATAGACCATTAATTAATAACTTCATCATCAGAATCAACTGTTGAGTTGATATTTGAAATTTCTCTGTCTCTCTCTCTCTCTCTCTCTCTCTCAGGGTGGGAATGTGCTGACTTCTGCTAGACTCTCTCTGCCTTCCATGGCCAGCAGAACGTCTTTTCCAGAAGTCACAAATGTTACCAACTACCTGTGAGTATATGAATATGTTTGTCTTTCAGGACATTGAAAAAAAATCTTAATCACCGTTTTTTGTTTTCCAGTAAAAAATATTTGAATTTGAAAATAGGATAAATATACATTATAGCACTGAATACACACTGCCATTCCTAACTTCTTTCCATATTTAATATTTTATAAAATCATTACAGTCTTCAGTGTCATACTTTAGAAATCAGCTGACTTGGTGTTTAAGAAACTTTTGAACTAGAAACTTTAACTCTGTTATTCAGGAAACAATACTTTTTTTCAGTCCTTTGACAAATTCTATTTTTTATCTTGTCTTAAGTGTTAGAGATTTATACTTAAAGCAATATAAAATGATTTGAAACTTATATTAAAAACATAATACTGAATCCATCAAGGAATTGTGTTTTGTTTAAAATAAGTTGAGATAAAATATAATTAGAAATTATAATTTGCATTGTTCTATTTTTAAAGGACTTCTTTTTTATATTTGAGGGACATTGGTACACATTTTGTGCATATTTTTGTGGTGTAAGTGTACATGTGTTTACATGCATGTTGGTTCCTGTAACTGTCTGTGTGTGTGTGGGTGTGATCCCTCAGAAGAGAAAATGGCAGTGGGGTGTGCTTAGACCTCCAGGTGATTGACACAGTGCCAGGAGCAAAGATAGAGGAAGAGCTAGAGACACATCATGTCCTTGCTGGAAACCTCTACAAACCCAGGAGACGGGTACATCCTGCCAAACACACTGTGAAGAGCTCTGAAGCATTATATTGCACCAGTGACACTTTGTATGATGTTTTCTTCTGTTGTTCTCTCCTTCTCTGTTTCTGTAGTACCAGTCCCACTACAGTCGCCACTTCATGACAGTGGGTGAAAAAGAGAGACAGGACAGGGAGGTGTTCCAGAGGAATATGCGGAACCGTCTGGAGTCCTTTAAATCCACTCGCTACAAGCGTCACAAGAAGGACCGCAGTCAGAAAAAGGCAAGGGCTCAAAACAGCAGCAAAACACACTTATGTTGAGTTAGGTGGAACTGACCTGAGGGAGGTCAGGGTAGGCTAAGACAGACAAGTGTGTGTGTGTGTGTGTGTGTAAGGTCAGCTGCCCAAAGGCAATGTAGAGACACAGGTAATGTTTGTAGTTAGGCTACTGATATTCATCATGAGTGATGACCTGTGTGTCTGTGAATGTGCAAGAGCTTGTTACTGAGAGAAAGATATTGCATAGGCAATGTTACAAATATTTTTTATTATTAGTACTTTTATTACGTTAAGTTAATCAAAAGGAACAGATGTGTTTTATTGATAGATTTCTGTTCCAAATAAATGCTATTCTTTTGTACTTTTTATTTATCAAAGAAATCTTTAAAAAGTATCTTGTTTTTCACAAGATTATTAAACAACTATTTATTACATTAATTATAATGTTTCTTATTCACCATCTCAACAAATTCAAATTATTTCTGAAGAATCATGTGATACTAAAGACTAGAGTAATAATTACTGAAATGTTAGTTTTTGTCATCACAAATATATATATATATAGAATTTGAATATAAGAAGTTTAATATAATTATATAATTTAACTGTTTACAATCAAATAAATGCAGCCTTGTTGAACATTTTAATTACATATCTATGCGTGTGTGTAAATAGCTTATTAAGCTATGATGATTAAGATAAGTTTAGTTTATTTGTTTTCCCACCCACATTTTAAAGGTGCCATAGAATGGAAAACTGAATTTACCTTGGCATGGTTGAATAATAACAGTTCAGTACATGGACAT
>JAUCMS010000127.1:13739653-13751838 GCA_032357445.1 Enteromius radiatus
GTGTTTCTACTATCGATACATGTCGCCTTTTAAACCAACGCACGAGCGCGCAATAATCCTAGACAACTCAATCCAGCCATACTAATCATCAACAACAGGTGCGTTCAGAGAACCGGATTAGTGAGGTCATAGTTAGCGCTATGATCTCATCTTGGATGTGTCATTTGATCTTGGATGTAGTTAGCAACGTACGAAGAACGAGCCCCTGGTTGCTGCTGCTGCGGCGGGGCGGAGGACCGCGATGCCGGCTCAGCATCGTGATGTCTACCTACATTTTTCAGCATATATCAGATTTATGAAGACTGGAGTAAATCAACTTTGCATACACATACACATAAATACATACTTTTTTTTTTAAGAAAGCGCTTAGAAGAGCATCCGGGTTGATATTTCCTGCTTGTATTGAGTTCCGATGACCTTTAGCAGAAGGATTTCAGTAACATGTCTGTCTTAAATCAGTCTTGAAGCAGGCTGAGAAAAGGCCTTTGTTTTTCACCTTTTGTGTCTGTGTCACATCCACACCTTTTTTGGGTAATTTCTGTTGACATAAAGAGGTGGGTCAACCTGCTCTGCCAGAGTTTGAACACTTTCCATCCGTTTTGTGATCCATAAAGTGCATGTCTTAGTTTTGTTAAGGGGGATCTATTTTGAACCACAGCAGTCTGGCTCTGTTTGCAATGGCTGGGGTTCTCTCTCTGACATAATGAAGACTCAACATGATAGAAGCGCTAAAAAATGTTTCCTTTGAAGTACAGGAAGTGGATATGGAAAAGTTGATGCATAAGAAATCATGCATAATTTTCACCAAAAGTAATTTTTCAAAAACCATCAAAGAGACAATGTTAAATAACATTCTTTATATTTTCCTTCATTGCCATTTATTTTCATTTGGCACAGTTTCCATCCTGCAGTCTGGTATGTGACGGCAAGTGTACTTTAGGGCTGTTTTGTTAAGGGTTGTATATCAGGATGTCTTGTGCCTGCGAACATTTCCAAAGACCACAAGCTCTATGCTGTAATGTGAGTATGAGTATGTTCCCCTGGTTTCTGTGCAAGTTTTTTGGCTTGTCTGTTAGTGTGTGGGTGGTTGTGAAAGGCAGTGCTCGACTGTGTGTTTGTGTCTGTGAGGTAACTCTTATTGTAATGTCAGTCTTCACTACTTAGACTGCTTAGATAGGAGAGTCTCACATGCTCCAACAGGCAGATTTGGGAACAGTGTGAGGAAGAGAGAGAGAAAAAAAGAGAGGAGAGAGGGAGGTTTTACAGAAGGGAAAGGGGAGGAGTTTTCCTCGGCTGAGCTACCACCGTGACAGACAATCTCAGTGTGTGTATGAGTATCTCACAGGGTGTTTTGTTTTTTTTCTCTCACATGCTGTCAGCATTATCACGGAGGGTCTTCAGAGACTGGCTGTTTTCTGCTAGACCTGATCCTGTAGGACTGAAGACTGTGGATCAGCGGAGAGCTGCTGTAGTTGTGATACTGCAAATCTACTAAGGGTAAGTGACTCTCAGCTTGAACATTTCGTTTCTCTGTCTCCTTCCACCTGTCTCTGGAATTCTGACTGTCCACTCACTCAGCCTGCAGTTACGAGTTTCCATGCCCGAGCAAGTCAGCCTGACAGTATCTTTCCCTCACTTTTCTTCCCCTCCTTTTATCTCTGAACTAATTTCCCCCTTGCTCTCTGAATTTGGGAAATTTGTAATCTGAATAACTTGGACTTTTTTTTTACCAAAGAAATATGAAAATGTGCATTGTTGTTATTTTAACAGGTCACCATTTTGCACAAACCCTACATTTTAATCACTGTTTTTACAGTTCACAAAATAGTCCTGCAAAGTAACAACAGATCATTTGAATTACAAATAATTTGTACATTGTTGGTTTATTTAAAGACTTTTTTTCTGTCAACTTTCCATTTAAAGTTACAACAGATAGATTATTCAAAATATATACTTTGACCACAACAATATGATGTTTCCAGTTGGTCATAATTTATTAAAAGTGTTTTTAAACTGTTTTTCTCTATATGTTGTTTTTCTTTATATGTTCTCTAAACAAAATAACTTCAACAATGAATATTAATTATTAAATTGTCCATGGGGTTCATTAGGATTTCATTATTTACATAACTTTTAAAGGTCTAAAATTGTACTTTTAAAATTAGTTTTTGCTTTGTAAGTCATCTTTGGGCTCACTGAAGATTCTTAGTGGACACTGGGTCTGGTTGAAAACCACTGATCCTTATACTTTAAAAGTATTTGTTCTTTACTAATTTAAATGTATTTTGAGTTAATATGTGTAAACATATTTTTGACTTGTGTATGTGTGTCCATACAAAAAAGTGATAGGTAGTGTTAGTATTGTGTAGGAGTGTGTGTGTGTGTGTGGACAGATGCCTGCACAGCTCAGTATTTTTGTTTTAAATAGCCCTGTTAAGACTTTGTGTGCCATGACTGCGATGAGTTCACACACCATTAACCTCACACACATAAAGAAGACCGTTCTTACATCAGCTAGGTCAATGAAGAGTCCAGATGAATGGCTGGTGAACTTTTAGACGTGGCAGGATGAATGTGACTTTGTTGATTTAATATTGCTGCAGCCCCTGTTTGACACCTCAGTCTAACCGGCTCATACACTGGCCTTGCACTCCTAACAAAGCATAGAAAGACTGAACTGAACAAACTCTTCAGTTTTGGATCCTCATCATCATCTGTCTGCTAGCACAACCGATGCCAGAGTAGGATGTCAAAGTAAATACAACATACCCCTGACTGTATTTTATTACCAAAGCAGTCCTGAACTGACAAACATGCCCCCCCCCCCAACCGGATCCAAGTTACCCTGGACTGAGCCCTTTTGAATTTCTGCCACTATATCTATATGTTTTAATGCTGATTTATTTGTTGAGATGATGCATTGCCCCAGAGATAGCAAAATCAAATCATTTAAGAGGATCAATTGCTGAAGGTTTACTGCTTTGAATTATTGAGACCCTTTTGTGAACCCTCTTCTAGCGTGTATACAGTGCGGTGCCGTCACGGCTGGGTGAGTCTATGCACTACAGCTGGACCTGAAGCTACAATGTCTGACCCAGAGGGCACTGAAAGTGTGGGAAACATACCTTCAATGTATCTCTGTCCAGCAGACTTCTTTTCATGAGCACAAAATTGTGGAGGCACATGAAAATATTTATGTTGTTGTTGGAGGGCATTTGTTGGACTGCCAGTTTGTTGGCCTCAAAGTATATGTGCACGACCCCTTGACATTTTTATCAGTGTCATGTGGGCAATATAAGCACTGCCTGGTAGAGCCGTCACTAAAATTCACAGGGTCAGAACAAAATGTTTATAGGTGGGCCCCCTCTCTGTCTTACAGGACCCACCTCACAGGGCCTCAGACGACTGCTGCCTGGTATTAGGGGTGATTATGCTTGAATAGAAATGAACTGAAGAGGAGAGAAATAGGCACAGGATATTACAGTTCGTCTGTACTGGACAATAGTGAATACATTGCTCTTAAACTTTAATTTCCTCTGCTGAAGCTTCAATCATCTGCCTTCTCCCATCCAAATACGAATGTGCTTCTGGTGATTTCCCCAGTGATGGTATCTAGGTCTCATTCGGTTTGCATAACATGTTGACTGTAGGGGAATCCTTTGGCTCAACAAGGAGAATGAAGTGGGTTCACAGAACTGCAGGCGGGTCCAGAACAAAATGAGCATGTGCACTCCACTCCATGGGTTATTTATTGATATTGAGAGTTGATTCACTCAGAGTGTGTTGCGTTTATTTCAGTAATGTTTTATTTAGTTTGATATTGTTGCCTGTCACAATTCTGTGGACGTTCCTTGAACATGATTACAAGATTAGAAGTTTCATCTATAGTCATTATTTCAGAAAGGTGAAGCTTGGATGAAAAAATGACCTTAAGTCTTCTTAACACATTTATTTATGTTTCTTTTGTGGGACAGCAGTTAGATAGGAGGAATATTTTGGACTCTTCTCCTGGTGGACGGACTGTAATATTTTGCTGAAAAATTAACTCTTGTTTACAGCCACATGATGTTCAGTTTCTCCACATTGCATATAAATGGGATATCTGATAAGAACAAGCGGAGTGTTAAAACAAAAACAGATGCTCATGTAACCGAGATCTGGTTTAAATCTCTCCGGCATCACAATGAAGGCCTGTTGTTTCCTGTTGTCTCGTTTTCATTTAGTGAACCACCAAAGGATCCGTCTGCCTCCTTTCTGCCCAAATAATAATGTTTCAAATAATAAAATAAAGACAGAAGAAACAGAACGATAAAAGAGATAAAGAGAAAACCAGTCAAGAAAATAACGCTGACCTTAGTGACTAAATCCACATATATTTAAAGCTCAGTTGGGTTTGGGTGGACCTGCTCAGTCCCACTCTGATGTAACACTGAGACTCTCAGCACGTTACATTTCATCTGTGTCAGCCAGTGGTTAAGAGAAGGACACCGTACACTACAGGAGCAAAACTGAATTGAATCTATGCTTTTGTTTCCCTCATGTTTGTGGTCTCTCACATTTTTAATATCTTAATAAGGTTTTAAAAATCTTTTAGTGTGTACTAAAATCTGTGTACCAGATTAATATGTTTTGCAACGGCACATTTATATGGCCAAGTGTAAATGAAAATGTCTTAACAAATCAGATAGATATCTAATCAGCATAACATGACCAGGTGTGTACAGGCCCATTGATGTGAGAGGACTGCTGGGATACTATGATAATATTAATTCTGTATGATTCTGAACCAGAGCGCCGAGGCCCACCAGAGGGACCCATAAAACATCCTCAAGATGTTGAATTGCTGAAATCCACTGCTTTTGCTCTTATCCTACATGTTGAATTTAATGTTGAAGTCCTCCATTTTAACTTGTGGTTAAGCATTTTTACGCCAAACTGTCAGCGACAGCGGAGTGATTACTAATTACTAACGGTCAAGATGATGCGTAGTACACGGATGAGCCTGTGTTATTAGTTTTACCTGTTGTTATCTGGGAATAACAAACCTTGGAATGTGACTGACCAATCAGAATCGAGTATTCCACGAAGTATGATTGCTAGATCTAGAACAGCTGAGTAAATCAATAATAGCTTGATACTCAATGCCAAGCTCTAAAATATTTTATCAGGTAAAAAAATAGAAAATGCAGACAGGGCAGAGTTTAGGGGAGTGCCATTCTATGTATTTCAATCAGTTAGCTCATTAATCAGTGAACTACCCAGTAGTCATGTTGTGGGAAATTGAGTCATCAGTGACCCCATATTTTTGCCTGAATTGATTTTCAGGATTTAAAGATGAATGAAACTCAGTGTAGGACTTTCAGCACAGTAAAGCATCATACAGACGCACCCTTCTGATTAGTCACAGTTGAGTCAAGTCATCAGGACTCCACCTGTTAGTGAGTTTCTATCCTTAAATCACAAATTTGAAAATATTTCAATCATTTTCTTACAGAGTCAAAATTCAGTGTATAAAAATGTATCTGTGCTCACTTCATGCATAATTAAACTGCAGATTCTTATCTGATTTACAGATTTACAAGTAAAAAACAGATTGCTTTATTTAGTGTGTTTAAAAAAAGTGAAATGCTAGGTTCAGGGCATTTGTTGACTCTGGTTGCATGTGAAATCGGTGAAATGTTTGTTTGTCACCATCACTGTGGTGTTTCATCCCACAATGGCTTGCATTCCAGACCCATCATTCAAACAGACATTGTAAATAAATATGCTGGAGGGTTATCTTTGATATTTTTGCAGGAAACTCATTTTCTTTGAAGGTTATGGATCATTTATCTTCAGTACGTGTTGAAGCTGAGATTAGGGGTCAATGATGTTGGTGAGTCTTACTTAATGGCTTGTGACAAATAGTACAAATAGTATTTGACACATTTTAAATGCTTTGGTGACATTGTGTCATCTGTATGTGTCATTGGACAGGCTTTTTCAGTGAATTTGCATGCACAAATTGTAACCCAATACGTACTAATCAGTTTACACATTTATTTATTATTTTTATGGTTAATATTACTGTGCTCATCTGTCTATTTTTATTTTGCCTACAGCACTTTTGATAAGAACATTTATTTATTTGCAACATAAAATATTTATCACTGTGATTTTCAGCTTAAAAAGGAGCACTGACTTGTTCAGCCTGTGTGTGTTGTTTCTAAAATAAAAACAACTCCACAGCAATCTGTATAATGAACACTTCAGTTCACTGCTTTCACAAAAGGTTTCATTTAAACCACAAACCTTGTCCCAGAATCATTTAAAATGTGTTGAGGGTGTGTTTACTCATGTCATACATAAAAACGCAGATGTTGACTCAATAGGTAACTTGCAGAGCAACCTAATGACATCTCTCTTAATTAGTTGATTTTTACCTTACCTCAGCTTGGCGCAAAAGAAGCATTGTGCTTTATTAGGCTTGTATGCACTGGTTTTGTTTAACTATTCAGACTGCAGGTGCTCTTGAGAGACTTATTTTCAGTGAGGATTACTTGTGCTTATGTCCACAAAAGCAGGTCTAGCTGTGGTTAACCATCCATTCGTTAGACACTTAGTGCACAAATAGATTCAAGTTTCTAGAACTGAAGCTGAACTGCTCTGATGTAAGGAGATTTGGTAGGCCTAGTTATTTAACAGATGCTACGCTTAATACAGCCACAGCTTCCTCTAGAGATACACAAATATGCTCTAGAAAAGTGTTATCATCTTCTCCTGTCGACTTTCACTTATTAATGCCACACATTTAATTGAAGCTGACAAAATGTATTTTCCGTTTCATCCCATTTTGCAGAATTGTTCCATTTTAATTCAGTAAATTCAAAAGTAGAAAATACTAAAGGATCATGCTTTTGATATGACATCAGAATGTGATTCTGGTGGAATGATTATGATGGCACATTTTTAATCTTGCCTTTGTTGAGGCTGTTGCTGACAGGCGCTCGGAGCGGCAGTGATTTACAGAGCTAAAGTCAATATTTAAGACTGGTGTAATACCATCGACCAGTCATGGTTTTATCTGGAGGAAATCCTCTCTCACAATAGACTGATAGAGGTTTGCTTTTCAAGCTGAACAAAAAAGCGCCACCTTTATGCATATGCTGAAGAATAAATGTTTGTCTGAGATCTTTTCCAGTTGCAAGATTTTATGCTTTTGAGTAAAATGTTGTAAAATGTGTTTGGGGTGGGTGGTGGCCCCTGTCTTTCTGTTGACCTTGATTCTACAGGATTTGAGTGACAGTACAGGCCCCTGTTAAAAACTAAAAACCAAAAGTTCATGTACTGTAGAATCTCTTGTGATTCAGCACAGTTCACTCACATTCTAAGGTAATTCTAAGGTAGTCTGGTGGGTGGTTTAGTTCATGTAGATCATGTAGGTCTATGTAGCTTTCTTTCTGTCCCTCTTGTTTCAGTGGCCATGACTCGAATGCCACAAATTCCCTCTTTAAGGAAAAAACACTTTTTCTCTCTCTGTAAGAATTGCTGTAATCACCTCTTTCTCCATTCTCAGTTTTTAGATGAGTTTTACTATAGCTACTTACAACAAAGTGCACAGGCCTGGATTTATAGGTATGTGGTTAACATGTGATGGTTCTTCTCACACATTTTGTTTTTTAGAAGGGAAAACAGACTCTCTTCATTCTCTCTCACTTTTTCAGCTCATAGAAACACATGGCATATTCATTCAGTGAACCTCACGTGTGTGTTCTGTCATTCATCTGTTTAATCCTTGTTTTGATTGCTGACATGGGTGGAGCTCTATTGGTATCTCTATTGGTTTAGGCTGATAATGTTCACCTACTAGAGAAGCACATGAGTTTTTTTTCAGTAGTCTTTGCGATAGTTTGCCTTGTTTTCTTCTTATAATTTAAGTTCACATCTGTATTATTGCTTCTCATCCAATCATATCATATAATGGGAAAAAACATGTCCTTGTTTATTCTCTCTCTCTCTCTCTCTCTCTCTCTCTCTCTTCTCTTGCTCTTATTCTCTTGTTCTCTTTGTATAAATTGTGTAATCTAGGCTAATAAATGTAAAAATAAATCAGTTTCTTACTCCCTTGGGCCTGTCAGAAAGCAGAGGGCTTCAGGTTAATTGGTATCAGCAGTGCATTAGTCAGTCATGCCAGATAAACTGCACCCCTTTTCATGTTTAATCACTTAATCAGATTGACTTTTGGAGAAACAGATCAGGACAGACGGTCTTGTTTTTCCATCATCTGTGTTTGTAAATGTGTTCTTGAGAGTATCTGTATGTAGAAGCAAACAATGTCGGTACAAAATCATTGTAAAAGTGCATGTAGTAATGCAATTTCATATTCATTTTCAAATATCTAGTTTGACTGTGATCTTTGACATTTAATGCTTAAAAAACAACTTGCACCAAAAGATGTCAAATGGTATAAATGGTGTATAGATTGAATTGAAAAAAAAATGGATTCAGAATAACACAATATACCATGATAAAGATGTTTTTCATGTGTAAAATTATCTTAAATGTCGTTCATTTAAGTGACTATTTATTTTAGGTATACTTTAGTGCAGAGAAGCCATGGAAATAAACAGTCTAAATCATACCAATACATATCAAAAATAACTGTTTGATTCTTACTGGTTTGTATTTAAAGTTTGATGTAGTAAGTGAACCATGTGTGGGTTCATAAAACTTGATGTTCGAGATTTGCAGCTTACATCAATAAACACAGAGAGAGGGTGAAATATTTAGTCTGAAAGTACAGTAGGTGTTTGTGTTGTACCATTAACCTCCAGCTCCACAGTTAATTTCTTATTGGCTGGTTGCCTAAGGCCTGGGCATGTAACCACATACACACAGATTCCTATCTCCGGTATGTCTGGAGATGTTTGTAGTCTTTCTTATTTATGGCATAATTTGTTGTCTTTCTTTATCTTAAAGGTAAGAAAACAGCTGAAGTGATCATTTGTACACATTTTCTTCTTCCTACTTTTAATGTTTCTTCCTTTTGTTGTTGTTGTCGTTAGTAAGTCGTTATCCTCATCAGGCATTACATTATCTGACCTCTTCATCAAGGAACGCTTATCAAGCGCACACTCACTCTGACCTGTAGATGTAGTCTTTCCCCTTGCCACACTCTGGATGTTTTGTGTGTGTGTGTGTGTGTTTGTGAAACCTGCTTTAATTACCTTTTGACATAAGTCCTCAAGAGTGATACAGTTGTTTGGGAATCAATATATATTCCAGTTGATCTCAGTTTAATTCAATTGGAAGTAATGACTACTCAATTACAGCAACTGCTCTAAATAGTAACTTTAGTCCTTCTCACTTTACATGAACTGATTTTTGAACTTGAAGCCAAATCAAAATTTGTGTAGCTGATCAGTTCAGCTTTTCCTTTACTTCAAATTCTGCTCTGTTTGTGTAGTCTGTGGTAAAGTGTGCTGCACACACACACACACACACACAGGAACCAAGCATTACTCCTGATGACAGCCTTGGGTGAAGGACCATGTCATATAACAAGCCATTAACAAAGGGTGCAATACAAGAGCTGCTTTTTGCCCCATGGCTGAATATCCACTCTCCCTCCGTTTTCCACTTCCTGTCATACAGCTACCGAGTGGACTTTATGACATCATTTCTGTGTCTGTTTACAAAGTAACATATCAGTGTCAAAACTGGTCTTACAGAACAAAATACACAGACATCTGGAAATTGTAATATATTATTATATTAAATTAAACATACCACACATTTTTAAACTTCACATACGATTTCTTAATAAGGAAACACAATGGCTGTCATTTTATTTCTTGGACTAATTTATTTTTATGCAGCTAAGCTGGAAATGTGAAAGATTACAACAATTATAGTAGACATTGTACAAATATGTGCAATGGAAATAAATGTCATTAAATCTTGTTTCATTGATCTTGTTGTTTGAGGAATCTTTCCTACGTGGCTTCCTGCTGTTGCTGTGTGCAGCTGGAATGTGAGTGTTCATAATCCAGCCACTGCCGAGTGTTTTGGCTCCCCCTGGTTACTGTATTTATCTCCTTCCCTCGAGCCCAGCTCTCTACGAACTTTTAGTGCAGAAGAAACAGACAGCAGCATGACTGATTTACACCATCAGATACCTGTAAGAGCTTTATTATCGCACCTCAGCTTCTCAAATCATATTCAAGTGAATTACATTTAAATAAAATATATAACAGATAATAAATAAATAAAAATGCTAAGTGAAAATACAGTGTTACACAAAGCTTAACCAAAACTTTAAGGAGCTAAAGTTCAGTTCATAACAAAGTATATAAATACATCAATATGGTACTGTACCAATGCTATTATAGGCTAGGGTTGAAATGCTGTATTTATTTATACACTACAGGGGTCCCTGTCCCCTATCTCTATCCATCAAATGATCCTTGGCCTGTAAAAGGTTAAACAGTCTAGAGACCCTGGCCCTGGTCTAGAGACAAATGTACATAGGTTTTTTTTTTTTAATGACTTGTTAAAAGTAAAATATATATTAATTGAGGAATGGAATACTGCACAGGCTCTATTTATACTGGACCCCTATAAAAATAGACAAACCTTACCCAGTGATGAAAACTTAAACACACTGACCCACATATGTGGGATCAAATTAAGTATGACCTAAATTAATTGTTCATGTTTACATGCAGCTTGGAAGTTGGTACCAATCTGAGAAATCTCCTTTTGTGCTACTCTTGCAGATCAGCCTCTAAATGTTTGACTATTCTACCCAAAAGTAGAAATATAAATACCAAATGAATTTGAACAATATTAATTCATTTGTTTTCATTTAGGCACTAATATATTATATTTGTTGACTTTCCTAAATGCTTTATCTACTTTAATGTGCCCTGTCAATGTTACTTACGAAAATCAATATCCAAGATGACACTGAAAGGCATTGGTTGAAAAATTGGTTAATCCTAGTTTTCATTTAACCAGATGTATTAAGCAATTTATCAACACTGAGTTACTTTTGTTTGCCCAGTATGAGAGCTCCTTGATCACCGAACCAGCATGTTAGATTGATTTCTGAAGGATCATGTGACATGATAATGGTGTCTGAAACTTCAGCTTTGCCATCACAGGAATCAATTAAAATTTAAAATACATTAAAATAGAAATGAGTTCTTTTAAATTGTAAAATTATTTTACAATAGTAGCTACCGTTTTCATGTTTTAGGTAAATGCAGCATTAGTAAGCATAATAGATTTATTTCAAAAACATGAAAAATCTTACAGACCCTATATTTTTAAACAGTAATATACACATGGCTTAAAAGGACAATTCTGTTATCAATTTTGGATCTTTATTTAATTCAGAATATTGTAAAAAAAAAAAAACTCAACTGCACATGGACAAGAAAGAGACATGCAGAATTTTAAAGAAAGAAGAAAGCATTATAAGGTAATTAATAATTTAATTAATTAACTGTGCATTAAGAGGTGACTTAATTCGGCTTAGAACAGCTGTGTGTTTGGCTGAGGCACTGGCCCCTTGTGACCTGTGTTCACTTTACCCCTCATGGTCTGTCTTGGTTCTGGTTGATCCCTTCTCATCTTTTAGACATTGGTAAGCAGATCAAGTGTCAATCACACATCTTGGACAGCATTTCTCCTCCCACTAAAGCTCTGTGTCTATTCACTCTGTCAGCAGGGAGCCAGTCTCAGGGTGTGTGTGTAGCTTTCTCACTGAAAAGCCAGATTACAGTGTTTCCTACTGTGTTTTCTCAAGAGTCCTGTGCAGTAAATACAATTTTACTGAATGGTGTATTTTGGTAAACATTTCATTTTAAAAGTTATGTTCCCATTTTTAATATCACATGAAGTCAGTTAAGGTTAACAGTTAACAGCTGGATGTTAACTGTTAGCGGTTCACTGTTAATGGTAATAAAATATGAATTTAGAGTTAATCTGTGTCAGTGTCATCTTGATAATGTCAGATAACTTTGATAGAAAGATATGGATTACAATCAACCTAAGTAATTCAGATGTTACATTTAATTACACAAATAGATAATACCAATTTGGGTCAATCGGTTACCAGTGAAGGAAAAAACACTTAAGCAAAACATGGTCAGGTATCAGTGTCTGAGTATTTTTTTGATGCCACATTTTACTGTTAGTCC
>JAUCMS010000127.1:13751938-13764340 GCA_032357445.1 Enteromius radiatus
AGGTATCAGTGTCTGAGTATTTTTTTGATGCCACATTTTACTGTTAGTCCATTCTATGAAGAAGTTTTGGGTATAATATGTCACAGTTCACTTCAATTTGCTATCCTCACTTACATTTATGAACTACAGTGTCTAGAAAACAAAAATAGAAAAAAATATATCTGGTGTCTAATTTTTGGTTTGAATGTATATTATTAATATTTTGAATTAGCTTGTAAATTCATATTTTCACATGTAATTTTATCTGCTTTTGTCATGTCTCGCTAGCTTTTATTCATTTATAGTTTGGTGCTAGTTAATTTAGTACTCAAAGCTATTTCCATTAGTTGCCAAGGCAGCATTAATTTTAAGTTTTTTTCTTGTTGTTGTTGTTTTTAGTTTATTCAGTTACTGAAAAGTTTTAATAATTTTACGCAACTGATTGAATGATTTCAGCTGATCAGAATGTGATTCATGTTTGTGTGAAAACATAATTTCAAAGGAATCATTTATTCAAAAATGGAAATTAAAAATTTACTCAACCTTATGGCCTTTTTAAACCTGTATGACTTTGTCTCATCTGTGAAACGTTAAAGAATATATCTTGAAGGAATTTAGAAAACAGTTTTGGTGCCCAGTAAATATATAAACTATGCCTTAAATACTGTCTTTTGATTGTATTATGCCACATATTTAATATGCAGTTTGCGTATTCGTGTTGACAATATTTTTCCCTCGTGTCTGCTTTGCTCCAGCAGCTAATGTAGAGTGTGACTGGGAGGGTCTTTGAGCTGTGGGTGTGGTCAGAAATTTCTGAGTGACAGACAGACAGGCAGACAGTGTGAGAGGGGAGGGGCAGAGAATGAGTGGGCGGTCTCTACCTCGTGAGCTGCTGCAGTGTGTGGGGAGTGTGTCAGTGTGTCGGAGACCTGCAGTTAGGAAGGGTTAGTGAGCAACACACATACAAACTTGCTCACTCAGCACACATGCACGCGCACACACACTCTCAATCTTGACACGGGACACTGCAGGACTCGCTGGAAAATGAACCTAATGGAGGGAAGGACAATCAGCCTACAGCATGGTGAGTACAGATGACTCTAGAGTTTAGAGGTGCTAATGGCTTTACCTTACGGGGGTTGAGACGGGGGAGGGGTGGGATCCGGGGGTACTGTTGCTGTTTATACTGACTTTTACTGTACTGCTGCTGATTGATTGTGTCAACAGTGTGAGGATACACTTTAGCTATAGGGGAACATCTTTGTGGTGATGTAGTGTACTTGTTATGCATGTTATATGTAAATAGGACCTTTAGTCAGGGTGTGTTTTTAATGCATAAGTGCTCAGAGCGTGTGTTGGTGGTCTGTACTGTCCTTGACACAGGTAAAGCAGCCGAGGGGTGTGAAACTGTGGATTCAGCATGAATACGCTCCGCTGAGAGCTGACTACGTTCTGCTGTTATTCTCTAGGCTTCATAGAGCCGGTTTGACTGTGTCTGTGTGTGACCTCTCTTCATGACTGTTGGGGTCTTCCAAATGTATGTGTGTGTGTGTGTGTGCTCAGGCCTGTCATGCCAGCTGTTCTCTACATTACACTCGTCTCCTTTACATCTCAGCGAGCCTATAAAGAGGTCAACCATGCAGAGAGGAAGGAAAGTGTGTATGCGTGTACAACACTTTTGGCCTTTCGTTCTGTTTTAAAGGTGACCGCTGCCCTGAAGGAGAAAAATGAAGTCGATATGTTTTATCTGAAACCATAATTTCTTAGTCTTCATCGAGTTTGAAAACACTGGCATGTTGTGGATTCAATTTAGCCTCATCTTTTGTGTTTGGTTTGTTTGGGATGATATTGAAAATGAGCCCAGAAGGAAAAAAAACAGGGGCAAAATTAAGTGTTTGGAGTAGAAGTACATTGTTATTAGTACACTCATATGCTCATGCTTCACTCCAAACCACAATTACGCTCCAAGCAGGTTGCGCTGTGCTACATCTGCTGATTGAACCACAAACATTCGTTGTTCTTATGCTTTACGAGGAACTTCCTCTGACCTGGAGTGTATCGTCTCCAAGAGCGCTGCTGGGCTTGTCCTGTGAGCAATCGCTCTGTGCTTTGTAATTGAGTGAGCCGGGTACAATTTACAAAGTCAATCTAAACATCCAATCCCCCAAACCGGCCAAGCTGCATATGGTTCAGTTTTTCAGGAAACGCTGCAGCTCTGGCTCAGTGATCTGAAGCTTACAATAGCCGTAGAGGTAACTGGAAACAAATGCAAGCAAAATAGCCTCCCGCTCAATTCATTCAAGTCCACCACTGCTTGTCAAGATGTCGGAGGCTTAAATTAGGACCATTTATTGTGTCCCTTTTTGTGTCTCTTGGCAACTTGGCGAATAGGCGATCTTTAATTCGACCCACCTCGCCGTAGAGACATTTGTCCAAGGGTCACTGGGTTATCTAGTAGTTGTTTGAAGAGCAGGTTTACTCAGATGCTTCAGAGAGGTCTGAGGTTTGTCTGTTTCTGTTGTCAGGTAGAAAGCTGTTCTTGAGCCTGCTCTGATGTGTTAAACTTTAACCCTTCAGAGTAACATTATGACTCTTGACTGAAGAATTTCATTGCTCTGTTCTTCAGGAGGCTTCATGAGAAAGGCAGCTGCAGGTTTTTTTGTGACTAGGGGTCTCAACAGTAATAACAAACACCTTGTCTATGATATTTAATGTGTAGGCATCTGTTTGTAAATTTTGCTAGTGGGCAGATTTGTCTTGGTATGTGTGTCTAAGAGTATACTTACCTTTAGGGCAGTCTGAAGAAGTAAAATAAATGACAATACACACCTTTTAGGAAACGCACACACAGACACATTCCACTACTATTCAGATATTTGGGGTTGGTGTGTTTTTTTTTCATTTTTAATTTTTTTATAAAACATTTATCTTGCATTTATGTGATCAAAAATACAGTAAAATATGTAATTTTTTCAATTATTACTATAATTCAAAGCAACAGTTTTCTGCTTCAATATTTTTAAATGTAACGTATTCCTCTGCAAAGATGAATTTTGTTTTTCAGTGTCACACGGGCCTTCAGAAATCTAATATACTCATTCAATACTTAATATACTTAACTTTTTGGAAAAGGTGATAACACTTTTATACACTTAAATAGTTCAGAACAACAACATTTATTAGAAGTCTTTTGTAACCATATATATATATATAAAATGTAATTTGTTCTTGCTTATAAAATGATAATAATGTGTGTGTGAGAGAGAGAGATAACAGGAAAGCATGGCTTTCATGGCTGGTCTTTATATTGCAGAGGTAGAGGAATGCCCGCGATGCTTCTCCTGATCAGACCTGTTCAATACAGAGTATAAAACATGATCACAGCACTCTCTTTCTCACTCTCTCGCTCCCTTCTGTTCCTTTCTGTCTGTTATTCTAGATATGAACAGAAAACCACATAATTCTCGCCACTAAATAAACAAAATGTCCCACTTAGATTGTGACATTTGGTTTTAGTCAGGTCCATACCAAACCCTGCTAATGTTTAGCTGGATAGTCCTGAATTCTGCAAATGCTATTTGGTGGAACAGGTCACGTGGAGATTATGGAGATTATACCAATTAACCTTTATATGTGCTTTTAAAGGTTCCAAAATTTGACCCTGCAAGGCCACATGCTTGTTAAGCAGCAAAAGCATTCTGATGTAGTGATGTGTACAAAGATAGACCATCCAGCACGTTTAGGATAGTCGGCTTGTTTTTAAATAGTTTTTAGCGTGAATATTAACAGATGTCTGAGCATTTTTAAATGTCAGTGTGATGTAATGGGATTCAGACAGAGTTCAGGGATGTTGACTGAAGACGTTTAGGGTTAATTTTCTCCTACATGTCTGTAAATCACTATGCACTGATCATCTTTGGGACAACCGTTACGTACAGACAAAACTCAAGACATGTGGAGTAGTGAAAAAGTACTATGCAATGCTAAGAGTTTCCTCCTGCGTACACTAACAAACCAAACTGTAATGTATGGGATCAAGCTTTGACATGTCTCCTTTGAGGCATTGATGCTAATCATCAGTCATTTTCATGCCATTTCTTTACCTCACACACAAAAGTGAGCACACACTGTCTTCATCCTATTGTAAATTGTCATCAATGTTAGCTGCATAGATATATAGTCTCACAAAAAGTAGTCAGACCATAATGTGAAAAACATGACTGATGTTCCACCTGTATGCATTTTCTAGTTCTCTGCAACAAAACAATATGACTGTAAGGAGATTTTGTTTCCCTTAAATTGTATTGTATGGACAAAACAGTTGTTGATGTTTTTCAACAGATATTTTTTTTCATTCAGGTTTGAGGTTTAAAACTATTGCTTTAAAATACATATTTTTAATATAAATAAATCAGGCTTCCAAAAAGCAGATAATAGAGCTCTCAAACTGAATATAACCACATGAATCAGTGTACTGTTATGGATCTTGTTTGGGTGGCTCTTGCTGCTTGAAGAATGCTGTCACACCCTTTGGGTCTCTCTTCTTTAACATGGTAATCCCAACACACTAGGCAGGAAAGAAAAACCTTCTGTTTGGACCAATTGAGGAGGAAATTAGTGGTTCATTTGTAGAGGAAAAGACACAAAGGAGGACCGTAAATATGAGCACAAATATAAAACATAAAGTCCTTTTCTCCCAGAGATCTATTTTTAGCAGAATCCAGTAGAGTTGTGTTCATAATCACCATGATAACACTGAAAAAAATCTGTCTGAGAACAAGTTTAAACTTAAACTTGCTCATATAATTCACACTGACCTGTTAGGCTGCACAGAAATTTGTTAAATATAATTTCCCCTAGAAGCACACATCTAAGTTTGCTTGAAGTCTAAATTTATGAATGTGTAAAGGGTAACTGAATGTCCTAGAATGGCTGTACTATTTTGTCATGTGATCTACAAATTGTGTTTATCTTCACAGTTGGTGCCCATTGCTTGTGCCAAAGTTGAACATTGGGACCCCCCCCAAATTTATGTAACCCCTTCCACATGACCTTACACTGTCACATCCTGCTGAGTTCAGCCCCAGACAGTGCCGCCACACAATCCAGCTCTCAGCCAATGGAGTCTTGCTTCACAATAGAAGAGGCGAGGACTCAATCCATCAGTGGCAGAGAGCCAAAAGTCAACGTTTTTTGTGTTTAGCTCATGAATAGGCTTTGATCTCACTGCAGCCGCTCTGAAGTTGTACACCGTTCTGGAGATTAACCCCAAAGACCCAAGGACTCAGGATTTTGAGTTGTGTATTTGACTGATTATATTCCACTGAGTCTAGATGGAGTCCCATCTACAAGTTTGGATTTCAGGGATAGACTGATTAAAATTAGATGGGGTTTATTTTGAGGAGACACTTAAGGCTTAGAAGCTAAGCTGTTACAGGGCCCGGCCCTTTAAGTCTGGTCTTTGTATGCATTTCATTCATACAGAGGTGTATAGTTTAGCAACTGCCACTCAGACATGTCTTTATCCTAAAGTCCCTCTGCTGTTTTACCTACTCATTGGATTTAAGCAGTGTCAATTTTGTATACCAAGGTTCATCAAGGAACATCTTAGTATTGCCATAGTAAATTATCTTAAAACCTGTTATACATGTACTGTGCTGCAGCATAGAGATTTCATCAAAATTCTCAGTGTTTTAGAATATAGTTACCCATCCTAACCTGCTGGATCAAGTTTTGTGATTTGAATTCAAAATTGGGCAAGAGCATCACATGATCATTTCTATGTTTTTGTTCCCTGGTGGATGTATTAGCAAGGTAGCAGAAAGCACGAATACACATCAACTGGTCTTACTCCACCAAGAAAAAAAGACTGACTGTGGGCCCCAAATGGTGCTAATGATGCACATTTGATTGTTTTGAGTAGACAGCTGTATATGGATGGAGCCTCTTATGAGTCTTAGCTTGAGGCACACTGTTTTACAGCTTGACGCCAGCGCAGTGGCAGTGTGAATCAGAGCACTGGCCTGACGCCTATGGGTCAGCATGTGGCCCGTCTGAAGACTGCCACCCTTCAAGCATTCAGAGAACTCTGATGTGATACTCTACACTGCTGTCAACAGAGGGCTGTTTTCCAAAATTTCACAGCACAGCACCCAGCTTTATGCAAAATAAGTCATGGATTCAGAATGGAAGATTTTGATTATTTGATTTAGTTCAGAGGGGACAAAAATGTATAGTTCTCGAACGTTTTCTTGTTGTTTTGACCATGTCCTGACCAGGGGCCTGTTTCATAAAACAAGTTTTAAGTCAGGATTATTTTAGTCAGTCTGACTTACTGTCAGTTGATTTGGTTCAAAATAAGTCAGACTAACTGAAATAAGCCTGGCTTGTTGTAAAGCTGTTTTATGAAACAGATGTAACGTTTTGTCGAATACTTGGTTTGTTTCTGCAGAAATGGGCTGAGTAGCTCCACCCACAGAGAACCATCATTGGTCCAGCATCATAAGACTTATTGGATCTGGAATTAGATCTGTTCTGTTCATTAGATCTGTTCTGTTTGGCATAGCATTTAATTTTTAATTTTGAACCAGTAAAAAGTAAGTTACCTCAGTAAATGATTGTTAAAAAATGCACACAGGGAGGGTTTGTTATCTCTTTGAGGGCTGTATGAACAGTTATGACTTGTGTGAGCATCAGGTTTGATTCCTTGTGGAATGTCAGACAGCTCTCATTTTCTGCCTCACTCACCCCAGGAATGTAATGAGCGTAACTTCTCTGGTGTTTCATAACTCAAACTTAAAGTCGTAATTCACGCAATAACACTCAAAGTTGTTCAGACCACAGGTTTTTGTGTTCCACCACGCAAGAAAGTCAGTCATACAGCAACATGTTAGTATCTATCACTATAATGCAGTTCTTTTATAAACAGGCAGTTTATCTTAACCCTGAATCTTAACCCTGTCAAAATCCTAAACCTGTCTACACAATTCTAAATGAAATGTTGCTGACAGCTAGAGATATTTAGGCCTGTACTCTAAAACGTTTCCTGTTCTCTTAAGCAAAATTGTCTCTCTGGGGATCCGTTTTATTGGAAAAATCTCTAACTAGGTACCATTTCTGTTGTTAGCCAGTTGATAAATATTTCCTGAATGTGTTTTTCTTGCAGTGAGCTATATTTAAGTGCTGGAAGGTGTTCCAGGTAGGACTGACCTCATCAGCGATCCGTGAGTGAGTTCAGCAGCATCAGACAGTCATTTGATGTAGTGACTCGGAGATGTCATAGTTCAACAGCTGCTTCACCTCTTCAGGAAATCAGTAGATGCTAGCCTTGTCCGAAACCTTGTTCTTATCAGCCTGCTGATAATGGAGTAGGATAATGTCTATATAGGGGGTTGGGAGGAGAGAAAGAGAAAGGTTTACAAATTCTCTTTTGTGTTCATAATTCCCCAATGACGTACCACCATCACATTGTGCCCTGCCAAAGTTTCCACCCTCTAAACCTCTGTGCCACCCTCATGCACAATAGCCTGGTCACCTGATCAGCTGGGACAGGACAAACACTGAAAATGGAAATATTTGATCTTTCTTTTTGGTACCTTAAGGCCCCGATATACTTTAAACAAAGTTCTTTTTAATTTTTCATTTGAGGGCAAAAAGAAGTTTGAGTGACGGTATACTGTTTCCGAACATTCTGATGCCCCGCACTGCTGGATTGATGTAAATATGACGCAACGATATATATGTATAGTGACTGGAGATGTTGCTCCCTTTCCTGACCTCTGTTGAATGACTAACGATCCTGGAAAAAAAATTGCGCATCAAAGAAGGTGGAGTTTCAGAACACACCCACTGATTGCATAGCCGCCTCAAACCAATGGTAGCTTAAAGGTGTTTAGGAGCCAAAACGAACTCCCCTTTGGTCAGCTGATTCGAACTGCCAAAACGAACTTCGCTTTGGTCTTATTTTGTTTGAAATGGCGTCATTTCAGTTCGTTCTTCGATTTTGTTTGAAATATATCAGGGTCTTTAGGCCTCTTTCTTTCTCTGTCCCTCTTTTCTCTTTCATTGTGTCGCTCTAATGGACAGCTGGTTCATTCTGTCACTTATGCTGGGGTAAAAGGTCAGGTCCCCAGTGCTTTGCCCTGCCATACGTTGTCTCTCAGAGTCGGTGTGTGTGTGTTTTAGTGTGTGCACACATTAAATTATAATTATATATCTTTCTGGTTACGTTATTCCATCTTGCCATTCTTCATCAGATGGCAGTTTTTAAGAACAAGTCTGAACATCTCACATTCCTATCATCTATCCAACCACTACGCTATGCAGTACTTCATTACTGTACATAAGCACAGTATGTAGGTTTAAATAAAATGTAGGTTCACTTTTAAATGCTTTCAAATATTCAGTTACACATTGTTTCCTACACTTGAATAGACAGATAAAGGCTGAAGATCAACTATGCAAAAACCCATGGTAGCTCAGGTATAACAGCACTTGTAAACATAGATTGTGTTCCACATCACTACTTTTCAAACCTTTTTTATGCTTTCATTTCCTTAAAATGTTGTTCTGTAAGGCTTAAACAGCCAACAGAGGGATTCGCTGTTCCCTCGGGACAGTTGCAATTGATTTGATTATTCACCAGTAAGAGTGTGACCCATAGAAATGATTTATTTAAGTAATCTAATATTGTGCAGCCAAAGGCCAAGCTGCCATCTTAAAAGGGGAGAGGCTTGATTTAACAAAGCTGTATGCCATGCTCTCTCATGTCATGATTATCATTAGTGAAAAGAGCCCGTGCCATAAATAATGCCATGCCACTCCTCCTAACAACATCCCTAGACACAGACAGCCACCATTAGATGGTTTGTCACATTCTGGGAAATAGTTCAAGTCAGCATGTATGCCAAGATTACATTATTGTTTTCAAAAAGCAAAAACAATTCAAAAGGAACTTTATAATCAGTTTTAAATTTACACACAGTATAGTTAATTAGAATAAATACATGTCACACGTATTTCAGAGAAAGCACACAAAGCCAGTTGTAGTCTGAATAACATGTTGACATGCTGAATTAGGCAGAGCTACGATCACATTATCACATTAAGGTTTCAGATATTTTTAAAAAAAGAATGCTTACTTATTTCCAAGCTACATGCATGTTCACTTGATGATTTAGCAAACAGTATTTTTAGCTCCCAATGAGAGTTTCCTAACCACTTATTATTGTCAAAGTGGACAATAGTTGTGCTGCTTAATGTTCTTGTGGAAACTGAGATACTTTTTTTTTTTCAAAAACCATTAATTAATAGAAAGTAAAAAAAGTGATGCAATCATTGCTGAATAAAAATATTGATTTAAAAAAAGAATCTGACCCCTGAAGAATCTGTTCTACTGAATTTTGTCTCAGAATCACTGCAGAAGATGCTAAAGTCAGATTCTGCCAGGGACTGCATATGAGGCCTCAGCGTAATGAAGAACAAGTCCAACCACAAACACTCAGAAAACCATAGAATATCTGCCTGTCAAGCTTATTGAGGCACAGTGTTTATCCTGTAGGCATGACTACAGAGCTCTGCAGAATGATACCATTGTAGACCCAAATCTCACCAACGTGTCTCAATAATGCTTGAGAGAAAAGACCAAGATAAGTGATTTAAAAAAAAAAGGGAGAGGAATGGGTGGCTTGTGTAGCCATTCAGATCTGGAGAAAATTAAGCTGTGTGCTGCAGACTAACAGTAAATCCCTCTTCTCTCAGAATGGGCCCTTTTGGTCCCCCATTCAGCTCACAGAAGAAAAGCCTAAGCTGCTGTTTCTTACCTTTAAAAGGTAAAATGGAGAAGGAATGTGGAATATTTGACTTTCTCTTTGGAAGTGTTTGCTTTTACACTGTTTGAGACAGGAAGTCTGCACTGATTCCTCTTCCTTCCTCGGTCAACACACTACAGGCACTGTCAGACACATAAATGAGCAATGACAAGTACATGAACATGACCTCCTCTTATCAACATCTTTCTGTCATGCTGTGCTACTGTTCACATGAGTTTAACTAGAGTAACGGCTATTGGAAAAATAATTGTGATTGCTCACGATGATGTGTGTGTTACTGTTCGGGTTTAAATGGGGATCCTAATGATGTTATACATTATTCAGCAGAGAGAGGCTGCAGGATTTTGTGGGCCTCAAGAGAGCTTTTCCCCAAGCTCCAGACACTACTCTTTGATTGATATCTTCTTGGCACCTCAGCCGGAACTGTTTGAGAGGAAAACCCCTCTGTCTCTTGCTTTTGAAGGCTGTCTTGCTGCCAAACTGAAAAAAAGAGCTCCACACATCTCAAGTTCTCAAATAACGATGGACTAGTGCCGGGACTCGATTAAAAATCTAATTAATTAGATTAGATTAAACCTTTATCACATCGATATTGAGGTTTTAACTCCAGCGATAACCAAACCTCAGGAGTCTGAGGTTTTTTTCCCCGCCTCTGACATTTGAGTGACAAACCTATTAGCCAATCAAAATGGTCGAATCTCGCGTTCCTCTTGTGCACTCTTGCTGTGCTGAAATGCTTGCGAGAATGGTTTTCTGCACGTGCATGTCTTGTTTTTTTGTGCGCTAGATTTGAAACTTGGCTATTTAAACGTCATAGTCAACAGGCAGGCTATGATAGATAATAGAAACCCGCTTAGGGGCCGTGCAAAAATAAGTGCGATTAAAATGCGTTAAAAAAATTTAACGCGTTATATTTGTGTAATTAATTAATATAAATGAACTCGTTAAAGTCCCGGCCCTACGATGGACATAATAAGTATAGAACTCCTTGGTTTTTCAGAACTGAGATCTCAGCATTTAAAAAAAAATAAATTATTTGTGTAAAGAACACTTAGTCTAATAATCTATAGAATGTATTAGAAAAATGAATGCAATTTAAAAAAAAACTGAAATGCTAATAAAGTGTCTTTATATCTAAGAAGAGTGTAGCTGAATCTGAAAATCCATCAAAAACTCAAAACTCACACAATCTGGAATTCATTTACTCTGTTAGAATGTATTCCTTACAAGAAATGGCTCAGTAATCTAAAATGACTGATGTTGATGAAGAACATTCAAGTATGTATATGATGTTTGGACCTGGTAAACATCATTTGAACTTTCACTTCAAACAACACAGATTCTGGAATTTAGATGTTTGTAATGTAAAATGAGTTGGTCAAAGAGTTTGTCCCTCAAATGAATCTAATGCATCAATGCTGCAGTATTTTCAAATGTTTTCAGAGCTAAAGAAACATGACTAGATGTGTGTTCTTATAGCTCCAGATACGAATCAGTGTATGAGACCAACATAAAACACTTATGCAGATCTAAGCTTCAAGATGAGAGTTTCATCCTCACGCTTTTATCCTTTTTCTGTTATTTCAGATGGTTGAAATGTGTGTGGGGGGATCCTAGTTCCCAGGCTGACTGAGGTGCTGATAACAGTATGACACAGCACAGTCATTTAAAATTAAGACATTTACTTGGCTATATAAATGGGGACATACCACAGAGCAGCAATTCTCAACCTTTTTGGCTTCCAGGCATTGTCTAGGACAAAATTCAAATGCCCTATATCTGAGCTGATGTGTTCCTCTGGTACTTCTGTTGTAACAAAACAAAAAAATATTAGGGCTTTTCATTGATGTACATCTTTATTTTTTGTGTTTTTTAAATATATATATATATATATATATATATTTTTTTACATTTATCACTAAAACAGTTGTAATAATATTATATTATTAAAGATTTATGAAGTCTTATTCTTTTATTATTAGGCCACTCCTGGAAGTTTAAAAAAGGCCCCCCTGGTTGTTTGAGAACATTTTATATGCTAATTATTAGGGCTGGGTATAGAGTTTGATACTTTTTAGGTACCGACCGAATTGCTTCAATACAACCGAGTATTGAAAAAACGTCTCGTCGTTTGGTACCCAATTTCGATACCTAAAGGGGTTAATCCCATCCACGCCAGTGAGCCAATAAGACATGCAGCACTAACCAGAAGTGTGTAAAATACACGTGCACGCGCCATACACACAAGTGTATGTGTATTTGTAAAAGTATTTGTCAGTGCCGCAAAAAAGATGAATTCTGCATGTCTCTGTGTCAATATATGGTGCAGACGCGCGGTTTTGTCTACTAGCATACTAAACTCCGCGTGACGCTTCTGGTGATATATATATATATATATATATTTCTTCAGTGTTTTAAACTGTAATATAAAATCTTATTTTCCAACAATAAAAAAAAAAATCTTCATTAATTAAAAGACAAATGTTTTATGCCTTAAATTTTAATACACAAAATTGAAAGAAATTATAAGGCTATTGTAAGAATAAATAATAATGCACTAGTGTAAAGGTAGCATAACAGATGTGTAAACTGA
>JAUCMS010000127.1:13764440-13781880 GCA_032357445.1 Enteromius radiatus
ATGTAATTTTGTTAAAACTGATTTCATAAAATTGGTATCGAAAAAGGTATCGTTCAGGAACCGGTATCGAACTCAAGGAATTGGTATCTAAATTTTTTGAACGATAACCAGCCCTAATAATTATACAAACTCTAGGCATACCTTAACAGAAGCAGCAGTTAGATTGTGAGAAGTGATGCTTCTACTAACCAGCTTTTGACTTTAAGCATAAAGTGTATTCACATGACATCTTTAATCTCTTTTCTTCTGTTTAAATCTGGTGGAATTACAATATTTACCCAAAGTGCACCTGTGTGTCTGCTTAGCTCACAGCTGTGCCATGTTGTTTTTCAGTGTGTTCCTTCCCATGTTCTTTATCTTTCTTACCCTCAACATGAACATCTTCACTTCAACTTTGGCTTTGCTATGGTTCCCTTACTTTGTATCAGTATGCTCTCACCCCAGATTACTACACATGTATGCACATATAGGAAATCACACATAAGTGGGGTCTCTAAAGTGGTAGTCTGAATATCTCATTCATCTCTCCTGCCTGACATGCCTCAGTCACTGGATATGCTAGACTGTACTTTTGATCTTTAGTAACTCCAGTAGTTTTGTGAGGCCCTAAGTGGTACTGTAAGCAATGAATCATGAGGATGTTAGTTGTGTAGAGTTTCTTTCAGGGTAGTTGTGTGGTTTAGGTTGCATTCAGTCAGTAAGATCAATGAGTTTACTGATAAATTCCACAGAATTACAGTTGCTGTTTTGGAGCGGTAAAATGGCTGTTTTCCCTGGCAATGCTTGTATACAAAACAGCACTGGGCTCACAAAGGCTTTATCAGGCATGATGAAATGAAAGTGAAATCAAAGTTTTCCTGAAAACAGTTGGTTTCCTTCAGATATGACGTACACTAATATAAAAACACTAGCACAGCGTTTTACGTTTTGAAATGTCAAGCCTTTTGAAAAATTCTGTTAGTAGTGATCGGTTTTCTTATTGTGACTGCCTGCCACAAATAAATCAATGTGTGGCAAACACTACTTGAAATGAGTGATTAAGGAAATAATTTAATAATGTTTATGTTATACATAGAACAAGAGAGGTAGTTGAGATGGGCCCACATAGTGAGATTAATTAGCTTTTCTTCATTAAATGAAACATTGTGGATTGGGAAATATCGCAGTTGAGAGAGGCCTGCCCAATGAGAATCCAATGCTTAACATACGGCCACACTGACAGTTCAGGTGAAATTACCTGGATGCTAGCCTGACGAGTACTGACATGCTTGTTGGTTGAGATGAGAGTGGGAGACTGATGAGATACAATTATAGCATTGCAGTGAACGTAATCTTTATTTACAAAGAAATGCTCCAACATTTACTACATTGAGCCTGCTTCATTCTTTCAAGAAAGTCAATGATGCATGTTTGTTTTGTAGATGTGATATATGACATGCAGTACAAATGTTGGACTGTACAGACATTTTTTTTACCATCTCCTTGCATGATTAATGATTGCATTTATGCTAATATTGATTAATAAGCTGAATAAACATTAATAAACATTAACCAGTCACTGACTAAAGTATAAGCACAACAACAAAATTGTAAATAACAGAGAAGAGGAGGTCATGCTTATAAAGAGCAAATAGACACAGTAAAGTTAGACTAGAGGCCTATTTCTTAAAATGTGGCTTGGAGCAGCTGTTATTTTTAGCAGCGTATTGGTTGCTCCCTGCACTGGTTTCAGGATTCAGGTTTCATTGCCAGTCGCTGTTCTCTAAACTTCAGAAGACTCATGATGGAGACCACCAGGGACATTGATCAGCTGCTTTCAGGACACGTGTGGATATAGTGGAAAAAAAGCTTGGTCTGGATTTTGACAGACAAGGCCAGGCTTGGGTGATTCACTTCCTGAGCGTGTCTATATGTGTGTCTGTGTTGGACTTGATACATTCTAGATTGATGGGCAGTACACTGCATTTCATTTAGGATGATTAATTTCCTAACTGAGGTCATCTTGAATTCTAATTGTTCGCATTAGGAAAAATGTTTTTGAGTTTATGATACAGTTGGAAAGAAAGTTTTTTTTCTTCCTCTGATTATTTGTATGTTCCTCTACAGGACTCTGAATCTCTGGACAACTGTATTCAGAGCACACTGTCTGCTCTCTACCCTCCTTTTGAAGCCACTGCGGCCACTGTGCTATGCCAGGTGTTAGACGTAGTTGAGACAAAATACCGTGGAGACGGATTACGCTACATTATTGACTTCCTGGTGCCCGCTAAACACATCCTTCAGAGCATTCAACAGGATGCATGTGTGAGTATTTATTGTTTATTTATTTGTTCATTTGTTCATTCTTTTTTTTTTAGATATATTATGTTTTTATTATACCAGACATAAAAAAAAACTTAATAAATCTAAATAAATTAATAAATCTAAACAAATGTAAACCCCCTGATAAAATTCATAGGCATTTACTTGTATTCAACAGGATGCATGTGTGACACATTTCCCTTTCATTCTTTTCATTTCTCTTACTCATTGCTTAACTCATTCTGTCATTTATCTTAGTGTAACATTTACGAGCATATTGTGTTCATGATTTCTCTTTCGGCCTCTGGTTGTGTTTTGTCATGTCCTATTCTGTCTGTCATGTTTTGTTAGCTGAGCCCCCACTCATCATTAGTCATCATGAGGGTGTACCCAGAACACACACATGTGAATGTTAAAACAAAAGGCATGGCAAGCCTGTTGGCTTGAATGTTTGTGTTAGTGCTTCTTGTTTTGGTTATTTGAGAAGAAGCCCCCAGAAGTCCTATCAACACTACAGAGCGCTGGGATCTTTCCCAGCCAGATCAGTACAGACACACACACACACACACACTCACATGCTCTACACAGCTGTCTACACACATGTTCTTTACACTCCACTTCAGCTGCTGGTCCCTCAGTTACAGTTTTCTTTGTGACGCCCCCATATGCTACACGCACAGCATACTTGATTCCAAGTAACAAGGCGAGGACAGGAAATGATGGATAGATGGGGATCTGAAAATAACAAAAGCCGGAATGAAAGTCGCACTACAAAAAATATATAATAACGTCAGTCGAGAGGCCAATTGTTGTCTGTATACATGCTGAACAGAAAAAAATATAATTTTTGTCTGACTGAAATCAAACATTTAAAGTCTTTATTCATTATGACAGGAGACAAGACCTCAGAAATACACTGTACAAATTCAGTATAAGTTGAATTTGTTCATTGTTCATTGTTGAAAAAAGGGAAAAATTAAGTAAAAGAAATACCCATCGTCCTTACTCTACACACTCACACTAAGGAATATCTGTGACGTTTCGTGAGCTGAAAGCCAGCTGGAATGATTCCAATGTGCACCTGAAAAAAGACCCTTTAATAGGACCCCTACCATTTTATTTATGCCCCCTTTTATGGTCTCTGTTTTTGTAGTTTGTGTGTTCATGTGAGTGTGTCAATGTGCATTTATGCTCTCGTGAACCCTGTGGGAACAGCGGCAGCTCGCTGCACCTGGGGTCAGTGAAGTATCTCTAGGTCTCTTCCTCTATGGTGGGGGCTGCAGCTTTAAGGTGAATGAGGATATAATATTGGGAAACAGAAGCTTAAAATGAGAGGTCTGTGAATAAAAAGCCCTTTCACCAACCCCCCCCCACCCCCTACCTTCGGCATAAGGACACCCAACTCTCCTTCCTCCTTTGCCCTGCTCTGCCTTTCAAAGGAAACGGGTCATTTTCAGCCTACCGTAGTCAACTTAAGCAGAACATTCATTTCATCGCTGAGATATCTGAAAGCACGTTTGCATCAAGTTACACAGAGAGGATCAGTATTACAGTCTGTGACATGACTGTTAAGGCATATAGGAAGAAACCCACTGAATTATGCAGTTGTTTTGGGACATCAAGGCTATTTCTAATTCTTTAGTGTCCTAGAATTCATTCAAATGAATGAAACTGGGTACAGAGTGACTACAGGGCTTGCTCTTTCTCCGAAATTGACTTACAATAAAGGGGCTTATTGTGCATAGTGTCTCATCTACAAGGATTTGGATTCAGCAAGAAAGAATCTCTCATAATCCCTGTTCACTTTTAGTCCTTGTGATCATATCTTTATTATTCCCTGTGGTGCATTAATAAAATGGCATAGTATATGCCGTGGTAAATGTGGCAGAATGTTGCATTAATTTAATTTATTGCATGTATTCTACTTTTTGCAATACATATTTTTAAAATCCCCATTGAGCAAGCCAAAATCAACAGTGGTAATTGGCTGTTACAAGTAGTTTCCCATGAGAGACGAGCCTGTTATCTTCTATCACTTTGTACACTTAAAATGGAGAACACAGAAAACATAAATAGCCACTGTCTTATCTTTATTTTGCAAAATCTTAAAGTTATATGTGCCAAATATAATAGTCTAACTGGATGACCATTTGACAGAACTGCTTCTAAATCTGCTTTGCTATATAAATATATTTTTTTATTGGCAGCATAGTACAATTTGGAATGTATTTATTAAGATAACTAAAATGTGTCCAGCAAGTCTTTCTTTGCAATTTATCAGCAGTTAAATTAACAATTAATGGTGGTTGACTGATTATTCCCTCTCTCTTTTCTCTGCAGTTCCCATACTGTGGTTTCCTGTTTCGTCATGAGGGCTGGCCGCTTTGTGTCCATGAGAAGGTCATAATTCAGCTCTCATCTTTGGACTGGCGTGTGTTACGGCCAGGTGACTTCTATCTACAGGTGACGCCATCACCCAAAAACCCTCCACGCATCACAGTGAAGTGTCTGGCAGCTAGCGGGCAGCATGTGGAGGAACTGGATGTGCCAGAGCTAGCATACACCTCTCTATTCACTATGGATTGGCTGGATTCCATCAACCGGGAGAGGAGTGTGGTCAGAAAAGCCACCCTGGAACACTGTCTTTTATCAGCAGATAATGACATTTTTAGGGTACCATGGGAGGATATTGTCCATCCGGAGTTTATCAGCAGACCCTCCAAAGTTACAGAAGAAACTGAAAGTAGAGGGGTGGTCAAGGAAGTTGCCAGCAAAGAGGAAAGGGACTCGGATGTAGATCAAGAAGACAACCCTGAGGATATACAATGTAGGATTTTTATTGACACTTCCACGGACCAGTTGGGGGAGATGGGTTGTCAGAGCAAGGGGGTTAAGCTCCTCCCTGCTCTCAGTGAGATCAGTAAAGATAGCAGTGGACGGAGCTCTAGCAGCACGGCAGAGGATTCGGAGGGAGAGTATGTGGAGCTAGCTGATATCTCCTTACCACGTTTTTCCCCACAGAAGGGCTCTCTTACTCAAGCCATTAGCATGAACTACAGAAATCTACATAAACCACAGACTGCAGCTTCGACTCAGCCTAAAGACAAACCAGAGGAGACTCATATGAAGAATGGCGCATGCTCACAGAGCATGGTGTGTGCCATGCTGATCAAGGAAAACCTGAGTGATACCTACCAGCCAGTGATCTTAACCCCCACAGCTCCTGCAGAGACAGAGCGTCAACTACAGCAGGTGGATGGGTCTGAGCCCACCTGTGCTGCAGGTACAGCCTCCTGTGACAGTGTGTCTGAGCATGAGTCTGAGAGAGAGTTTGTGTCTCAAAACACTGACTGTGATGCTGCTCCACTTTCTGATACATCAACAGGCAACATGTCACAGACAGACTGTGAACCAGTCAACATGTCAGAACTAGACAATAATGCATTCAGCACATTAGAAAAAGACAGTAAAGCAGTCAACACATCACGACTACACAGCAGTCTGGTCAGCACATCACAACCAAACAGTAAACCAGTCAACACATCACAACTAGTCATCGAGCCAGTGAAGGCACCAAAATCAGATGTTGAACCAGTAACCACATCTCAGCAAGACAACCAACTAGTCAGCACAGCACAACTAGTCAGTGAGTCAGTCAGGACATCACAGTCAGACTTTAATCCTGAAAACACATCTAAACTATACAATAATCTAGTGAACACATCACAACTTGACATGGAGCCAGTCAAGATATTGCATCCAGACATTGAACCAGCAAGCACAGATCAACTAGTCAAAAATCTAGCTAGCACATCAAAGCCAGGCAGCATGTCACAAATAGTCAATGAGAAAGTCAAGACTTCACAACCAAATGTTGAAACAGTAGGCGTATCTCAACCATTCCTTAAACCACTAAACATACCTCAGCTTGATGACAAACTCAGCAGCACATCACAACCAGACAGTAAACCGGTCGGCACATCACAACTAGTCAGTGAGACAGTCAAGACATCACTAACAAACCATAGACCAGTAAGTTTATCTCAACTAGACAACAAACCAGTCAACACATCAGAACTAGACAATGAGCCAATCGAGACAACACAAACAGACGTTAAACCAGTAGGCACTTCTCAACTAGACAACATACTAGTCAACACATCTCAACCAGAGAGCAAACAAGTCAACATTGAGCCAATTAATATATCTCAACCAGAGATCAAACCAGTAAGCACATGTCAGCTAGACAACAATCCAGTCAACACATCACAACTAGAATGTGAACTAGTCAGTGTATCTTTACCAGTTAGCAGAAAACTCAGTGAATCAAATATGTACAGCATGCCACTAAGTACATCACAAACATACAGCAAAACAGTTCACGTGGAGCAACAAGACAGCAAAGTAACTAGGATTTCACAACCAGAAAGTGAAATAATATGTGGTACTTTAGAGAGGGAAAACTCAGAACAAGTTTCTCCAGCTAAAATTGAACTTCTTGTGTTTGATCCTGCTGCAGAAGTCATGTCTGAATCTGAGCAGGTCCAAGGTGATCATGGCCTGGAAAGCTGTTGTCATTTACAGAATTGCAAAGTGGTTTCTGAGCCACTAACTCTCAGTGTGTCTTTACAAAAACAGACTGAGCAAACAGAGCACAGCCCTGACAGTCAGACACACAAACACACCCAACCATCACCTGAGCAAGTGCCTGATCTTTCTGCCACAAAAGAAGACCATCAATCATTTAGTAACAGTAGCCATGACAAGAACGAATCTGATGGTGATTATAGTTTGAGTGCAGATGAAGAAAGTGGGCCTGTTTCGGAACAGGTAGCTTTGGCCTCTGTCACCACAGTGCCTGAGGGGGATCTGGTTACACTCATTTCACAGGGTCAGGTGAGGACAAAGTCCCATGAGGACAGAAACAACAAGACTGAGGTGGAAATCCAGACAAAAGAAGCACATGCAGAAGGAGAAGCAGCTGGAAATTTACCTTGTAAGGAGGAAGAAAGTGTTGGAGTGACAGAAAGCAAGACAGAGAATGATATAGTAGCAGTTTGTAAGGTAGAGGAAGTTGAGACTGCTCAAACAGGTCTGGTAGATGCCACACCCAAGTCTGATTCCAACGTTCAAGTTCGGGATGAGGGCAGCTCCTCTGTAGCAACAGATGAGCAGAAACAAACCCATGTTGAAGAGAAAGGGGTGGAGGAAGAGGAGACTGAGGGCATAGCTATGAGTGAACAAGAGGCCATAATGACCAGCTATTCTGAAAATAGAGTCCAGTCAGCATGCAGTCAAGTCCCTGACCCAGACGCAGATGTGCCGAACACAAATGGACACGTGCACACTCAGGACACACCTACCACAGAAGGAGAAGGGCAAAAAACAAAGGAGGAGGAGGAGAGAAAGGGGGAAAATGAGGAGAGGCAAGAAGATGAGGTTACTTTCTCTGTGAAGGGCTCTCCAGCAGGGCATCAGCAACAAGCAGACATGGAGACCCATTGTCATCACAAGGAAGAGCAAGGTAGAGTCATCTTTACCAAACGTCCATCCTGCTCACCATTACTTTTTCCACATGCTTTTTTTCTCCTCCCAGTTTTCCCCTTCCATTTCTCCTTTTGCCTTCATCCCTGTTTCTTCATCTTAACAGATGCATCTTAAAACTTCCTCTGCTGATGAAGAAGGACCTGCTTGTCTTCCCTCTCTTTTTATTTATCCACTCTATTCATAACCTTTCACAGCTTTATCTTCTTCCTCTCATTTTTCAGTATATTTGAATTATCATTATAATCCCCTCTTTTATTCACTTTTAGCCCATTTAATGGTGTTTCATGCATGAATTGTGTTCGAATTCCCAAACCGTCTCTGTGGTTTGCAACGGTTGTTTACTATAAGTCATTTTTTTCATCATTCATCCATAGCCGTGTCCACCAAGTATATTTACTCTAGATTAGCAGACTAGCTCTGGCGTTTCGACATTCAGGTCTCTGACAAGTTATAAATGGCTCTCAAATGACCCGTGCTATGGCTTGATAGAGCTCTTTTTCTCTTTAGGCTGAAAGAAAAGCATGGGAGGCTCTGGTAGACTTTGTGCGTTACAAGGACTGGCTTCATAACAGGTCATATTCCGGCCTCTAGACAGTTTGTTTTCAAATTTAGACACACATTAATTCCACTGAACACCATCCAAGACAGACGCCGCTTCATATCTGAACCGCTAAAGGAAACAGCTGAAGAGAAGCCTGGGTCATGTGCAGGATTTCTGCTTTGTGTATTTTAGTAACTCAATCCTGATTTCGTTTAGATTAAACCCTTTTTAGACATTTGTTGAGCAGAGTGTTTTTGTGCGATCAGGAGCTGCTTGTCTGCACATATGTAATGAATTTTATCTGCTTTTTTACGAGTAGGTCATTCCCACGACTTACTCTTTTGTTCCTCGTTTTATGTAAAACATGGCTGTTGCACTAAATAGTTCCCACAATGTATTAAAGTGTATCATAGCTTACTATATACAAATAAGTAGTGCAACAAACTGGGAGTGAATTCTTAATACATGTCATGTATGTCATGTTCAGAGCACTGTCGCGTTTTTTTAATTAGTCCTCCACAAAGTAGGTTTCTGCACAGGCTGCTGTCAGTGTCCCACCTCCTCTTCCTCTTCATTCAGAGGATTTGGTTGCCAGGATGTGCTCACCTGGCTCAGGTGTGCTACAGGTGTGAAGAAAGATATGAGATGAGGTGAGGTGGGTGGGCCTGAACACAATACCTGCTGTGGGACCTCTGAAATTGCAGGGAATAAGTGGAGGGGGATGTTTAAGTGCGGGTGTGTGTTCAAGAGTTATAGATGGTGTGTTTAAATAATGGAGAACGGGTGGGGGTTGCACTGCTTTGAAGACAAGAACAGCAGAAAGAAGAAATGATGGTGTGTTTGTTGTGGTAGTTTGACTATGATGGATCTGATTCTTTCTCTCTTAGTGGGTGGTTTACAAACCCTCAACATTTTTAAAAGTTTAGTCCAGCAGTGTGCTAATACATGCAAATAAGTATGTATCAATTCTTCAGAGGATTTCAGGTACTAATTATTTTAATCCAGAGAAATTGAAAAGTTAACTTCAAATATTCAGTTTCAGCAGTTTCCTGGGAATTTAGCTTGTGTATTTTTAGCTCTGAAAATAAAATTATCTTTGGACAATGCTTCTCTAAGATCTATAAATCCTCTTGAAAAGTACTACAGACTTTAATGAGAATTCAGCCTGTGAAAGAGAGCACTGATGAGCTGGGCAGATGGAACATGCACACACATACGTTTGCAAACTGACTAAAAAACTAGATAGTATGGGTAAAATCTATGACATTTCCAAAGGTCAGCAGTGTTTGATTGGTGACTTGTCCAGACCATGCATCACACCACTAAATGTGTGATCTTTACAACAGACACATGTCCATACATTCATTGGGCAGCTTGTAATTGCAGACATTCTATTACAATAAAAATAATGAAGGTGTCTGTCGTGTGGAAATATATTTAGTATAAATAGCCATCCCTAACAGTCTGACTATTCAGTGTCTATAATCACATCAGAAAGAAAAGAAAATCAGATAGAAAGGAAAAGAAGTGCATGAAGAGTAAAGGCTGAGGACATGGCCCATGGCCAGACTGAACTCCAGACTGTGGTGAGCGGGTGGGAAGCCAAGACCCTCTCTGTTCTTGCCCTGTCTGGGGCAGCACTCAGCTCCCCAGGGGCTCATACGCTCGACTTCTTCAATGTGAGCATTCTCTGGCGAGGAGGATATTGGGTAGACAAAGAGACAAAAAGAAAGTGGGGTTAAAAAGTGTTATTTTGTTTTACCTTAATTGTCAAATTTATTGTGGCTTTTACCTAACTGAAGAATTACATTCCATTATGTTATTTTTCTACCTTTAGAAGCTTGTTCAGCTGTTCCATCTCAAATCCCTTCTGAAATATAGCAATCTCAGCCAGATTATGCTTCAGAGCAATTTATACTTGTTTTCCTTGTCCTTGTGCAAGCTGTTTTACGACTCCTGGAATTCCCAGGACTCCATCTCATCTGTTTTTGATCTCAGTATCTATTTTCTGCACAGCAGCAGCAGTGCGTGGCAGTGTAGCGAAGCAAAACTTTAGTTTTATGACTGTTAGAAGCTGATCTCCATTTATCTCTGAGCCCTGTCGTGCTGTCAGGTATATGGGGTAGAGATCCAAGCTGCCCTATGGTTCGATGCACAGGATGATACCTGGAATGCTTCAAATTAGCTAACATGTTTGTGTGATGTGAAGGCCGAGTTGCATGATGGTACAGATTGGGCAAATTCTCATCCTCCATTCAACCGTCTCTGCATTGCTGTTTGCTATTAGAGGATTTAGAGAATGTGGGTCTACTAGACTTGTAAAGAGATCTGTCATGTGAACAAAGTTATCAGAATCTGAATAGCTTTGTGTTTCATGTCTCACAGATTTATCTAACGTTTGTTTCTGTTTTCTGAATATTTTTTTCATATTCCAGTATCCAGTCAGGAAGTAGACCGTATTGTTTCTCACCTGTCTGCTAAAAGCCAAAGCGAAGACCCATCAACAGTTCCTTCACGACTGCTGGCCATCTCCCAGAAGACCCAGCCTATCCAGAGTGAGGCTCATGACATCAATCCCGATGTCCTGAGCTCAGGAGTGCTCTGCATGCCTGGTGAGGATCTTTTTTTAATGCTATTTATGTGGTCCTTTATATCAATTTGGTCCAAAAGCTCATCATTTGAAATACATTTTAGGAACAAGAGATAAATCAGGCCATGCCCTTGTGACAGTGACCATGAGAAACACTATCTGGTTAAATCCGAACTGCAATAGTGGAGAGCTTGTGCGGATCATGGTCTACTTCTTCAGTACACTCAGGTAAACTATATTTCTACTTGTAATCGCACACTTTCATTCAAACGTTTGGAGTACAGTAAAAACAACAATATTGTATAATATTATGGCATTTCTAATGATCTTTTTTTAATAGTAGAATGTTGTTTATTTTTGTGAGCATTCATTACTCCAGTCTTCTGTGTCACATGATACTTTATTCTAATCTGCTGATTTGGTTCTCAAGAAACATTTCTTATTATTATTAATGTTGAACTCCTGATATATTTTTTAGGATTCTTTGTCAATGCATCCTTATTAAATAAAAGTATACATTTATTTACAAAAAAAATACAAATCTAAGTGTAGGTGGTTTCTCTGCAATGAGAGAACATATTATCTACTTTTATCAACCTGTGCTTTTTTGTATTTAGAGTAACACAAGTGTAATTTATTTACTCAATTGTTCATAAAACATGTGACCTTCCTCATTTGTCACACAGGAAGGAAGTTAGTGCTTTGGGATTGACTGTCCTGGTGGATGCCCGCAGGTGTTCTCCTGTCCCTGCCCTCTTTAAATCCTTCAACATCCTCCAGGTAACAACACCCTGACCATATGGTTTGTGATAATGCACACATTTACAGTCTACCATTCGTTCATAACCTCCAGAGAATCCTGCACACAGAGAACTGTCACATACCGTTCACATCCTCAAGGCGTTTCCTTTCCCATACTTGCTTCAAAACAAAATGGAATGCAAACTTGCCTTGAATCCTGATATTTAACTTCAACCAGACATCTGCTACTGAGGAATTCAGAAGACGGCTCACTAAACTAAAGCAAAGATTTGTGAAATTTTCCATCGACAGTCATTTCTGCCTAAACAAGGCAGATAAAAACAGCTCATCATAAATATTACCTCTGATTTATCAGCTGTAGAAATAAATAGTTGCATTCAGAAAGGGTTACACACTAGACATACTCACACAAGAGTAAGAGTGAGCGGGAGGTGGATTTGGTTTTCCTTTGCTCATCTGGGACTGGTCATTTTACAGAATACATCAGCTTATGACATGAAAAGCCTGGATTCCTGCTTGTCAGTAGTCAGTTACTTAGAATTAATCTCTTCTTAAATGAAGGTTAAGCTTTTACAAATGTAGCCTATCCAGGGTTACAGTAGAGAACACAAACATCATATCCTATCAGATTTCATCATATACATATACAGTACTGTTTATGAACAGTGGATGGCTTATCTTAGCTGAGTGGCCTTAGGCTGTAGAAAACAGTTGAGTGAACTGATTGAATCACCTCAGCAGTCATTTACATGAGGGATGTGAAGAAACCAATAACTAATCCCTCAGAGATATTGCAGGAACTTGATTCCTGAGCACATTTAATGGAAGTGACTTTAGAGTTTGTGCCATGGACCTTAATGCAGGTTAATGCTGCTTTCTTCTCCTGCCAGCAACCTACCCCACTCTAAAAGATTAAGGATGTGCCAATGCTGACTTCACCATTTAGACTTCCTGAGTGAGATAGAGAGCAATAAACATGAGCAATATAAAAGTAAAATTGAGAATGTTTTAATGGCGTTTTTAAATCGCACTGGGCCTCTTTAAGAAGCTTTCATTGTATCTACTCATTTGAGCTGTAGCACAGCTGCGGAAATTCTCTGTGACCTTTCCTTCATTTTTTATTTTTTTGTTTCCTTTGATCTTTTATCTGTATCTGTAATCCACGATAGGCATCATACAAGTGCTGTCTTGTGGAAAAGGTGGCTTTCCTGAATGTTTTTGAGATTCTTGACAATGCTGCTAAACTATGTGAATGTCACATGTTGGAGCACCCTTTAATGTATTCAGGGTCAGGTGAGATCTGAATGAATGAATGCAGTAGCTCAGTGACCGGTCTTCAGGGAACAAACACGGGCTCTCCTTCCTCCGCTGATACTATCATCTTATTATAGATGTCCTTTTGAGCTGACAATTGCACTTTTCCCTCAGGCCCCTGTATTCAAATAGATAAGTTTGAATCTTGGACAACCTAGGAATTGACTTTCTTTTGCTTTAT
Source organism: Enteromius radiatus (assembly GCA_032357445.1). Taxonomy (NCBI): domain Eukaryota; kingdom Metazoa; phylum Chordata; class Actinopteri; order Cypriniformes; family Cyprinidae; genus Enteromius; species Enteromius radiatus. The sequence goes on from JAUCMS010000127.1 coordinate 13,777,677, forward strand.
AAATTGGCAACAATATAGTAATGGTTGGTTAGAAGAAACTTATGATTTCTTCTAACCAACCATCACTTGAGAGTTTGACCAAGAATACAACTTTGTCATCCCAATTCACCTGGTTTACATAGTGTGCATAAGAATGTTTTAATGATTTTTTGATTAAAGCTTCATGTGCTCACACAATTATTTAATCACAAATACAGCAAAAACATACTTTTTATTTTTACATTTTAAATATATTGAGTTGTATAATACTGTATAATAAGCGGAGCCATTACTATAGAGGTCACATGACCTCCAGTAATCATTCTGATATGCTAATCTTATTTTTTTTAAATATGTATTAGCACCCCTGTTGATCAATGGAATACTTCTTTGCTGAGTAGATGTTTTAAAAAATCTTACTTTCAAACAGTAATGTATAAAACGATTGATATAGTTGGAGTTTTATAGTTGTGACACATGTTTGAGTTTAGTTTATCAGTCTCATAAAAAGGTATAATCCCAAAATATTCTGTTCTCTGCCAGGCTTTTGTTAACTGGAACAGTCCCCACATTTATCATTCCCTCTCTTTGGCCCCCACATGACAGGGAAAAACTGGAAACCTGATCCAACCTCACCATGTATTCATTATTTTAATACACTCAAAAAGCAAAGTCAAGAAGTAGGCAGTAATATCAGCAGTAATTATGTCTCCGCAGCACTGAATAGTTTGTTGATGTTTCTGGGACATTCCTTAGTAAATATGCTATTGTTTCATTCCAGCAAAGCTTTTCTTCCTTCTGTTCAGATGTGGCTATGATGGCATGATAATGCATGCATGATCATTATGCATGATGACATGCATGGAAACAGACAAAAACAGCTCTCAAAGGGCATAAAAACCTCTCTGGTCTGTTTTTACAGACTGTTTTTCTGCTCTTTTGTTATGTGGCATGCAACTCATTTCATTTTATTCGTTATTGTGGCTCTTGGTGCACATGGCAGAAAGTTGTCTGCTTGGTTATGTAACCTTTACAAGCATCTGGTAAATGACATTGATGCATATGCATAGTTTAAAGTTGGCAAGTAATTCAACCTATTTATTCTGTTTTCTAAATGTTATTTATCATATGGATCTTACAGTATATCCATAAATGTTCCCCTTTTTGTATTTTCTTTTTATTTCCCAATTGTTAACCAAAATGTCCTAACTTTATGTGCCGGTGAAATGATTCTGAATATTTTATTTAAAACAGTCAACTACAAGCTTGCATTCAGATCTGTCTTCATCAGTCAGCAAGTGAAGAATATCAAGTCTCCACCCTGTATTTTTTGGGTTGTGAATTTAAGGAATAGTCAAAGAGTACAAAACTAAAAAAAATACTGTATTGACGTCAAAACAATCTGTGCCAATAAAAATTATTTGCATATAAAAAAAAACACATTTTACACATTTCTATTTAGTAATTTGCATCATAACTCACTGCAAAAAGCATTTTTGGTTACACAGACACCAAAATGATTTGGTATCAGTAGGACTGGGAACTCTGGTTTAGTCTGTGTGTATTTTACTGTGCTGTGTGTGATATATGGTCTATTATTTGATCTCTACAGGAAGCCATGCCGGGATGCATCCATACAGTACTGCTGCTGGCAGACAGAGATCTGGCTCTGCGTGTGGAGAAAACCACTTCTATACAGGTAAAGCACAAATATTACCCATCACCTGTAACTTGCCCTGACATTGCAGCCACAGTAAAACTCAAACAATAACAGCAGAAGTCAACATTTGTGTCATGTGCCACATGGTGAGGGCTGGAGGATGGGAAATACAAACATAAATCTATAGTTTACACTATATGAGAGGAAATTGGGGGCAATTTTGACCTTTAGCTCCTGGAGAACAATGTCAGTTTACTGAAGGTTTCTGCTTAGTGCTAAAGGAACAGAGAAAAACATCCTCTAAAAAAATGTAGCTGGTTTTGTCCCAGAGCAGTGGCCCTCATAGAAACATACTACATCTAATAGCACTGACAAGAATCTGGCATACAGCTAGTTAGTCTGCACTCTCTGAGAAATAGATGACTAATTAAAGCACAAGTGTCTGTACTGAGACATTGCTTGTTCCTGACACAAATGAGACTGCCAGAGATAGACTCTTGTAGCTATGTAGGAAAGTGCTTCAGTTGAGAATGTCATAACAGCTGGATAGATAATGTAGCCTAGACATCTATCTAAGCTATTACAACAGACATTGTGGCATCTGAAGTGTTTATGATAGCACTGCAACCTATATTTGGCCCCTTTAATGCAGAAGCTAAACCCGATGACTGTTGTGTTGGCATCTGTCAGGTGGAGTTGTTGACGTCGCTCAAGTCTCTCTATAAACATGTGGATACCGCTCAACTCCCCACTGAGTTTGAAGGCACTTTCCCTTATTCCCACAGCAGCTGGATCTGTTTCAGAATGGTGAGAAAATGATCAACTTCATTATTCTTGTGACTAAAGGTTGGAATATGTATTTTACCCCGAATCCACTCAGTCAGAGGGTATAAAACATGTTAGATTTTTTTAGCCAGTTTTGGACACATTGTTTTTCTGTATTGTACTTGTGTTGCACCTTCTAAAGTAGAGGCATGTTTTACAACTTTCAGTTTTGATAATATAAAGCTTGTATATTGTATTCCAGCCTTAATATTGATTAATACTTAAATAAGCCATGCACCTATAATCAAAGTACTTTAAATGTATAAAATGAGTACTCTTTTTATATTTCTTTTTGCATATTTCAGAGGCTTGAGCAGCTGACCAGCCATTGTGAGGATGCTGTGAACCTGCTTCAGAACACCATCAGCAAGCTGGAGTCCACAGTGCTGCCACCTACAGCAGAGGTACTGTAACAGTCAACACAATACTTTTCTAAAAGCAGCTCAGCTGAGCAGTCTCACAGACAAATGCTTTGTCCTAGCCCTGTCTAGAATGAGAGTGCTGTACATGTATATAATTTGGCAGACTCTTTAATCTAAAGTGACTTGCATTAAAGGTATGGAAAGTTCTTGGCGTTCCCTAGGTACTAAACCCAAGATGTTTCTATGCTCTGTTGTTTGAGGAATATATTGTGGGTATATTGAGGAGGGCATCACCATGGCACTAAAATATTCTATTCGGAGTCTGATAGACTTCTGTTCTATTTCTGTGAGGTAGAGCAGTGGCACTGGTGTCCAATTACGGTGATTTAAAGACTGTTCTATTTAGAAGAGATGCCTAGATTTGAAAAATAGACTTCAGTTTGTGTGTGGTTGGGGTTAGTGTGTCAAGGCTTTGACTGAGTTGACCTCTGGCTGTCAGTGGAGGTCACAAAGGAGCTTTTTATCCACAGGCTTCTGGGGAAAAACAGGGCCTCAGGAGAAATAATGATCTCCCAGAGGAGTGTTTATCTGCAGCCATCTTTAAAATCACTTACCAAGGGTTTATTTGAAGAGTAGAATGGAGAGGCAGAAAGGGTCCGGAGGTTGAGGGTATGGATTTCTGCTTGACTTTGTCCTAAATGCTAAAACAGCCTTCTTGTGGATGAAGTGATGCTTAGATGGTAAATATGTAGAAGTCCAAAACAAGTCTGGGCCTGTCCTCTCATTTCTCACTTGTTTTTCCTTTCTCTTCTGTCCCTTTGCTAATTTTGAACGTGTGCCATCTTTTTTTATCCATGTATTTCACTGTGATTCTTGAGTTATTTTCTCTTACCTTACATATGTCCTTTTTTTGTCCATTTAGTAGTTTATTATACAGTGTCTAAGAAGAGTTTTAAAGCAAAACTACAAATAGGTTTTATATACAGAAACATCTACTGACAGTTTCATCCCACTTCACACACATTAATTAGGGTGTAGACGTACAGCAGCAATTATGAGCTTTTTATCACTTTGACTACTTTTTTCAAATTCACTTTAAAAAGGCTTTAGATTAAGGTTCCTGTGGTTATTTAGTATAATATAACCTTTTCTTGTTAACGCCTTATAGACTTGGCATAGTGTGGTTAGACCACTGTCTGCATCACTGGGTAGGTATTATGGATGCTTTTCTGGGTGGTACATGCACAAAAAGACTTATCCACCCCAAACAAATATTACACCCGTAACACTATCTATTACAGACACTTTGGGCCGGTTTCCCGAACAGGGTTTAAGACTAGTCCTAGATTAAAATAAATGTTAAGAGCTGTCTAAACTG
>JAUCMS010000127.1:13781980-13814906 GCA_032357445.1 Enteromius radiatus
ATTCTTAAATGTCCTAAATTAGCAAAGGTCTAGTCCTGGCTTAATCTAATTCCTATCCGGGAAACCGGCCCTTTGTGTTTTAAGATTTTAATTAAGATTGCATTTTGCTAATTTACGAGTCTTTTTTTTTTTTTACTATCAAGAATCACATTCAGAAGTGGTTTCAATACTTTTGTCAGGGAATTTTCTGAAATGTAAAGTAATTTGAACCATTTTAAACATTGTTATACTTGGAAAAGGGGAATAAAATTGTTTTAGTCCTTTCAAAATCTTTTAAAATTGAGTACATTTAAAATCATGTACACTACCGTTCAAAGTCACGTCTTTTTTTTTTTTTTTTTTTTTTTTTTTTTTGCTTTATTCAGTAAGGATACATTAAATTGTTAAAATCAATTCTAATAAATGCTGTTATTTTGAATTCTCTATTTATTTAAAGAATCCTGAAAGAAATATGTAGCTGTTTTCAACATTAATATTAAGAAATAACAAGAAATGTTTCTCAAGCACCAAATTAGCCTATTAAAATTATTTCTAAAGGATTATAGGACACTAAACAACTGGAGCTGCTGAAAATTTAGTGTTGGTTTCACAGCAATAAATCACATTTTAGAAAATATTTAAAACAGAAAACAGTAGTTTAAAATTTTTATAATATTTTGCAATAGTATTGACCCCTAACTATTGAATGGCAATGTACACATGGGATGACTCTAGTCATATCTGTGGCCTAGGAAACCATTTTTTTTCTATGGAGACAGTCGCCCCCTCATGGGGTCTGTCATGTTGAAATCAGATGACCAGCCAACTTAGGGTTCTGTAATGAATTAAACACGACTGACAAAATACACAAATGTGCAGAATATTTTTGGAACTTCTGCTCCTTCATTAGTAGTGGGTCAGCATATAAAGTGCAAGACAAATTCTTTAACAACAATATAATATAGGAATAAAATACAGCTTGCCGCGCACACACACACACACCCGAAGGTGTGGCAGTTTTGTGTATTACACATAGTACTGTACCTTAAGCTCATTTGATCGCTTAATGTGTACAAACATGAGCTGGTATTAGATGAAGGAGGTGTACTGTAGATATCATTTAATGAATAATAATGCTTGTGTGCGTGAGAGTGTGTACAGGTAATGTGTGCCGCTTCAGCAACCGCAGGTTATTACTCTCCATGTCGATGGAGTTGGTGGTGACAGTTATTTCTCAGTGTGAACAGTAAAGATAAAATGTGTATATGTAATAATAAGGTGTATGGGAATGTGTGCTGCTGTAGAGGAGTGTCTGTGTTTTATAGTTATGAATGTGTGTTTGTGTGTTTGCAGGAAGCACAGATCTTATTGTGTAAGTACAGAGAGTTGATGAGGACTGTTCTGGAGGACAGCAGGTTGGTACGGCTACAGCTGGAGGGAGGAGCCTCTCTGTCCCGTTTGAGAAAAGAGGAGACCAGTGTCAGTCTGACAGAGGACTACAGGTGAGAAAATATCATACAGATAACATCTTTAACTTACTACACATATCAATAAAGTTAATTATGCTGCCAAAAGGCAACAAGTTTTGGTCAAAGGCAGCGTGACATGTCCGTTTTTCTGTGTAAAAAAAGGCAGACGCTCACTGAAAAAATGTATGTTATATGCAAATATACAAAAAAAGTAGTATTGCAAAAGAAGGACAGTAATATTGCAGTTACTATTTTTTTTATTTCTGAGTTGGCAAAGTTTTAGCAGTCATGTCTTCATGCATGCTTACAGAACAAGTGACTATAAATGACATTTACATAAAGTTTGTATGTAGTATGCATACTTACACATGCACAACAACACAGCCATACTGAAACTGATACTTGTGAGTTCCTGCCTGCTGTATGTAGTACAGTACAAATGAGCCACCAATAAAGTACCAGTAAGGATGTAGCCTAAATAGGTTTTGGAACAAAACTGTACAATTTGAGAGACATGAGAATGACAAACAAGAGAGGCATAATGTGAGACAAAAAAAAGTGTTGAGCGTGTGGGAGAGCATGTTCAGACCTCTGATGATCAGGGCTGGGTTCAGCTCAGGGTTGAGGGAGTGTGAATGTTATTTCCCACAGCCGGGCCAAGAGAAATGTCTTTATCTGCACACAATCATTTCATCCTGAAACATACACACATAATCTCAGAGCTAAACAGACACCAGTATACGCATGTGTCTGTCTCTGATAACATAGTATGGTTTGGATGCAGCAGAGCTCTGGTGCTGCTTCCTGTTTGACACTGCTTAAAACACACAGACAAGTCTGCACCGGCTTACTCAATCACGATTTCAAAGCCTCCTGCTCAGACACAAACACTTGGTGTTTGTGAGGGTCTCTGCTGATAAAGACCCCAGTGGGTTGCTCATTGAGAATGAGGGTTTCAATTTAGGTTTCCCACAGTCTTCATCTACTTAATAAACATGCAAAGGGCAGGCATCTAAGCTAACCTCTCTGGTTCTGTAACCTGATTTAATGTTAATCTTGTCATCTTCTTCCCTTTTGTGCCTTTCTTATTAGATTAAATTATAGTTTAAAGGCTGTGCATGAACTTCAAGTTGCTCATTTGCTGTCTAACGAATGCCAGAATGAAACCTTAGCTGTCTGAGCTGCTCACACACAAAAGCATCACCTGAATGTTGACAGACACATAAAGGGCTCAATCTCACAGGTGTGACAGAGTCTAAAGTGCTTGACAATAGTCAACAAATCCGGCCCTTTTTCCGTTTTTTTCTGTGCTCATGGCACAGACTTTTTCCCTCATACATAATCCTTCTCAGTCTAGACTATGTCTTTTTAACTCTTCCTTTGGGTCCTAAAGTTGAACTTTGACCCCTTGTTTGGAATTATTACACTGTTACTCAGCAGTGGTCCTATAGCCTGCTGATTTATGTTCAAATGTACATAAATAGGAACTTTTATTCTCTGTATTCCTTGGCAAACAGTATATAGCATTAAGAATAATAATCAAAACAATTGTCGCCATTAATCCTTAATAAATATTATAGCCTAATAATAAGAATTATTATTTTATTATTATTAGAAACTATAATCATTTTACATTCATTTAATAATTTAACAGTAATAATTAGCTATATTGTTATTAGTGCTTATTGTTGGCTATTATAACTTGTTATTAGTAGTATATTACATCATTTACTTTAATTAAATAGTTTATAAAATAGAGACTTCAGGTACAATATCTATATAGTAATGTTGGTACATTTTATTCACAAATGTGTTTATTCATCAAGTTTACGTCTACCAAACACAAGTAATCAGCAGTTGAATGAAAGCTTCATTGAGATGATGATAAGGTTTCTGATTTTTCATACATCCAGCTCTCTTACTCACTCTTTTGTCATTCTCCGTTGCTGGAATGTCTTTGATATGTCCTGCATGCTGTGATAGCCCGTGTTTGCTCTGGGTGTGTGCTGTGAATAATTGGTGGTTTTGGACTGATTTTGAGGTCACTGGTTTGCCTCTCATTGTGTGTATTACTCAGATTGTTTCCAACACTGAACTTGCATCAACCAAAGCCCCTAAAGTTCACGCCAAATTAAAATTCAATTATCATTTGCTTTCTAATCCTTTTTAACGTTTCTTTTTCTGTGGAACTCTGTTGCAGCTCTTTTCCACACTCTGATATTGAATAGAAACTAGAGCTGTCGAGCTCTGAACAAACACAAACGTGAAGGTGAATAAAATGTGAATATGCATATGTGTGTACCTAACAGCAGGGGGCACAGTTCAGTATGGCTGTGTTGTTGTGCATGTTGCACATATCTGTCTGCATTACTAAGCCTTACTTGATTTGGTACCAAGTATTTTGGCAGTCAAATGGGAATGTGGCACTTCTCAAAAATAGTTCTGTATTCTTATATTGACACTGGTGTTATGTTTGGATCACAGAAAGGATCACTCTTTGACTGAGTTAGTTGGCATGAGGGAAAATGTTGTGTAAATGTTTGACTGGAGCACAATACAGTATTGTGTAAGTGAACTACAGCAGTGATGAAGTCATCCAGTAGACATCAACCTCTGTTGCTGTGCACAGTGTGCTCTGTCAGTGTGTATCACAAAGCTGGCAACTCACAGAAACACAAAATTCAAAATTATGCATTTAATACATGTTTCCTCACATGCTATTTGTACAGTAACATGTATACAGTCAGTGACATAGCTGACATAGTTTCTCTCATTTATAATCTATCTTTTCTCATACAACACACACGCAAACTTCAGCTCCGATCCATACTATCTCCCATTGCCAGACCGTTCTGTCAAACCAACTTGCACATCTAATTACATTCAAACTCTAAAAGCCCTTTCCAGTCAATACATTCTGTGTAAGGCTGTCTTAGCCAATAAAACGAGAGTTCTACTAGAGTATCTCAGCCAATGAGATGTGAGTCCTGCAGTCAGTGTTTTCTCCAAGCTCAGATGCTTGGGAGTTTCTCTCAGGGATTAGAAACAAGCTCAAGACCATTCGTAGACTACATTTAATATGCTAAAGAAATGCCATTGGTGTGTGTTTTAGAGATGCCATCGAGAGTGCAGGCTGTCTGTACAACCAAGTGGACGAGTTGGTTCATAGACTGGTGATGCTGTCCAACAAATGCACACAGGAACTGGAATTCATAATGGAGTTTAAGACTCTGGAGGAGGGATTCAGAGAGGTGAGGACTGAAGTTTTGCACATGCTATTGTGAACTGTATTTATAACAGCTGCATATGAGACGATACTTACAAGTGATACTGTGACCATTTCTTATATTTGCTTTGAAAACAAGTTGATTCATGTTATATTAAATAGTATGCCTCACATTTAACCACAGGTTCAGTGTGAATTCATAAAGACTAAGAGCTGCACACAAGCACACTAACTCACAAACAGCCTTACTAAACTACACACTGACCTGGTAATTTATTCTTCTGATTGTTTTAATGGATGATTGTGCCCAGCAGGCAGAAAGAAGTAGGGTTGGCAAATCCTGTTGGCAAGGTTATAGTGGAAGCTGCTGAAACAGTACCAAGAACCAAGCGCACAAACACATTAATGCACATTATGAGAAAGTGTAATCTAGCACCATAGCATCTGTATCAGATGACAGACATGTAAAGAATGTATGTGTGTGCTTATGTTTCAGTCTACTGCCAGTCTACTGTCACAGAGAACAAAGAGCATATATATTTGTCGTTCTGTAGCTCTGGACTGTAGCAGAAACAATTGTTTGTATATGTTGTCTCTTAGGTGAGTCAGTGGATAGAAGAAGTGGGTGAGACTCGTCTTCAGACACTGAGTGAGCTTGAAGATTCCTTGGAGCAGTTACATCATAAACAGACTGTCTTCAGAGAATTTTACACAGCTGCATATGTATGTCAACTCTTATTAAACTTCTTTTAAGTAGCGCCTTTTACCTCCTGCCACAGCATCTGCATGTTGTTTCTTTTTTCTTTTTTTTATTGTGTGTAGTCCTCATATTTTCTCAACGAATGCCTTATGATGTTTTTATATGAACTGAGAGGTAATATTTAACAACAGGTGTCAAACATTTGCTTTATTATGTCAACATGAGTGTCAAGAACGTTTGTAACTGTTCACATGTAGTCACCTCAGTCGCGCCCTCTGTTTTCATACCAGTTCACTGTGTAATTCTGGGTGTGTGTGTGTGTGTGTTTAGGAGCACTGTAAGAGCGGAGAATCTCTCCTTAAGCGCTTAGAGAAGTGGGAAGACGTGTCTTCTGCAGAGCTGCAGGTGTACGAGGTGAAAGTACGCTCATTCTGGGTCCATCTACACGATTTCTCTCAGCGAGTAGAGGAAACAAAGGATAAAATTGACAAGACTGTTCGACTCTATGAGTTTTTCGACAAGGTGAGTGGTCATTAGTTGCCCATAATATGAACTTCTCTGGAGTTCTCTGTCTTTCTGTTTTTCATTTTCTACATTTTTTATTTTTTTTTATATTACATTATTTGTCATGCTACTTGTATGAAGCTTGAACAGCAGTATTCTCTCTCTAATTTTATTGTAGTGTGTGAAAAGTCTTCTTTTTTAACATAATTTTAAAAATTGTTAAATAAGTTGTTTGTCAGATTTCTAAATGATTTCTAAATAGCATAGTTCACCAAGAAATGAGAATTTAATCATCATTGATTCACCATCATGTTGCTGTATGAAAGACTGTCTTCCATGGAACAGTCCATGGAAAGACTGTTTTTTCCTTTCATACAATGAAGGTCACTGGGGTGCAGTGTTTTTGGACCCGAATTAGTTTTGAAATATCTTCTTTTGTGTTCAACGGTAAATCATACAAGTTTGAAATTACTTAAGGGTGAGTACGTGATAAAATAATTTTCATTTTTGGGTGACTTATCTCTTTAATTGTATGTACTGGATTGTTTGAGGCTTTACTAGATTTTAGTTTGGTGGATAATAAGAGGTTACTCAGTACTGCTTTCTAATTATAAGGTGTGTAAATTGCTCTGAATTATTACCTTTATACATAAATCCATCAATTTGTGAATCATTTAAACCTGTCTTACTAGTGCAGTTTAGAGTTTTCCACGCTTCAGTGCATATTTGTTTGGACAGATATAGTTCATTATTTATTATTTAAGTTTTGCTGAAGTATTCCCTGATTTATTTTTTTCATATTGTAGGTTTTGTCGTATCTTAAGTCATTTCATAGGTTGTTTTTACAGGACAACTTTCTTCTTCTTTTCTGAAAAATGAATGTGGTTTCAGTTAATTTCATTTAGTTAGAAAATTTAGTTAAGTCTAAATGTAGTTTCCCTATAATCAAGTGGGCTTGGCTCAGCGACCCTCTAAGTAGCGCTTGCGACCCCTGGTGGGTGTTATGACCCCCAAAATTTAAAACCTTGTCTTATAGAACACTATCTGTCCTCTAGTGTTTAAATGACCTCAGATGGGTGTTTTTATTTTAATTTTGTTTATTATTTATTTTAACTAAACTGTTATCTTCATAAGATAACATTTATGAACAGAGAGACTTTTAGCAAATTTAAGCCTGTCCCACCTTGCACATCCTTTTCCCAAACAATGATATTGATATCACAATTTTGGGTTAGAGGTACTAAGAAGTGTTCAACAAAATGGAGGGCTTTTCATGTATTCCTCCTTCAGAGGAACTAGTTCCTCTGAAGAGAATACAGTGTTTCTAAAGCACCAGCTATTACGGAAATCCCTGACTGTCAGTGATGTCAGGCAAACAAACACATTCACACAAACACACATCCACGATTGTCTCTGTGATCAGACCATTGTGTTTTTCCTCAGCAGTGACACTGGTTGAGTCTGTCTTCAGTGTTTCCCTCTGAGCCCCAGCAGGGACAGATGGTCCAGTTGGCTGACCGCTATCAGATTTTATCATTAGCATAATCATAGTGCTCTTTACTGACTCATCAGATCATCCAAACATAGACCCTTTTCCCTATTGGCATGACGACCTCGTCTAAGCCCTGTCCTGCCATCTGTTGGCATATTGACAAAAGTTATCAGTGTATTTGTGTGTAATTCAAAGCTTTTAATTGTATATAAATCAAAAGCTGGCTTAATTTGCATACACTGCCTGTTCCTAGATAAGTCTCTGACGGAGCACGCATTTGTCCCCTTTAGCCTTTAGCACTTCCAGAGTCTTTGTGTCGTTGTGTTAGGATTCGTGATGACACTTGTAGAACTCATTGCCGTCATCAGACTGGCTTACATGAACGCTTACTGAATGCTTTTGATTTGACTCATGAATTAAACCGCACTGGTGGTGTATTCATTGTATAAAAGTACACAGGTGCATATTTGCCTTGTGTGACCATTATTTGCATATATGTGTGATCATTGACAGTACAGAGTCTCTGTCATGTTTTTCTTTAAGTGACCACATGCTAGACTTGATTTATCTTTGATGGCAGGTCATCATATCAGGCTCATCCAAGATTTAGAAACTGTTTGAGTGTGTTGCCTACCAACCGATCCGAACACGGCTGATGAGCAAGCCAGTGTGGATTGTGGTCATCAAACACAATGGGTATGCTATGACAGCTGAGGCTGAGAGAAACCACAGGACACGAGACTCTATTCATAAAACAGGACAACATGAATGAATGACTGAGAAAGGTTTCTGTGGTCTCAGAAGACCTGAAAAATCAGAGAATTGTAAAATTGCAATACATCATTCATGGAAGTCATGGGAATTTAGAAAATGTTAAAACATTATGGAAATATCTGTAGCAAATAAACTTTTCTTTAGTAAATAGAAATCTAGTTTTGCTCTAAAATAAAAAACTCCTATTCAAAAGTTTTGGGTCAGTATGAACTTTAAGTGTTTCTGAAATTTCTTTTTTAACAAGGTGTCATTTATTTGATCATAAATACAGAGGAAAACACTGATATTGTGAAAAATATTACATTTAAAATCACTATTTTCTATTTTACAAGTGCTGTCAAATAATTAATTGCATCCATAATAAAAAATCTTTGCATAATATATGTGTGTATACTGTGTATATGAATTATGTAAATACAACCACATACATATATATTTAAGAAAAATAGGTTATGTTTATATATATATATATATATATATATATATATATACTCTAAAATAAAATATTATAAATATATGTAAATGTATATACATGTAAATTTCCATGTGCATAGTGCACACACATATATTATGTGAACAAAAAATATATATTTTTGATGAAATTAAGTTGCGATTGTTTGACAGCAAATAGAAAGTTCTAATTAAATTGAAATATTTTGCATGATTTCTTTACTCTCATTTTTAATCAATTTAATTCAGCCTTACTAGAGCAATTTATTTAAAAATAATTAAGAAACAACAAAAAAACAAAAACTTACTGACCCTAAACTGGAAGTAAATCAGCTGGAAATATTTTCTATGTGGGTTAAAAAAAAATTCTGTAGAATTGACAGAGATTTCACTTTTGTGTGACCTATAAGGTTTCACTTCAAAATAAATATCTAAAGTGAGTCAGTGAGTGTGAATGAATTAAATTACTCTGACCTTACTGGGCGCTGTATGAGCTCACTGACACACATTGGATGACAAACATAATATTGACAATCTATTGTCTAGATCAGAGCCCTGCAGGCAATCACAGCAGCCAGCAGTGCAGAAAGTGACAGCGAAGCTGTGAGCATCAGCCCAGTGATACAGCTCGAGGCACAGCAGACAGTAGAGCTCAGTGTGTGAGACAGAGTCCTTTCTACTCCAGATGGTCTGCGTGTGTACGAGGGCAGAGAGTTAGGAATCACAGAGATGGTGTTTGATGGGAGGATGAGGGCAAACTGACTGTATTGACCATAATGCTCATCTTTGAAAGCCAATGTGGAACTGTTATTTTAAATTCATTCAAACTTTCATACTGGTGTTTGAAAATGCAGGTTCAGAGTGTCACTCATTTCTATAATGCTACTAGGAAATTCATTTCCTCTTTTGTTTTACATGGTTTTAAGCCTAAACACCTACATTGAATCAGAAATTGCAAGTCAAAGGAAATGGCACCTCCATGTTGTCATTATAATGATAATACGACAGTACAACTGAATGAATGCACTACAGGCTTCTGCTCAGAGGATGAGCATATTTATGTCCTCTAACAGTGAATGTAAATGAATGAATCTCACAAAGACATATCCAAGCCATTTTAGCTGAAATTCAAAAAGATTTTTATATATTGTATAAAGAAGAGTGTACTTCAAGATTGTTGTTATTTGTTGTTATGTTATTTCATGGCAATTCAGGACGTTTTCCTTAAATATTTAATGCATCTAGATTTGCAGAAATGCATGTATTTCTGTAATTCACATTATACTTACTGATACATTTTTATCAGTGTTGTTTTATTATAACCCACTTATACTTTAAAATTACTTATATCATTATAACTAAAACATATGTATATATATATATGGTGGTAGTATTATTTACAGTTTATTCAATTAGTCATTGTAACATTTTATCCATGTTTTTCTTTTTTAGCTTTAATGTTTTTTAAAGCTTTAATATTTCTCATATCTGTTAAAGTTAAGAAAATAATATTACAAATTTTAGTTAGCAATAATAACTAAAAACCACTTAGTTTTCATATGTCTAGTCTAAACAGAAGCACTTTTTAACATTATTGCATTTTTAATATAAGCTTCATTTTCTTTCTTTCTCTAAAATAAAACACTCCTACAATTTTTGGTCAGTATGAAATGAAAACAAGGTTTAACTCAATTGATCTTTCCGCAAAAAAATATATTGTTTTCATTTTTTAGGTGTTTTTTTAAGAAGCTGGTAATTTATCATTTGAGCAAATCCAGCAGTGACAAATGCGGCAGTTGTTGTATTGGAATAATGTGTGTGTATGTGTGCAACATACTGTGAGCGGTTGAGTATTGATCAGGTTATTGATACTCCCTTGTCTCTAAGGAATGAACTCTTTCCCCACACGCCTTCTGTTGCTGTTTTCCTCTAATCCACCTCTAACTGAATTTAGCCAAGAAGACTCAACCACAAAAGTATTAAACATACGGATCCAGAAAAACACATAGTTTTGACCATGCTGCATCTCACGTGATTATACCAGTCGCTTCATTAGTGTATGTGTCAGTGTGTTTATGAATCATCGGATGGGCCTCATTTTGCCCTTCCCATCACCGCGTTGGATTTTTTCACTTCATTCACAAGGTCCAGTTAGCACCAGTGTGCCAAGATTCAGTCATCGCTCTGCCGTCTTTCCTTTGCCCTTTCTGGCGAGTGGCTTTGTAGTGTTGTTGACAGACACCCTCCTGTCCCATCCCCCCTTCCCTCTCTGCCCTCTACCCCCTCCGCCCCCTCTAGTGAAGTTGCTGGGGCAGACCCATC
Source organism: Enteromius radiatus (assembly GCA_032357445.1). Classification (NCBI taxonomy): domain Eukaryota; kingdom Metazoa; phylum Chordata; class Actinopteri; order Cypriniformes; family Cyprinidae; genus Enteromius; species Enteromius radiatus. The sequence continues at coordinate 13,792,897 of JAUCMS010000127.1, forward strand.
TGGTATTTAGACTTGCATTTGCCTGTGAATAGCAGGGAGGTGGGGAGAGGAGGGGAGCGGGCGCCACTGGCTCTCTCTCTCAGTTACTTTGTCATTCTGAGAGAGAGAGAGAGAGAAAAGGATGACCGCTGCCGCACCGTGCTCTGCTCTTGGGACCACCAGCGTCTTAGCCGAGCAGGAAAACGGATATAGCCATGGAGAGGTAGGAGTTTAGAGGAGCATTATCCTGATTAAAACAAGATCGTTTGACTGATATGCAGTGCTTTTAGTGATGCACATTAAGTTTGTTTTATTTTTTAATCTTTGAAGACTTGTTAAGTCTTACATTTCTACTGTAACAGATGTTGTTTCTCACAACTATAGGGCACTATATTTTAAAAGGCCAACTGAAATGTTGCTCAAAACACTTTTGAATGGAGGTCTTCTGGTGTCTATGGAGAGTTTCTTACTTTGCAGTCAATCTCCACCCCCTACTTTCTGGCTCTCTTCAATCCCCTGTTCATTCATACACTGGTAAAGTGTGTATGTGAGGGAAGCATAGGCTGTAAGTGTGTGAACCGCAGTGTTTTTAATAGAGTTTCCTCTCTGCATGTGGCATTGACCAACATTTCTCACACAGCTTAGACTGGAGTTTGGTGCCCTGGGCAAATGGCCACATCAGGGGGTTTATGCCATCTATTATCTCAGTGTAACTCCACACCTTGTTAGTCAGATCATTATGGAAGTGGATTACTTTACAACAGCTTTGCGCCAGGAGCATGTTTCGAAGAGGGATGATCTGCACGCAGACTAATAGATTTGGTCTTTCAGCTCATCTCAAGTGACTTGTATGGTTGTGATGTCAATGTGACTTTACTAACTTTCCAGCCCATGGGATGTTTCTACTGTTGCATGTGTTAGAATGTTTGCTTTATAAAGCATCCTGCAGTGTGATGTGATACTGTGAAAGTGAGATATCAGTGGTGATTGATTGAAGGCTACACTGGAAGTACAACTTCCCATAGAATTCTGTGGAGAGATATAGTGATGCAGATACAGTTTGGAGTCAGTAGGATCATTTTAGAATATTAGAATATGTTCAATTTATTAGAATCATTTTTGCTGCTAAAATTTCAGCTTTGCTCTCACAGAAATTATTTTCATTTTAAAACATATTGTATAATGTATGTATGACCCCCAAACTTTTGAACGGTAGTGTACAATTCTTATGACTCATGGTGCATTTCATATTTGTGTGTGTAAAATATCAATCATTTAGTTAACATCTGGTTCAGTGTCTAAATGAATGTGTCTGCACTCTGCAGAAGTGAAGCTGTAGTAGTACCTGTACATACCTGTAAAAGCACAAATGCGCTGCACCTCACATGGAGGTCTAAGAGTAGTCTATCATTTGTGCATTTTTCCTAGGAAACTTAGCTTACAAGGCTGTCTAATGTATTTGAGTATTGACCAGACAGCTTCTCTATATGACTGTGAGAGCTTTGGTTAGGGTTAGGGCTTGTCTCTCAGCATTAATCCTTAGTTAACCATTAAATGAAACAACAATATACTTTGTGTATGAAATGTAAAAAAAAAATACTACTCTTATTCCGTCAAATTCCCCCTTGCACAAGAACTTGTCAACACCGGTGTCTACTGTTGTTGTAGTTTGTGGTTGCTTTTGTTCATTGTGGTATGTTTCTTATTTGACCTAAACAATGAGCCTGGGCATGTCAGTGTGGACAAACTTATTAGTACAAAAACATTAATGGTGCATAATAGATGCTTTTGGAGTGTAACAGTGCTTATGCCAAAATAAAAAAAGAATATATATATATATATATATATATGAGTGCACATTTTTCCCAATGATTAACTGACATTCACTGAAGTTAAGCACAGATGTGGACACACAAACAGATGCTTCTGTTTGAGACTCTTCAGAGGAAGTGTCAAAGTGAGTGGATTTTGGACTTGTGATTTCTTTTGGAAGTGAGGAGGTCAGTAAAGCATAAAGCAGGGGTTCAGACTGATCCCTGTTTAATTGGTTAAGAGTATGCAGGTGACTGCTTTGACATAGTCGGACCCCTGAATGGAAAACTCATTATCCAGTCACTTCTAGCATATGCCAGTCTCACTGATTGTGTGTGTGTGCATTTATGACCCTGCTTACCAAAGAGCCTCTCCTTGTCTCTTTCCTCCCCATCGTCCATGTCTTCACTAACATTTAGAGACTAAAGGATGTGCTTTTTCATAATGCTGCTTGACTGGGCCTGAGGCATGTGCCCCCCATGTAGACCGCCATTTCTGGACAGTTCCCCCTAAAAACATTAGACCCCTCTCTACACCTCATTGCCCCTCAAACCCCCAATGGACAACAGGAGACGGCACTCTGAGGGACAAAGCAGGCCCCATGCACTATTAATTAGGTGTGTCTGTCTTTTGTGGTGGTCTGACTGTCTCACAGTCCCTGTGTCTCGCTCTTGTTGTGGTAGAACCTGGGGTTAGCACCTGTGGATACAATACACTGACCTCCACACCCGTTCACTGACAAGAAATTAAAGATTATAAACAAATGTGTATGATGGTTGACCTCCCATGTGGCCCTTATAGAGTTCTTTAAAGAATAAGAGCGCAAAGTAAAAGGGCTGTCCGTTTTCTGTTCACAGCTTGTTAATGACATGTTGACTAATCTCTGGTGAGTTTGCACCTTGCACTCATTAGCCACCTGGATAGCATGTGCTGGGCATACAAAACACTTTAAAGAGCTGAGCACTGATGGTTACAAAATAGACAACGATTTCATAAAATTTCTAAAATCTAAAACTTATTTTAGATTAAGATATTGACTTATTTAAATTTATGTGTTATCATTTAATTATTGAATTTTTTAAATATTAAAAAAACAACTACATGATATTTTCTTACATTTATTTATTCATTAAAATGAAAACATTTTTATCTGTACGTGCATTCAAAAAAAGGCTGTTTTGAATTCTGTCAACACCATATTTTGCCTTCATTTTAGGCATAACAATTTCCTTTTTCAGTTTAGTGAAAATATAAACAGAGCCAGCAAACCGCTTTGGTCTTAATTTTTCATTTGGACTTGATTGTCATTTTTCTTTTTCGGGTTGGCTAATGTGTATTCCCTTAGGGCATGTGAGCGTTTGCGTGACCTAATAAGCTTTTTCCAGGGCTGTGCATGCGTGTGTGTGAGGGCGTTTAAGTAGCCACTCAGTCTGATCAGTGTTGTGATCGGGGCTGATTAATGCCACTTTGATAGTTCAAATGCAGCATGATTGGCTCGCTCCACAGAACTTGTTTCCCAGCCCCCTCCTCAGCACAGTTCAATCAAATTACACTCAATAAGACAGAACAAAACAGAACATGCTGCTGTGATTTATTTTTTTGTGTGTGTGCACATACATTTAAAGTGCAAACACAAAGTGCCAACCAATGACCAATCCTTTCAATAATTTACACAATTGGCAATACTACTTTCTTTTAGCTAAATCTATTAAATTGGAGAACATGCCATTATCTAGCAATTATAAATATTGAGAGGGCCTAAGTGATCATCATATTCATGACTTTTTTGTTTTCCTTTTTTTTTATTATGAAACACCTGGCAACTGATTGCACTTTTCATTATTTCTGCTGTTCAGATGTATTGAAAGAGGAATAGTTATAATATTTCATAGCTATTTGGTAACAATATTCGTTTTTCACTTTGAAGCATGTGCTACAAATTGATTTTTTGGTTAAATAATTAAATGATTCTTCTTCAAATACTTAAATTCTTTATTTAAGATTTGGAAGCTTGTTCAGTCATGAACGGTCTCACACTTGTTAGACATGGTCTCCAGCAAAGCAGAATTGTTTCCTGTTTTACTCATAAAATTGTACTAATGGGCAGACAGTGGCAACTTTATAGTCTTCACATGAGCGTGCTGGCAACCAGGCCAAGGCAAAAAATCAGTCCCACAGTCCTCTCAGTCCTCTTAACAAATAATCATTACCCCCAGTAAAGCCAGCCAACTCTTTCTATATCAGAAACAGACCCTGACCTACAATTTGTTTCACATCTGTTCTGTATAGGCACACGTCTCGTGCCTTTTGAAGTATCGATGCTTATGCAGCAGTTAAACCAAATCTGCATCATTATGAGTATTTTTCCTGCTTCTGAAACGGAGTTGAAACAGAGAAGAAATAGGAAATGAAATTCTCGAAAAGGCCCAGTGCTTCCGACAGGCTTTTAGTGGGCAGAGAGCGTTTCATGATCTCTTTCGCTGTGTAGCAGCTGGTGTGTATGTGCTTCGCATAACTCTACATATGCAAGCCGTTTATTAAACCGAAGAGTGGAGGCCGCAATCGCATCTGTCACGCGCTACGAGTCCCCTCCTCTGTGTGTGTGTGCATGCCATCGCTGAACTCTTCTTTCTTGAGCCTGATTCCTCCGGCTTTGACATTCATGAAGCTTTATAGGAAACACAGAAATGTTCCCCCCACAGTCGGCACGTGCAAACTTGCATGCGTTACTACTGACACGCACAACAAAAGAACAAAACTGAATCACAAAACTACTGAAGCTTTCCTCATCAATCATACAACAGCATCAGGCATTAATTGATTGGTTTAAGATTAATGACGTTTACTGGGTTTTAGGTTCGGTCAATTTAATGCACCATTCTTTTGCTTTGAAAACCACAATTAGATTGAATTAGTCAAAATCACAGGGGTTAGTTATCATACAGGTGCTGTCTCTCTCGTGCTCTCCATCCCTCTTCTTCATCCTTTAGTATTCATTTGATTACTTTAGATTGAGCTTTCAGATAGCATATGGCATCTGCTAGCATATGTTAAAAACATGCTTACATTTAACATTCTTTTCATTTAGTCATATTTTTTATAATGACACATACCAGTATTTAATTTATAAATATTTGTGTTTAATTTGCAAAAGCAATAGTTGTTAGTGTTAAATCTTAAAAATGTCATTTTTAAAAGGTAATAAATTATTGACCCAGATTTTGTTTTATTTAATCCATGAATGATGCTGTGAATATTTATGCTATTTTAAATAGTTTTGCTAATCTGAGAACTTTTTTTTTGTGTGTGTGTTCCTGGTTGGTCTTCCTACACTCAGCAGGGTGTCTTTATTAAAAAAGTCGTCTTTCCTCTCACTCTTTTCTGTAGCTTATAGCAAATCAACCTTTTTTGTGTTCCCTCTTTATTTGTTTCCCCCTCTTTCTTTTCATCCTCTTTCTCCAGAATCACTCATTCAGATCCTCCCATTCCTTCTTTACTCTCCACCGCTCAGAAAGAGTGGATCGTTCCAGCCATAAAGAAATGACAGAGCAGTATGCCAGGGTCTTGTGTCAGAGTTAAGCGTCCTGCCTGTAGCTTGGTGCTTTGAGTCCAGGCCTGGTGAGTTACAGAGCAATAACTGTCAGAAGAATTTAAGCCTGTGCCTCCTAAAACCCAGTGTGCATAATACGCTCACATTTTGACGTGCGTTATCCTTTCAGGAAAAAACACATTCTTGGCATAGCTTGGACATGAGATCAGAGAGGGGCTGATGTCATGAAAACCGTTCCTCCTTTTCATGGTTTTCTTTTAGAGGAAATTATAATAGATGCTTTCTTTCAAGTTTAAAACGCTCCTCTTGACCCACTTAAACTGCAGCTAAGAGATTCGTTTATGGGTGTGTACAAAAGCTCCAGTCCAAGACTGGATCTGTCTCACTCCCACCGCTGTGTTTTAGCACATCTAACACTCTCTGTCCATTTCTCTGTGTTTCTCTCTCACTCTTTGTGCAGGCTTGAATAGTGGGGCCTTTAGAGGTGCCTCCCTCAGGCAAACTAATTCTGCTCTCACCAATCAGAGCCCCACCACACACACACACACACACACACACACCATTCACACTTCAAAGAGCCTCACATGCTAACCAACCAAACGATGATGTCATCCCCTGCCCATAGTATCACGGCATCATCAGATAGAGTGAGGAACTATATTGGGCTATAGATCAAAGCATCTGCTTTATTTCATCATGGGGAAAGGGCAGGGTGGGGGGTATTTTTTCTACCGAGGGGGTTAGTTTTGAGAGCTGGATTGGAGTCTCTCTGCAAAACCTATGGTGGACTTTATCACCGTCAACCGTTTGTGCTGTTAACTGCAGGGACAGTGCTTTACATCTATTTGTGTTTCTGTGTCTGTTTTACACATCAGGAGGTTATGGAGAATTAACAGGACTTGAAGATTTCTGGTGTCACTGACCGTGATTTAAACAAAACGATAATCAGTGTATTACAGTTAATACAGAAGCCTGTAGTGTAGTCAGATATCACCGAAAATATTTTTTGCGCTGTTTTAGTAGTGCTTTGTTGTGACAATGCATTTTTAATAAGTCAAATGTTTTTGTTAACATGTACAATACATTGAGTTGTCAAGTGGAATGAAAATTCACCCAATATATTTTCGAAATTGTATGTTATTGATGTTTTTGTGAACCATTCATGCATGTCTTGTCTTTTGTTTAGTTTTCTTTTTTGTGTTTTGGAGCTTGTACTCAATCTTCTGGTGAAATAGTCTGCATAAACTCTTCCTCCTGCACAATCAACTGCAAGCTCACATTTAGATCCTCCTCTATCCAATTAATAACCAACAGATAAGACTAAAGGTCCCTGCACAGTCTGAAATGTTCACATGCATTGGTTTTCCATGGTAAAAGAACTTGTAAAAGACCTTCAGTTGTATTTAACCCTAAATATTGCTTCAAAGAAACCAAACCACAATTTTACGACTGTGTTAACCAGGACCTCAAAATTCAATGTCACCGTTTGGTTCTCACTCATCAATTATGTCGCATGTACGTCTTTTTGTGTCTTCTTTGTATGTGTCTCTCTCCTCTATCTGTTCTGTCACTTCTTAGACTTGTGTATTGTTACTGTGGGCAGCTAACCTCTGACCCCTGCTCTTGTGAGAGACTTTAGTATCTGGGTGCCAAAGGCCCATACGCTGGCATGTGGCCTTCGTGTCACCCTAACCTGAAAAAGAGACAGAGCCAAGGGGCTTGGAGAGCCAAGCGATGTCACCATGTCACATTGCAGCTAAAGTAGATTGTGGAGGTTTTGTGTGTGCACAGAAAGAGAGAGAAGAGGGGGAGTTTTGCTCCTTTCTCAGGAATGTCTAAACACAAGCCTGTGTTTGCAGTCAGTGCTGAAGTGTGTGTGTGTGTGTGTGTGTGTGTGAGAGAGGTGGAAGGGGGTTGCGTTTGATCTGTTTTAATCCCCTCTTGAGTTTTTACCACTCATTTCCCAGCACGGTGAGCACTCGTATCCTCAGGAGCACTCATTATAGAAACCTGCCCACCAGGATGCTTATGAAAAAAGTCCAAAAAAAAGTGCTGCACAGTTGATGTAACAGCATTTTGGAGGGTGAGAAGGGGCCATCAGACTTTCTCATAAATGGAAAGGCAGCTAGCAAAGCGGTTGACATGTGTCTTTGTGGCAGGGTGCTGTCACACGTAGATGAAACTATAGGCCCTCCTGCTGCTGAGCTGCATGTTAAAGCCTTCTTACCCAGACCTCCCAGCTCCTGGCTAAAAACCTCTTTATTTCATATGAAAGAAATGCTGGGAGATTTCTCACTCTCTCTATACTTCATGTACCCCCATCTATAATACATTTGTTGTTGTGTAGTTGTTTTCTATAAAAAGTCTTCTTTTCTCTATTCTCAAACATGCATAAAAACGTATTGTGACACGTTGCCTTCATTCTTTATCAGTTTTAACCAGTGTTGTTATTATGTAAAAACTTCAAATGAACTTAAATTATGATTAAAAGTACTCTTTAATATTACTATTAAAAATATTTTCAGTTATTTAAATAAAGCTAGGATATAAGACACATATTACATTATATAAATTTTAAATTTGAAGTATAAAATTGCTGAAACTAAAATAAAAAACTATATGAAAAACAATAAATAAAAATAATCATTAAGAAAATTAAACTAATAAATTGTAAAAGTTTACATGTAAACTAAAATAAAAAATAAAAACAGAAAAAAATAAATTAATAAATATTATTAAATTCTACAATAGCCAGTGGTGCGCACAAGCTTTTTAGTATGGTTCTCATAAGAGCACTTGGAGATTTGGATTTGGTTTGGTCATTTAACATAACTATTAAAAAAATAATAGTAATAATAATATTATAGCACTTATTATAAACTACATAATAATAAAAAAAAAAATTAAGTATTAAAAAACAAATATATATATATATATATATATATATAAATGCTATTATTTTATATTACTTTTTTAATATGATTTTTTTTATCATGTTCAAAATAGAATGCTAATATTTACTTTTTTAAATATAATTTTTCATCATGTTCAAAACTAAAATCAGCCAGCTTTTTTTTTTTTTTTTGGTGGCCTGCCAATATGAGCTGATGGTTTAACGGTGCCAGCTGTAGCATGTCAGTAAATAAAATATATAGTTATGATTTGTGTTTTAATAGCCTAAAACATTGCAAAGCCTACATTTATGCTTTCGGTTTAAATTGAAATCTTACAGTATTGCAGTTAATCAATCTGAAAGGTGATTGTGCATTAACAGCTGTCTAACATGTCAATCTGAACTTATTTACACAGCACATTTTTAAATTGTGGTCACACATGCACACCTACGTGCCACTTATGTGCACCCCTGACAAAAGTATATAACTGGGTTTACCATACACAAAATGTGGTTTTAATGTATCTCTCACATTTGTTCAATGTAGGCATCACATCAGCTGACTCTTTTCTTTTTCTCGTACTTTTAGGCATATGAATGGGCACTAGAGGGCATGCGTCATTTGGCGTGTGTTAGTATGGAGGAATGTGGCATGTCTGAGAAGTGTCAGAGTGTGATCACGTGTTTCGAGACCTACCGCAATCAGCACCCCCCGATCCCAGACGCACACTTTCAGGAGATGAAGGACCTCGCTGGGGAGCTAAAGAGCGAGCAGGGACTCAAGCAGTGGAAGTTTGCTTGGTCCAAGTGTCAGGAGACCAAGCAGATGTTTGAGAAGAAGCTGGAGATGGCCCTGCGCACCCGGCGCGAGAGCGACTCCAGATCAACTCGGAGTGACTCCTCTCGCCGGAACTCGGAGTGTAACGCTAAACCTCAGGAGCGTAGCAGTAGCATCTCCTTCTCATGTCGGAAAGCGTTTGGTGGAGGCTGGGGCAGGGACAGACTTTCCTCACAGTCCAGCATGTCCTCCACTCCAAGCAGTCCTTCAGGCATTCGCATGGACAGCCGTGACTCTGTCCGAACCCCGACAGGAAGTCCATACAGCATTGAGCACAGAATCCCCCACAGCACCCCTGTCAGATCCAGCAGGCTAACACGTAGCATCTCCACAGACGAGTCTCCGCACCGGTCACAACTGGAGGGGCAAGCATGTGCTACAAGCCCAAGCCTCACTTCTATAGAACCAAACCGCAGGGTTTTGCGGAAGACCCAGAGCTTTGATACGGCCGGTAGTGAATCTGGCTCACGGTACGGGACCTGTCAGAGAACTCTGAGTGAGCCAGCACGGAGGGGAAACACAGGGGTGTTCATTAAGGGTCTGGAGGTGAGCAGCACTGAAGTGATCGATCGGCCGTACAGCCCACGACTGCCGCCCATGCATGGATGGTCTTCTATTGATTCACACCGCAGCGGGAGTCCTGCACCAGAAACACGCAGCAAGGGCAGGTGGGTACACTTATGCAAGTGCTAACCCACATTCACTTGCTGTAACATAAACACATTCAAACCGGGAGGTCTGCAGGCCATCGACTGAAGCATGCTTCAGCTTAAAACCACTTACTATATATCCACCACTTTATGATAGCTGTGTCACAGAACATTCACACTGGATGTTGTAACAGTATTGTTGTAATAGAATATGAGCAACAATGCTGCCAAAACATAGACAAATATATTAAGCCTAGCACACAGTGTTTTTGCAAGACAAGAACACAGTCAAGGCTTTTCAAACTGAGATCCTGGAACCACTTAGGGGGTTGATAAAGAGTCCATGGAAGAGCAAAACAAAACAAACAAAAAAACACACTGTAAACAAGAAAATATTCTGAGCGAAGCCATTTCTGAAAAATAATTTATTGTATGTGTGTGTGTATATATATATATACAATAATATATATATCAGTTACAGAAATAATAAATATTTATTTAAACATACTATATTATCATGATTAAATCATATAATTAATCATTTTATATATTACTTAAATTATGAATATATCAATTTATTGAGCATTATAATGCTTAATTGAAATATTATCTGTTAATATATCTAATCATACAAAAAATTATGTCCAGATATTCTTTTTCAATTTCAATGATGATATTAAAGTAAATTATTTATTTTTGTAAACAACATATCATTAATGTATAAAATCATAAATTTTTAACATTTTAACCGTAGCTTTAATCTTTACTATTTTGCAAAACATAAAAAAATGATCAAAATGCTGAAAATTCCTTTATATCTTTACTCACAGCAAATTAGAAAAAAACTGTGAATAAAAGTTTTTCAGCTAAAGAAAACATATACAGACTTAATCGTGTTTATAATGTGTGCATAACGGAACTCTGTATGCCTCATACGGTCACTGCCCCATAATCCTCTGAATCTCCATAGATGTGTTTTCCAGCTGTGGGTCCCTTTGGTCACCCCTTTACCCTCTTGGGAAACCTGAGATACAGATCACTTTCCCAGGTGGACGCTGGTCCTCTGGGCTTTGAAGTGGTGGGGAGCCTGTTTGTGTTCTGCTCCTCCACACAGAAGAGATGGATGGAGTTAGCTGATTATATAGATGTCTAAAGGAGGTCTTTACATCTGTGTGTCTTCCTATCAAAACACAGTTCTCAGCTTTACTCTCTGAGATTGCAGTACAGAGGTGATGTTGACACAGTTTTTCAGACAGAAATAACAAAAAACATGCTGTTAGCCTCTGTGTGGTCCAGTTATTGCAAATAAGGCTAATGAAAAAATTCTGATAAGAATCCAGTGTAAGATTAATGTAACCTGTTTTTTCTTAGTATTGGACATACACACCACATTCAGCAGTTTGGTGAGTGCTGTAGAAGGTAAAAGTGCTGGAAGTAATGTAATGTAAGTGAATGTAAGACAGACAATAAACAGTCGTTTATTTTGAGCATTCAGGTTTGCTTTCATGACATCAATGTTTTATGAAGTGTTAAACTGTGTGTTTTAAAACTACAGAATTGAAAAAGAATGGGAACTGTCACAGTGAGCCATCCAGTCTGAGTTAGACATTAGGACTCTCACAACTGATTGTCTTGAGTGTTTCAGGGAGAAAGCATATGACATCCTGGAGAGACATGTGAAAACACCTGTCCTTTATGGTTACTCAGTCTGACAAAGCTGTTAGGGCACTCGTGCTGTTCCCAAATACAGTGTAGTCACACTTCGCTGTCCCCAAGTTTGAGTCCCGCCTCGACCTTTCACTTCTTGACCTCTCTACACTGTCCAGTCAAAAAAGCAAAAAATATGATCTCTTTCTCTCTCTTCCTTTCCTCTCTAGACTGTCCAATCAAATATGTCAAAAATAAAATCTTAACAAATTATAAATAGAAACATGTCTCATCAGTGTTTAAAATGGTTGTTTTTGTGACAAAAGTATGCATTTGAAGTTATGTTAATTGTCCATTCTCTCTCTGTCTTTCAGTAAACTACGGCACATCGTAGATGAGATGGTAACTACGGAGCGGGAATATGTGCGTTCTCTGAGGTACATCATTGACAACTATTTCCCTGAGATGGAGCGTGCTGACCTGCCACAGGACCTGCGGGGAAAGCGCAGTGTCATCTTTGGAAACCTGGAGAAGCTGGTGGACTTCCACAGCCAGTATTTCCTGAAAGAGCTTGAGAGCTGCTGCAATCATCCACTGCGCGTCAGCCACTGCTTTCTACGACATGTAAGAGTCCCTTCAGTCAGAGACTTTTTACAGTAACTAGCACGTCGAACTGCATGACTTCAGATCTGTTTTTTTAGTTCAATTAAACTGCCTATTAGTTTGAATGGTTCTTATATTTTTTGGACCCTTCTAATATTTTCTGTTCTAATAGAAATCACAATTAAATGTCACAAATTGAATCACATTTTCATTGGAGATAAAACAAAGTGGCTTAATCTGTCAGTTTTAGTCTGTTCCCAGTCCATGACTCATTCTTGACCCAGCACTAGTCTAAAACCATCCAGAAAAGTACTTTTTCTGTGTTTACTTTCTCTTTTCCTTTCACCCTCTATGAATGAAGTGATTCTGAGACCTTTAAATGAGTGCAAGACCACCAGCTTATATCTCCTTTATTTTCTCTGTAGTTGTGGTCAATTATAGTGCTGGCTCATCTAAAAAGCTCTAATTTATGAAAGTGATTCACAGAGAAAAGAGAGAAAAAGGCAAGCAATTTGGCCTACAGCAAACGTATAAACTATGTCAAATCACTTATGACATGTTTCTGGAGCAGCAAAGCCTGCGCTGAAATTATTGCACACTCCATATGAACCTGAAAAGTCATTATAAAACTATTCATTACAAAAACAAAAAAAAATTCTTTCCAAACAAAACTCAACCTGGAAATGATTTGGGAAAATGCTCCCTCCCTCTATTTCCGGATCACCAAAAGAATTATGCTTCAAAACATGAGTGCGGAAATGTGAATGATAACACTTAAAATATTTCTCTTGTGTTTTTTCCATGTAAACATAGCAAGACCAGTTCAGCCTGTATGCTTTATACAGCAAGAACAAGCCAAAGTCAGACACACTTCTGGCCAGCCATGGAAACAGCTTCTTTAGGGTGAGTAACAGCTTACAGAGTTTATTCCACTTATGTTGAACTGCTCAAAGCACATTCATCTTACCTCATGAAGCTAAACTGAAAAAATTCTCTCCCGTTTCAGCATAAGCAGCTGGAGTTAGGGGATAAGATGGACCTGGCCTCGTACCTGCTGAAGCCCATCCAGCGCATGAGCAAGTACGCCCTGCTTCTGAAAGACCTGATCAAAGAGGTGAGCGAAGTCCAGGAGCAGGAGCTATTGTACTTACGTTTCGCCGCAGAGATGGTCAAATTTCAGCTTCGCCACGGCAATGATCTTCTCGCCATGGATGCTATCAGAGATTGTGATGTAAGCGGATACACACACCACTTCACATTCAAGAGATGTGAAAGCAAACAATCTTCTACATTATCGTTTCTTATTTATTTCACACTTTTCCAGGTGAATTTGAAAGAGCAGGGGCAGTTGGTTCGGCAAGATGAGTTCACAATTTGGTATGGCAGGAAGAAGTGCCAAAGACATGTGTTCCTGTTTGAGGATCTAGTGCTGTTCAGCAAACCCAAACGCATCGAGGGTGGCCTAGATGTTTACATATACAAGCACTCTTTTAAGGTAAGCGCCTAAAGGACATCTGAAGCATCTCCAGAAAAATCACTGTACTTTAATTCTTGTCCTATGTTAATATCAGCTTTTAGTTTTAAGATCTGGGTCTCCTATTAGCCGTAATAATGCCATGAAGATGCCATGAGCCCTCAACGTCTATTGAGATGATTTAAGAATGCCAATGTCTTTATAGTTGGCTGATGTGGGTATGACAGAGACGTCGGGTGAGAACGCTCTGAGGTTTGAGGTCTGGTTCAGGAGGAGAACTTCAAAGAACCAGACCTACATTCTCCAAGCCAGCACCGCCGAGATCAAACATGCCTGGACCTGTGACATTGCACGGATACTATGGCAGCAGGCCACGAGGAATAAAGGTGGGAAAGAAACAGTTTTTGGAATGAGTTTTGTTCAGCATGCTAAATGTGAGAGGATAATTACAGATATATTTCCTGTCTTAGCATATCTAAAGATAAAGACCACTTCATCAGTCTGTGCCTCAAGCAGAAAGGAAGCTTTTTAAGAAACTTTCAAGTCACACCAGTATTGTATTTCTACAGTTTGATATGAGTGTGAGAAAATGATGCAAATCCTATGCTTTGTTCAGCCTGTATTTGCATATATTTACTCAATCCCTATTTATTTAACAGCTATTAGAGATTAAGTGTTCTTCATGGTTACTGATGTCAGATTATATTAATGCAATATCAGTATTTCATATTTTAAATGTCACAACAACTTCTGATATACGGAAGCATTTTTAAACATGTTTCTCTGTGTGTATGCAGAAATTCGAATGCAGGAGATGGTCTCTATGGGGGTGGGCAATAAACCCTTTCTGGACATTAAACCCAGTGATGCTGCTATCAACGACAGAGCCATTGACTACATAATGAAAGGCAGAGGTGAGCCTGTTTAACAGACTTATCGGAAAAACTTACTTGTTTAGATTTTTTTTTTTTTGTGTGTGACTGACCAGAATAGTATTTTGCCAGTAAATGATTCTATGGCTTGATTTGACTCTTTCTCTTTTGTTACAGGGGCCAGGACGAGAGCCTCCATTGCTGTCTCACTTTTTGACCACTCAAACCCATTCAAACGAGCTGCAGTAAACGCTCCCGTTAGTGGCCCCCCAGTGTCCAGTGGCCCCTCCTCGTCCACACTGCTGGGGCCCTTGAATCTGCATATGTACAGCAGCCAAAGCCTGTTATCAGGGGAGAGACCTCTCATCAGCCCCTGCATCGAGGAAGACGAGCTGGAGCACGAGACCAGCAGTCAGCCATCTATGAGTATGTATCATAACACATCAGGAAGTGTTAAACGTGTTCTCAGAAAACACAGGATGTTGATCTTTGACTTGTTTGCAGCTACAGAGAGTTCGGGTTCATCGTCTCACTGTCTGTCAGGTAGTGGCTCGAGCGGGTCAGACAGCGGATGTGTATCCAGTCACCTTCCAGAGGCTTTATCCGAGGAGCCCAGCTCACCGTGTGACTCCTCTTGTTACTCCTCCATCACCTCTCCCACCCAGGAGAAACCCTGCTATAACAGCCAGTACATCTCAGCGGTTAGTATAGCTTGTCTGTTTTAGATGGCCGGTATTTTGATTGCACATCTTGAGGCTTCTGTCAACATCAAATGTGATCAGTCAGTCTCACCGTGGCTGCATCCACATTCATCCAGATTAATTTCAGAACTCACATTTTGGCCGTTTTTAAAAGGGATGTTGCATGGTTAATCTATTGTTTTACTGGCTATGTTGTGGCTGCTATTCACTACAGTGATGTTCCTAAAGATAAATATAACTTTGTATGATCTTTGCATTGTATTACTTCAAAACTTTTTTACTCGCAATTGCTGCCCTGCTGCCAAAGGTTATGTTTTAGGCCATAAGAAATTATGCACCAGCGAGTTCCTGCATATTTACTAATAAAATGATAATGCCAGAAGAATAGCATGAGAACTTTACAGTCTGTCTCTATGTACCATAAGAGAATGTTTTAAAGGGTTACTCCACTCTAAAATGAAAATTTGTCATTTATAATTTACCCCCATTTCATTCCAGACCTGTAAAAGCTTCAATTGTCTTCAGAACACAATTTAACTTATTTTGAATGAAATCCAGGAGGATTGGGACGTTGTGGCAAATGCTCTGAATCCCATCAATGGTTCAAGCATAATGTTATGAAGCAACACATCATCCAAAAAATCTTAAATTGTGTTCCAAAGACGAACAAAGCTTTTAAGTGTTTGGAAAGACAGGGGTAAGTAATGACACCATTTTCTTTTTGGGGTGGAGTAACCCTTTAAAACAGAAACACAATTTTCAAATATATCCGGATGAATGTGGACATAGCCGGATGCAGAAACATGTCATAACACCCATGCTTATGCCAGCACTAATAAATACATTCACTGATCACCTGATGATTAAATCAGCGCCTCCCATTTAACCTGTGATAACACCTGCACCCATCTCCTTCTCGTCACAGGGCGAAGCTCAGGTGATTGGTCCCTCTACTATAGTGTGAGCTCAGTAACCACTGCTGCAGTAAGTCTGGCTTTCGCTCCATCACATTGCACTTCCATAGCTATGTGCATTAAAACTCATCTCAGCTGACATATTATTCATGCTTAAACCGGTGCTTTTACACGCGCATGTATGTAATGCATGTTATTCTGTCCCTTAGGTTTAAGACCTGTCTGCTTCAGATTGCGAAGACAACGTTGCCACACCGAAGAGGAGTACAGAGCTAGTATTTATTGTTCCCACTGAGTGCCAGAAAATCTCATGCAGAGTTGAAAAAGCGCTCAAAATAGCACTGTTTCTCTTTTTCTTTTTTTTAAGCCACTTTTAGCTTCAATAGCTTTTATATAATTTTAAAATGATCTATAAAACTGAATAAATATTCTTGTATTTATCTTCTTTTCAAATGTTAAGATACAGTAGTGTTCTCAGCTGTATTATTAACTGTAAATACTGTAGTAGTGTACAGTACACTTCTGGACTGTTGCGGTTATTCAGTTCCCACTCTTTGTTGTTGTTGTTGTTGCCCTCTTTGCTGCAGACTTCAGCTGGTTTGATTTAGAAAAAAAATGTAGATTTCTAAGCATCAGTACACTAAAGGTGTTAAGCAATGTTTAAAGCATTTGTTGTAGAGTTTCTGTTCTTTCTAGTATTTCCATTGTTTGTGGACCTGAAGTCAGTCGATATGCTTTATGATAGCTGGCCTGATCCAGAATCAGAGCATTAATTTAAATCATACGACTGACCTCAGGTCAGCTCTGCCCAGCACTGCTGCCTGTTTTGAGATGATGGTGAGAGTTTTCATTTCAGTTTTCTTATTTACATTATTAAGTATAACAAAACACAACATGTAAATTGTAAATAGTTGCACCAGTGGTGCTTGGAAGACATAGCGTTTAGAAAGTAACGTTTATACATGTATTAACCAGTCAACATGGGAATCACTCAAGTGCCATTCTTTGTTGCCGACCCAAATTGGAAGTGTACAAACAAAAGATAATAATAATTAAAAAAAAACACTGCAAGTTCCACTTCAAGATGAAGCATTTGTTTTATTTTTCTGTCTTAACAAGTTCACACAGAAGTAATAAAGACCGGCTTGCTTTGTACCGATTAAGGAAGTGTGTTTTATTTATCGTCTTTAATCATTTATGATGCATAAAGTACAAACACATATCCCACAAACCCTGCAGGCTAGTATTCAATTTCCACACACTGACTGAGCTAAGAAAGATTAATTGTTGCTGATGATGTTATTGAGCCTTGGGGCACCAGCAGTGTGTATTTTAAATGCACATTCAAATACATATAAACAAGCAAGATGAGAAATGATGCTCAGTTCAGTTACTGTACCGTTTTAGCCTGAGGAACATTGTCATCAACAGCTGATTCACACTAACGCTTTGTTAATGGCTTGTTTTGCTAGCTTGTTCTTCACTTTTTTTATTACAAGTTATATAAGCAGACATGTAATGAGTTTCTACTAAATAATACTGTGCCTTTGCTTCTAAAATTATAGATTTTGTTTTTGCTGCATTATTTCTCTACATAAATCGATCCACAGTAGCATGGCTTGTGTCACAGGAAGGAAGGTGAAAATACTTGAATGATCGCCCATTAATCAGTTTAATCTTAATCTAAAAGCTGGGTGTGGTTCCAATGAATACATCTTTGATCTTTTAAAGCCTTGCCTGAAGGAAATACGCTTGATTTGCTATAATCCCTTGAGTCCATTTTAGTGGAGTCAATTATCCCCCATCAAAAAAGCATGGCATCCATGAGCCAACATCATCTACTTGTACTGAAAACATGCAAAGACTGAAATCTGCTTAGGCCACATCTGGACAGGGAGATACTAAGTTAAGTTGTTTAGCATGTGGGAAATGCCACAGAATTTTCCAGTTCTTTGTTTTGTCCACACACGGATGGAAACCACAAACCCGAGAGTGGAATGGAACTCAATGAGGCAAAATTGGCTGAATCATTCACAGCGTGAGAGAGTATGATGAGCTTTGAGTGCTCCAGTGAGTCTGCTTTATTTATCTGTTTTGCACCATCAATCTTTAATAATATTACAGCAAAACCTGAACTTTAGGAAGTGGGGAAAAGCTGAAATATGAGCAATGGAAACATACTGATGCATGTAAAATACATCACTAGTATTTCCAGACAGTCATGAAATTAATTAATGTTCAACCAGCACACAGATATTCACAAAACAGAATCTTATTCTTACCTCTAACTTTACTCATAGAAGAACTCCAACTATCAGGTCTAACTCAATTAAGATTAATAGTGTGTAGTAAAATACAGTTTATCTATAATGCATTTTTTTTATTTATTTGTTTGTTTGTTTTAATTATGTGGCAGTTATGAACGCTGTGTGATATTTATATGCTTATCTTTTTCCTAGCGTGTAGAAAGAAAAACAAACAGACCTAAAGACAAAACCTAGCTCTCCTCGTCACTGCAGGATAATCACCCAGCAGGGGGCGCACAGCCATGAACGCCGCAGCTTTCTGCCTCATCTGTTTTGGTTTTATATACGAGTCATTGGGAACTTAAAGGAATAGTTCACCCAAAAATGAAAATTCTGTGATCATTTACTCAACCTCGAGAAGTTTCAAATCTTCAAAAAAAAAAAAAAGAAAGTTTGTAAGCCAGAATGATTTAGTCACCAATCAGCATTTTTGTCCTACTATGGAAGTCAATGGTGACCCAAAACAGTCTGATTACAAACTTTCTTCAAAATATTTAGCCAAAATAGCATCTAGTGTTGGAGTTATGAACAGTGTGACAACTTACCCCACTCTCCCCTAAAACACATTTTTCTATAATAATTAAAATGAAAACAAATAGATAGAAATGAAACATCTATAGATAATTATATTGCTTGAGAGTCTTTTTTAATAAACAAAAAGAGAACAAGTCATAAGAATAGAGAGCATTAGTGTTAGATGATATAAAAAAATAAGATAAAAAGAATAGACAGTGCAAGATTTAGAGGGTCAAGTGTTGATAGAAGAGATGTGTTTATGACAGTGGCTCCTGAGAGAATCTTTCACTGAAGAATAATTATTTTACTGCCATTAAATGTTTTTAAGGAACTTAAAAATACCATAGTCTGTGAGTAGCATAGCAGTATCACAATAATTATATAATTATATATATATAAAAAAAAAAAAACATTCCTTAGTCATATAATTTGATACCATTACTATACCATTATGACCCCAAAGCTTCAAAGTCAAAATGCAAAATGTCTTTTCAAGTCTCTGCTGGTCTGTGCTGCTGGAATGTGAGTGCTTCTGTCATGCTGACGCTGTGCTGAGTGATTGTCCCGGGCCCTCTGGGCTACTGGGCATCTGCATTAGTTCCCTTTGCTTTCTCACACAGGTGTCTTAGTTTGTCTCTTTGCATTGTTAATGGTGTGTGTCGTTGCGCTGTATTTGTCCTGCTTGTATCCGGGCTCTGCTGGTGTCCACTCATCATCTGTCTGTTGATGGAGATGACATTCATCAGCACTGCAGCCTACAGACTCATCCTGGAGAGACCCACATGTCTGCTAATCTCCCACAGTATTCATCACGGGGCCATTTCTCTAGTGTAACTCTGCTGTTGAGTCTCAGGCACTCCATGAAACCTGGCACAGGTGGCTGAGGGGCTGCGCTGGGCCAAGTGTGTGATAGAGAGAAATAACTTACTGGCTGTTGTCTGTTAGATATGAGAAAGGGTTGCAGGTGATGCTTGGGACGACTCATCTGTTCAATCTCTTTTAGGTGCCAGCATCTTTTCACACTTATAGCATGTGTGTTAATTGCTCTGAATATGTGCTGGAGGTCTCAGTGGAGAGCAGATCATCCCTAGGAAATTGCATGAATAGTGTAATAAAAATATACATTTCTTTCATAATATTTTATCTACATTTTACCTGTAACATTTGCAGCTACATTTATTGTTAATGGAGTCACTGAAGCATTGTGAAGCATTTGTCTGGAGTGACAAACAATACTCAATATAAACCTTTGTCCATCACTGTACTGTCCTCACGATGCACAGCTTCGCAAGGTTAGACAGTCAGCTAACATGGGGGATGAAACTGCAATAATGACTCAAGGTGTAACTTTCTCTTGGGTTTTATTGAAATGTCCTTTTCCCCTTTTTATATTGTAAAACTGAAAATACAGAACGAAATAGACATATCAATATACAAATAAAACTGTAAGTAGCTAAGCATAAAATAACTACTGGCAGGTGAATTATACATTTCTGAAAGCAACAATGACACTTCCTTAATGTGAAAAAACATAATTCAATCACATACAGACAGATGGTGTCCCAGGAAAAGCGTAAAGAGAAACTTCAAGCCGTGTGCTCTGGACACTCTTTGCCTTTAACTAAACAAATAGGCTGCACAACCACTAGATGGCAGTGTTACTTAAACAATAACTTCAAAATAAAGGTCCTGATAATCAAAGGCAGCACAATCACCCTTAATTGAAGAAAGAAAGAAGTATACCAGACACATATACAAAGACTTGAGTGTTGAATGCTGTCTCTGCATTGCTTTAATATGTAAAAGAAACAAATGTTTTGTAAAATGGTGAAATCACAAATTCATTACACAAAATATAAGAAAAGCACTAATAATGAATGATCCATCATTTGTACAAACCTGTCCTGCCATGTCTGTATGAAATGAATAACCTAACCCAGACATAACTCACAATGTTGGCTTAAACTCTCATTTAGCATTAAAATTAGCATGGAATGAATTTGCTTTCATGAATGTCTAAAACCCCATCAGCATGAACTTGTGATAGGCCTATTAGGGAAAATATACGTTTCGAAAAACTTTCCAAAGAGAAATACATAAATGTTTGGGTATGTATGAAGTGTGACCAGCAGATGACGCTATTGTCACATTGACCTGGACACAGACTTTATGTGTCTGTTATGAATGCACTCAGACCTCAGTCATAAAATGCGTCATGGCTCAGACTAAAAGGCCTTTGGCAATGGACCAAACGGCATCGTGACTTAGATTGAAAGTCTTCAGGTCTTGGAAAAAACGACGTCCGGTATCAGGTCTCGTACAATCAGGCATAGGGCGAAACAGACTCAGATTAGACAAAAAAAGTCTCCAGAACTCTATGATATGAGATATAACATGCATTTCATCAGTATTTTGTGTATTTTTAAAAAGATAGTAATAGTGGATAACGTTATCTTGTATGTTGAAAAGTTACCTTTCCCTACATTTTCGTAATAAAAATACTTGTGAAATGCATAAATGCATTTCCTATGCATAAAATGTAATTAGTTTAGCATTTAACAAAACTATTAAAATAAACAATATCAGAAGCAGCTTACCTCCATCTGCCATCCTCAACAGTTCCACACCACCACCACTTTGCTTGGGCCGCGTGCGTGTGACGTCACACTCCACCTCCGAGTCCGTTTCACCTGAGGACTTTTTGTCTGATGCGTTTTAACCTATGGTTTTAACCTGAGTCCGTTAAAAAAGAAATGATGAAGAAATGGCAAAATAGATTTTTAACCTGAGACTTGACCACACTGGATTAAATAAAACAATATTTTTATTATCGAAAATCGGATGAATGTATGGAATGTAAAATTACGGAAGATGTAGAACATATACTGCTACATTGTGGGAAGTATAGAAAAGAAAGGATCAGATTAAAGCAAAAGATTATTCAGACAGGAAGAAAATGGAATCTGGAGGGTATTCTGGGAACAATAGGAGAGGGGGTTAAAGATGCATAGCACAGGATGCTGTTGTGGAATATCTGAAAGATATATAGGGATACCATATTTAAGATATTGGAATTATTGCTTATTTACATATATTATGTTAATATGTTATATGAGTCCATTTCGCCTGAGGGGCTCGTCACATTTTTGTGACGCTCCAAAACCAACAAAAGCGATAAATCTGTTTAACAATATGCTGTGATAGGGCTGTGGACCACCGCGGACCGAACGAGTCAAAATTACTATCCACAAAGTA
>JAUCMS010000127.1:13815006-13826715 GCA_032357445.1 Enteromius radiatus
CTCCGGCACGAATGCTGAAACCCTATGTGAGTGCAGGCCAGAGGGGGAGTGGGGAGGGGGGACAATCGTACTCTGGCAACCATGCCTAGTGTGAGTACACCCTTTGTCTGATGCGTTTTAACCTGAGTCCGTTTCGCCCTATGCCTGATTGTACGAGACCTGACATCGAACTGTCTGAGTCTGAGGCATGAGGCATTTTCATTTTATGACTGAGGTCTGAGGATGTCCTAAAATGTATGGGGAGAACTCCATTTGGTGAGATATCTTCTCTTTTACGCGGAGATCTACATGCACGTAAGAAATGTTTGTCCGATTAAAAAAAACTGGTATTTAATCATCAGATTGTCACCCCTTAAACATATTATGCAAATCTATTATTTATCCCTAAACTATGTAAATAATAGTCCAGTACAAAATACTGAAAAAAAACAATAGAATCCTGCCCAAAACACAATATTAAATGTAATGGTTTTATTGGAAAAAGTTAATGGTTAATAATGGTATTTTGAATGGAAGGCAAAGTAAATGTCTATTAGCCATCTTTAAGATTTTTTAAGATCTTTAAGATTAACAATGATACCCAGTTCTCATTGACAACCATTTGTGTAACATCACTCTCTGGAATCTCCCTTTTTGCTATTTGTTGTAATTCCAAGTAAATGGAATCCAAGGATTCTCACTCCGTATACTGTTTACTGTTACTCTTTACATTCAGTTTCAATTTCAGAAAAAAAAGTACAGCACAATGAAACTGAAGTAACTTAATTACTATGTGGGCATGTGATTTGTCTCCACCTTTTTCTGTCATAAGAAGCACATAGTGGAAGTGTTGCTCTGTAAGCTATATGTATAAGGAACTGAAAAGCACTGAGTTTCAATCAGAGCTCAGACTCACTAAAAACAGAGACAAACATGAACAGCTCCTTGGTCTATAGTGACAATGATTTGTTACCGGACAGCTGGTCATCTGTAGGGAGCATCGGAGCCTGTGTGATCCTGGGGGTGTGTTTCCTGGTGGGCACACCTGGCAACCTGCTGGTGGTGTGGACCATCTTGAAGCATGTGAAGCAGCGTTCACATACGCTGCTGCTCATCCTCCACCTGGCAGTCGCCGATCTTCTAGTGCTGGTCACTCTGCCGCTGTGGATCTACTCGCTGGGCCATTCCTGGGTGTTTGGAGAGGCTGCCTGCAAAGCCATGGTGTACATCATCAATGCCTGCATGTACAGCAGTGTCTTCATCATCACCATCATGAGCGTGGAGCGCTTCCTAGCTATCAGATACCCCTTAAAGATGCTGTACTGGCCAAGCAGGATGTCCATGTCCAAAATACTGGGAGTGACCTGGATCCTGTCATTCATTATTGGTATTCCAGTCATCCTAACCCAGCGCATTAATGAAGAGGACAATGGAGTGAAACAATGCCTCTCCAAGGAGTACAACTCTATATCCTTTGAAGTGTTTTGTAGGTGTTTAGAGACTCTGCTTGGCTTCATCATTCCATTTCTCACACTTGCAATTTGCTACTGTCAGGTTGCAGTACAGCTCCGAAAGCTGCGCTTTAGGACCAAGAAAACAGCCTTCCTCATTTGTGGAGTGGTTGTGGCCTTCATTTTGTGTTGGTTACCCCACCATATTGTCAATGTCATAGAGCTAGTGATTCTTCTAGTAGAACAGTCAGATGAATCGTCTCATATACCAAATAGTGTTGTCTTCATTTCTGGAGCTCTGGCCTTTATCAGTAGCTCAGTAAACCCTGTGCTGTACGCATTTGCTTCTAAAAACTTACATGGAAGTCTGAGGAAGTCTGGGATAGTGAAGCTGTTTGAAGACTTAACAGCACAAACACAGCAATGCGTCATACAGGATTCTGGACAGCAAGATGAAAATATCCTTGAAGAGCCCAAATGTGGTGAACAAGAGGGATCTCGGATCTCTGAGTAACTGTTAGACTTATTAGAAATGTTGACATTTTCTTATTGGTCAACTTTATTTAAATGGCATATTTCTTTTTCTTGTTTTTAACTTGTGTCAATGCTGTAATATTTCTATTTGTTAATAGTCAAAATTGTTTAAATGCCACAATATTCATCTTTTTTTTAGCATCAAATCATTAAAATACCACACAATTGTGGTCAAAAATCTATGAGGATATTAATTATACTTGTTTAAATGGCACAATATCTCAAACATTTGTGATCAAAGTTGTTTAAATGCCATAGTTGATTTGTTTTATTGTTAAAATTGGTTAAATGTCATAATACTTGAAATACATACATAAAATCAATAAATAATAATAAATATAAAATACAATAATTAAAATATTCTGCTTGAGAATTTGTAGGGCTTTAAAAATGTCTCTCTGCCCCATCATTGTATATCTGCAGGACCTAAAAACATATTTGTTCTGTGCTATTGAAATAAACATAGTATTTCAATAGTGAAGTCAACTGACTGTTTACACATGACCGTGAACACAAACCGTAATTGCAATCACCTTTTATGGAAATCTATCTGAATTCACAGTTGTGATGCTCCTCCCATGCTACATATTTTCTGGTTGTCTTGTTCGCAGACAAAACTTCAGATGTTTTTATTTTCTGTGCTTGAGAGTTCTGTTTTTCTCAGTTTCCACAAAAGGGAAGTGAGTTTTGCTGAGGCAGGTTTTCTAGCTCAGTAGCTAGATGTCCAGCAGACTCGAGTGGACAGAGAGGGAATCATGAACACTACAGCTTATATTCAGGAGGATGAGGAGACCGAGCTGGGCTTAGTGGGGGCCTGTGTGATCCTGGGGGTGTGTTTCCTGGTGGGTACACCTGGCAACCTGCTGGTGATGTGGACCATTTTGAAGCATGTGAAGCAGCGTTCACATACGGTGCTGCTCATCCTCCACCTGGCAGTCGCCGATCTTCTAGTGCTGGTCACTCTGCCGCTGTGGATCTACTCGATGGGCCAATCCTGGGTGTTTGGAGAGGCTGCCTGCAAAGCCATGGTGTACATCATCAATGCCTGCATGTACAGCAGTGTCTTCATCATCACCATCATGAGCGTGGAGCGCTTCGTGGCTGTCAAGTACCCCTTCACCTCAATCGGATGGATGAGGAGACAAGCACTGAACAAGGTACTTTTAATTATATGGATGGCTTCATTTCTCCTCAGTATCCCCGTCATTGAAACTCACACTTTGGGAGAAATTAATGGGCAAAATCAATGTCTGTTCAGGAAGTATGAAAATGATGTCCAGGAAGCCGTGCTTCTCACTTTAGAGTCTCTTATAGGCTTTATCATCCCTTTCTGCACTCTGTTGGTCTCTTACGGCTGCCTCTTCAGTCGCATAGTGCAGATGAACTTCAAGTCCAAGCACAAGTCGACAGTTCTCATCTGCAGTGTGGTGGTGGTGTTCGCTCTCTGCTGGATTCCTCATCATGTGGGGAACATTCTTTCCCTCATCTCGCTCGCTGTCAAGCCTTCAAACCCTATCATGGCGGAAAGTTTGGATGAAGTCTGCACCACAATGAGTATTGTAGCAGGAGCCCTGGTGTTCATCAGTAGCACGGTCAATCCAGTGCTTTATGTGTTTGCCGCACGTACCTTCCGCAGCTCGCTCCGGGAAACTGGAATACAAAAGCTCTTCCAACATCTGTCCAGTGCAGTGTCGGGTGAAGGGACTAAAGAGATGTCATTCGTGTCAAAAAGACAGAATTCACACACCACCAACTCACAGTGTCCCACGGACTCAAAAGTGCCTGTAGATGTGGCTATGGAATCATGCCTCAGTACCTCAGACTGACTCTGTAAGAAACTTTTAACCCAGGAACTCCGTAACAATAATGACCATTTCAACTGTTATTTCTCAAAAAAGAGTGCTTGACATTTTAAACGTAATTTTGTATTTTAGAATTGCATTCATATTTGCTTGTGCCTTGTTCTTTGTTCTGAGTATATTTTAATACTCATTGAGATGTTATCTTAAATTTCAACTGCATATTCTATGATGAAACCACTTTTGTATTTGTGATATAACTCAAATGCTTTATAGACAATATTTCTGTTGACAATCTAATTCCCATAGTATCTGTAAACAGACTATCTTTAGTCTTACATCTTCTTGGAATTATGATTTCAACAGCTTCCTTCTCCTTGCAACGTGTGTCTGTTTGTGATTCTTGTAAGAGACTGAAAGAGGAAGTGGACATTAAACGGAAGAGACGTTCGTCTGGAAGAAGTTATTTCTTTTAAACATAAATGATTTTAAGGCCCCTGTCTAAAAGAAAGAACAAACTTTCCAGGCTGCTTCTTTTTCTGTGAATGCTTTTGGCACTTCTTTTATCAACTGAATTAAAATAATAAATACATTTACTGAATTTCTGAAATGAAATTTTTTACCTATTTGGGTAAAGGCTGGAATGCATTGCACAACTTTTTCACAACTTTTTGCCCTGTTCAGCACTGTGGGTGAGTCAGCTCTATAGTTGGCCAAAGTGAGAGAAAGTTTGCAGATTTTGGTCAGTCTGAGTTTGCATGTATTTCACAGATAATTGTACAGTGTATGATGGGCACAGACTCTGATTTTCTTTCTGTGATTACATCCAGTACATGTCTGATAACCTGAGCTGATTTTAGAACACATTGTTTTCATTTGTGATGTGTCTCTTAGCAACGAGGCACATGTTTCTGTGTGAGTTTGCTGTTTTCAGAACAACTTTAAAGTCTAGAAGTGTGTTATCCTCACTTGTTTAGTGTATAATGCCCAGTTGTTCATTTTGACCTTTTACAGACAAGTGTATGATGCCCAGTGTTTTGAAAACTGATCAGATGTTAAACATCATGTATTCCAGAGTGGTGACATGACATTTCTCATGTCATGACCTGTGGTTCTATTTCTATTTCTCTTTTACAACACAAATTTCATGACTGAAAGAATCAGCTGACCATTGCTTAAAGATGAATACAGACAGAAGGAGAGAGGTGCCTGACTGAGTCTGGAAGAGGACATGAAATCGTCATCTAAGTTTGGCACGCAATGGAATAGTGAGAAAACTGCAGACAAAAAGTCTGTCTGGACTGAATCATGGAAACAAAACTCAGATCTCAGTACAGTTGTCTCTAGGACAAATGTATGGAGCCCAGGACAGGTTTGGGCTCCTAAATTACTTTAAGAAGTAATTTAATTTTATAATTTATTTATTTATTTGCAGTTGCCAAGCTACCATAGTGCCATGTACTCTTTAAAACCTAAACCTGTTACATTGTGTTTTTATTAAACAAAGAAAGAACTGAACAGCATGAACACTCAAAAGCATTATATTCTGGAGGGGAAAAATAGTTTGGCTATATCAAGAAGAACTAAATTTGACATTATTCACAGCAATGTTTTTAGTCAGACTGTAGTAGCAAGTATCTATATCTATATATATTAAGCGATAAAATAACAAATATAATTACAAACACATGTAAGAACAAAAGACAATGAGGGTTACAAACAATAATCCAAAGCATATTATGTTAGTTTATAAGGTTTACACCATGAAAAAGTTTCTTAAAGAGTTTACATACACATGTAAACTCTTTAAGAAAATCTTTCCTGAAAACAAAATGTAAGATGTTTTCTTTGAACATTTACACTTGTGAATGTACAATTTTGCAAGAAATAGCAATAGATTAATGATAGATTTGCAGTGAGATGGTGTGGTAGCAAGGTGCAATGAATAAAACCACTCCATAATCGTCACACGACATAAGTGAAGTGTAATTGGAGGTTTAACTTGTCAGTCAAACTGCCCCTTCATAACTGAATAAACAACTGCATGGCCAGAATAAACTATCCTATCATGCAGTATGTAGCACCAGTAATATCGATAGTCTTGTGTTTTGTGAGATTATGTGTCTAGTGCAGTGGCAAAAACGAATATATGCCGTTTTGAGAGTGTGTGGAAGGGCACTGGCCACATCTAAAACGAAACTTATTTGGGGGAACTCATATGAGTTGTCTTAAACTTGTGCGAGTGTTAGGCCTATTTCAAAGTTTATTTCATTCAACATACGTGCGTGCATTTTTTACGCAGGTGAAACATATATTAAAAGGCAACAGCGCGTCTGTATAGGTGTGTAAAAGCAACGCAGGACAAATGAATTCTGATCTTCTCTCTCCTACTTCCTAGCGCACAACAAACCAATCAGAACGGGTTACATAGGTGCTGTGGCAATACGCCCCGCCCTCACCTTTACAAACCAGCCAATCAACGCACTCCCCCGGGAGATAGACTCCATACAGGAGGCCGAGCTAAAGCCAGGTAACCAAGAAAAAACGAGACAGCGAGAAAAGCCTTCAGGGCTTGTTATGGGGTTAGCGTGAGACGAACCAGGACTTTTTTTCTGCCTTCTTTACCAGTCAAACCAGTAACTCTGGATAGAGAGCACACAAGTACTGCAACAGGTAGAGTCTCGTGCCGCACTCTCTCTCGTGTCCTTCTCTTGGAGTAATCTTCTGTCCTTCCTCGTGTACTTCAATTGAATTTCCATTTCTTTTGTTTGCTTCTCTTGGAGAAAGGTGAACCCTCGTGTTACTGTTTTATTTGATCTTTGCTCTTAATTGTAGTTTTTACCCTTGTGGTCCCTGATGGCTTCGCACAGTGATACTCTGGTGGTGTTCTTTGGGGCAACAGCTGGTGCAAATGGGGGTAAACTGGGGTCGGATGAAAGGGAATTAATTCTCTTGGTGTGGCAAATTGTGGATCTACATGAAAATAAGGTACGGACCTTTTGACCCTGTGGTAAGGTCTCTGACTTTAAACTACCCTCCTAGTAATGTGCTAGTGTTAGAAACCACCTTGACAGCTGACATTCACCAACAAGGTGCGCTTTTAGAGCGCTAAACGCGCTACGTTGTGATTTGCATTACCAACAACAGCTGCTTTATTTGATATGTTTGACAGCTTGATTCGTGCATTTAAAAAGTGGCCTTTTCAAGCCACGAGAGACGAAAGCGTACCTTGTTTGGTGTGCGTCATTGCCTGTAGGTCAGTAACCCTGCCGTGTCTGCTTTGCATTCACACAAACACACTGCCTGAGATATCATCATCATCATCGCCATAATGAGTCGTTGTCAAACCCAGTGAGCTGCCTACCTAGACAGCACAGGCGCGTGGAGAACATTGAACGTTGCGTCGGTGTTCTCGACGGCCAAGTGTGTTTAAGGGCGCGCCGATGAGAAACCCCGCTAGAGTTGCATTGCGAGGCCGGTTGAAAGAGATGATGTTTTTAACAGGTGGGCAAGCTTCAGCGGACTCTAGTACAGCCGGACAGCGTGGATCTGTCGGAGCAGTGGAAGGAAGAAACCGGGCTCACTGCAGAGGAGCTGTGCAAGGCCGAACCCCTGGAGAGCGTCCTGCAGCAGGTGAGAGATCCTTTAGTTTGAAATAACATTATAGATAAATAAACTGAGTTGCATATAAAGCAGTGATTTACACACTTTTAGTATGTGTCTGCATAAGGTAAGTCTATGATATTGTCCACATTATTTTAGCATTTGGTTGATTTTTAGGTGGCTTGCTGTAGTGTGTGTGTGTGTAATTTGGCTGTGTAAAGGCAGGCACTCTAGGGCTCTAGGGAGAGTTCAGGTCTAGTCTTGTTGTGGACTGATGTGTTGAGCAGACATCTGGAAAACTGAATTTTTACCTGAGAATGCACCATATATGTCAGCGAGTGAGCAAGAGTAATACAGACACAGAGGGATTAGAATTAAACACAGTGAGCCTGCTATCCAGGCTCATTTATCAAGCAAGAAATTTATAGTTTTGGTTGGCTCCTGAGTTTTGCAGGTTTGTTTTGCCAAAAGGTGGTTGTCGCCAAACGTGTTTCTCGAGCATGACGCAGAGTAAATTTGTTTGTACTCGGTAAACCTGTTCCCACCCCCCACTGTTTCATAATGGACACCCTCTCATTACTGTCCCACAGAAAGGTATTTAGAGCTCAGAGTCTAAGCTCGGTTGTGGGACTAGAAGTTTGTTGGAACTGAGTTCATTTTAATAAAGTACAAAAGGAAATCATTAAACAGTGATTGGTCTTATTTAACACCTTTATTTTCTCACAATTTTTTTATTGCATACCTTTGTAGCGTTCAGGTGGTGGCATGTTATCTTGATTCAGTTGTAGCCTATCCCAAGGGGGCTCTGTAAATATTAACTAGTGAAATCAATTTCTCCCTGCCTAGCTTTCAGAGAGATAGATAGAAAGACAAGCACTATAAAACCATTAGTTTTGTTTTGGTTCAGTTCCTTTTTCTCATTGTTTTCAAAGAAATACACCCACTTCCATCAGGTGCTGTTAGAAAGTTTGTGAGTGATTTAAAAAAAACAGAAAATAATAAATAAATACCAAAATTAACACACGATCATATATTAAAATAATCAAAATATACTTCTTTTTATTTAATGTGTTAATAAGAATAAAAAACAAATTAAAAACAATAGGGTACAATATAGGAAAAATACTAATAACATAACAATTTAAAGGTACTATCCAACTAATTGAATTATCAGACGTGAAATAAAACTTCACATTCTTCACTCTGTGAATTAAATATGCACTGATTATTATTAAAGCTTTGAATTCGATCACCGCCTTGAGATCTTTGAAGCAGTTCTGTGTGAATACATTTACATACATTCTATTATGTAGCAGAATCTATCTCTAAACACTGTATATTGTCAACACAATATTTATCGTCATGCTGCCGAGCCCTATAAGGAACAGTGAGGGGATTGGGGAAGGGTTCAGAGAGACTCACACAGGACTTTGACCTGTTGTTTTTAGTGAAAGATTCATTCAAGATCAATTCCCTACATATGGAATTGCGACGCATCTATTTTCTCACTGTTGTGACTCACTCACTGTTTCTAATAAAATCGTCCTCACCAGTGTGTCTGGGTTGGGAAACCGTTTTTTTTTTTTGTAAGGTTAAGAGTAGCTTATCATATCTTACTTACAGACTTGAGTCAAACCTTATCTCTGCTGTTAGCATTAAGATGCAGTATCCGAAGTGAAACCACAAAAAAAAAATCTTTATAGCTGCTGGCACTCACCGGGTGACTCGCTTTGGCTTTGCACCTGCTTTTAGACGCTTCTTAGACTCTGTGGGAATGGTGTGGCGCTAACACACCTGTGTGTGTGAGGGAGAAAAAACTCTCAACAGAATGAAATTGTTCTTGTGAGATCATGTGTGTGGAAGAAAGTGATCTTGGGTGTGTTTGAGAGACAGGGTGTGTTAGAAAAACAGTTTTTCTGTGAGCTTGCTGAGAAAGCACAGGAGGCTGGCAGGAGCATGTCAGTACCTGTGTGTGATGAGCAGAGAGCTTTTTACCCACAGATTGTCAATGTGAAGGGAGGGTTCTGGGAAATGCCTCTATGAAGGGATGAGTGATGCCTTGATCCATTCTTTCATTCAGCTTCAGATAGACTTCCCATCAGTGAAGTGGTCATTTATAGAAATGAATTATATGGATTTTGTGTCTCATGTTTTTACAGCAGTGCATAAAGTGATTACAGAATAGATGAATCAAAACCGGTTGTATGTGGCTGTTGCTTAAACATCCTGGTAGTTCAGCCGGCACATCCTGTTACCTTATCTAACGACACTCCCACTTTACTTCATCCTGAACAGACAGGTTGAGATCTACTCAGAAGTAAGCGTCACTATGCCCCACCGATTTTGGAGGTCAGACAGGGCATTACTGTCTACTGCTTGCGTCTTATGTCATGATCGTTCAAAAGTTTTAAATCTGTAAACCTTGAAAAACAAATCACACCTATATAGATATTTGAAACTGCACAACTGTTTTCAGTGTTGTTGATGATGATGATAATAAGAAATGTTTCTTGCGCACCAAATCAGTATATAAGGATTATTTCTAAAGGATCGTGTGACCCTGAACACTAATGACTGCTAAACAATTTTCAGTCATCAGTAAAATATATTAATTAAAAAGTAGTTATTTTATATTATAATATTTAAGAATATAATATTTATTACTGTCTTTATTCATTTATTATTTTTTTTTAAAAACCTTATCAACCCTAAACCTTTGAACATGGTTCAACGAGAAACTGAAACTTAGATCAAGTTTAACTACCATGTGCTGTATGCAAATTATTTTTTCTCAATAGTATACTGGTTATTTGACTTATTCTGTCTTTTTACTTAATGGAATAGTTCACCCAAAAATATAAACTGTGTCATTTACTCACCCTCGAATAGTTCCAATCCTGTATGAATGTCTTTGTTCTGCTGAACACAAAGGAAATATTTTGAAGAAAGTTTTTAACCAATCAAAATATTTCCTTTGTGTTCAGCAGAATAAAGAAATTCATTCAGATTTGGGACTAATCGAGGGTGAGTAAAATTTTTTTTTACAATTTTTATTTTTGGGTGAACTATTCCTTTTAAAGTAAAAATAAACAAATCTCTTTCTAGACAGTGAAGCATTGCTCTTTATATTTAGCATTTTCCTGGAGTTTGATCTCCCCTCTCTTATCATGTGTATAGGCACAAGGTGAGTCTATATGTTTTAGCAGTTTGCACTTAATTATTGAAGCTATTAACTTGTGGAAGGTGGGGTTGTGTAGTTAAAAACAGCCATGGACACACAATACACAGGTGAACACATGCACCAGCTCCAAGAGCTAAGTGAATGCATTATTTTGTGTGCGTGTTATGAATGTGACTGTGTACCATTTAAGCCTTCCTTGAGATTACTTAAAATGAGATGTTAAGCTCTTGAAGTATATTTTCAGAATTGTCAGGTATTTACGAAAGTCTTGTTAAGCCCTTAATGACACAAGCAGAAGACTCATATTTGCATGAGGTATGAAGATGGACAGGTTATGTGGAAAAACAGCACGTCACTGTTCAAGAGCATGATGGGAAGGTCTGAATGAGTTGCAGTTGTTCTGCCCTAAATGGTTTTCAGCAATTTGAGAGCTGCTTTATTTGTCAAATCCTCCAGAATTCCCAGTTTGTAGAGTAGTCGGGATATGTATGTTACACTTAATCTTTGAAACTTTTGTCAACCACTTTGTCTTGGTTCCAGTTACTTTTAATTGCTCTGGGAAAAGGCAACGTTTGCTTGTGTTATCAGGGCTGACCCAAATGATATGAAAATTAGGTCATAAAGGGGCTATCTGTTCTACTCGTACTCTAGCTCAAGTCTGACAAACAGTAACTGTTCATCTCTGCTCTGTTGTAATTTACTGTAGATTGACTTAAATCGTAGAAATGTCATGTTTGATTTATCACATTTAGTCCAGGCATGACAATCCCTCACCTTGGATGATATTGTCTTGGATGTTATTTATTGATCAATTAAAACTTAATAAAAAGTGGATTTGAGCCATTTCAAATCGTGAAAGCTGAGCGTCCCGCGTTCGTAGACTGTGTGCGCCATCCACTGATATCCAGAGCGTCAGGGATAGATTCACAATTTAATTTTGTGGTGTTTATCTGTCACCAAAGGCTTAGGGGTCGTTTTGCGCGCGCAAGCTCTTTATTTTCAATGGAGCTGCGCAGTTTAAAATCCAAAGCAGAAATGATTTTGTAACTGACAGCGCCTTCATGGTTGCCTGGTAACATGGTTACTTGGTCGTGGCTTCAACTGGAGGGAAAGGTCTCAGTAAAAGGGCAAGAGGTGTCCATTTATTTAAGGGATGTACATA
>JAUCMS010000127.1:13835711-13858918 GCA_032357445.1 Enteromius radiatus
CTGCCGGACCTGGGACTCGAACCAGCGACCTTTGGGTTACAAGCCCAACTCCCTATCCATTAGGCCACGACCGCCCCGCAAAAAAGTTCTAACACCGCTTTGTCTGAGATGGTCCTCTTCCATTCTACAATTGGTGACAGTTTGCTCAGGATGCAATTATCCCAAATGATCTTCAAACTTTGGAAAATTGATTTTTACAAATGTTGCAGTTCTGATATTTCAGGTGGTTTAATCAGTGCAAAAAAATCTTTGTGTACTTTTGTATGAAACCAGCATCTTGTTTTTTAGTTACCTTTTTTTTTTTTTTTATCTTTTGTATCATCAAACTAGGTTTTGAATCGCTACATGTCCACTCCATTGATCTCCACACTTCCTCCTCCTCCGCCTCCAATGGTATCTGTGCCGGTGTTAGCCACACCACCCTTCATCACCACTGGCAGCACGCGAGACTGCATCAGGCTGAGAGGTTTGCCATACACCGCCGCCATCGAGGACATCCTAGAGTTTATGGGAGAACACACCATCGATATCAAACCACATGGGGTGCACATGGTCCTTAATCAACAGGTGAGAGAGGAACTCCACAAAAAGGGAAACGTCAGCTATTTCTGGAATGACTCTTTGACCTGTTTTTTTGTTTTTTTTTCTGTTCCTCTTTATAGGGTCGGCCATCTGGTGATGCCTTCATTCAGATGAAGTCAGCTGACCGTGCCTTCATGGTAGCTCAGAAGTGCCACAAGAAGATGATGAAGGACCGTTATGTGGAGGTGTTCCAGTGCTCTACTGAGGAGATGAGCTTTGTGTTGATGGGGGGAACACTTAATCGCAGCGGCCTCTCGCCGCCTCCTTGCAAACTACCCTGTAAGAGACTGTCTGGTACCTTTTTATGGACCTTTTTTTTTTTTTTTTTTAAATGCCAAATGCTTGTTGGAAGCCACATAAGAAGAACTGCACTGTTAATTTGGGTTAGTATTTAGCATGAGCCAGCAGCTGTAATCGGTTCCTGTTTGAGAGATGTTGATCTGTGTGCTGCCTTCCAGTCCCTACTCTTCTACGCTTATCAGCTTGTCCCTTTGAGATTAGATTTCAGCTTATCTACAAGAAAGCGGTGCAATCACCTCTGTTACAGATCTAAAGGTGCAACATTTTGGCATTTTTAGAAAGAGCAAGCCTGTAGCGGCACCAAAGGAAGCCCTGTTTACTCTGTGATTTGATCTGGTTGTTTGACCTTGGCTTGAGAATGGGGCATATGTGCTCGCACTACATCAGAGAAGACAGTCGTTGTCCCTGTGCCAGCCAAGCTAAGTATACATGACATTCACACACTCCTGCAAGGTGTGTGTGTGTGGGAGAGAGATTTTCTTTTTAATAAAACACTTTGTCATGTCTTTCTCAGGTCTCTCTCCACCAACATATGCTGCATTTCCTGCAACTCCAGCTATGCTTCCCACTGAGGCAGCGTTGTATCAGCCCCCCCTGCTGGCCACTCCAAGAACTCCTCAGGCCCCAGCACATAGCCCTGCACCTGCTTTAGCCTACTACTCTCCACAGCTTTACATGAACATGAACATGAACTACACCGCCTACTACCCCAGGTACAATGAAAACACAAGTGTGATTTAACCTTGGTCTCAATTGACCATTTTTTTTTTTACATTGCACCTGGTTTTGTTGTCTTTGACACATAGTGGAGGTAAGATTTGTGATTTATTAATCATTACCATTTAAAAAATAGTTATAAACACCAATGTAGTAGTTAGTAGTAACAACTATGATTTCAGTGTGTAATATACACTACCATTTGAAGGAGTCAAAATTTCTATATATTTCAAACAAATACTATTATTCTGAACTTTGTTCAAATTATCCTGTGGGAAAGTTCACAATTTTTGGAAAAATATTGATAATTTGATAGTGTTTCTTGAGCAACCAATCAGCATAATAGAATTATTTCTGAAGGACCATGTGGCACTGAAGACAACACAAGCAATGTCTACTGAAAATTCGGCTTTGCCATTACACAAATAAAATATTTTTCAAAATGTATTAAAATAGCAAATATTTGTTTTAAATTGTAATCATTTACACATTCTGTTTTTTTAACAGTAAGGTATAGTTAATGTATTTACATTAACAAATATTAATAAAGAGTGATAAATGTTGTTTTCATTGTTTGTTCATGTTAGTTCACAGTGCATTATTGTTAACAGACATAACTTATTCCCACCCATTCTCAAACTCATCTCATCTCTTTGACTAGTCCACCGGTCTCTCCCTCCACGGTGAGTTATTTTGCGGCTCCGCCGGGTTCAGTAGCAGCAGCTGTGGCTGCCCAGCCGACCCCTGCCATCCTCCCCCCTCAGCATGGGGCACTGGTGCGAATGCAGGGTCTGCCGTACAACGCCGGGGTCAAAGACATCCTCAGCTTCTTTCAGGGATATCAGGTGACTCCTCGTTTCACTACTCATGCACTCTTTCACTCATTCAGGTTCTCAAGTTCAAAAACAAGTGAAAAAAGTAGGGTTTATCAGGACCCTGGTTCTACTGGATAAACAGTACACATTTTAAAAAGTTTCCACATAGTGTTTTATGCTAAATCACTGTATACGTTTTGTCCTCTCATTAGCTGACAGCCGATTAGGCGGAGTCGTCAGAGGACGGTATGACACCAGCACTCAGAGGGTTGAGTTTGATGGAAATGAGTGATGCTTTGTTGTGGGCATGGGTCTGTGTGTGCTTTTTCTCTCACAGTATATAGATACACAGCCATGGGATGAGATTTGCTAGATATTCTAGTTTATTCTGTTGTGTGGTGGGCTTGGTAAAACAGCATGCCCTCTCATCTGAGGCGTGTGACTCTGAGCTGTACGTCTAATGCTGTTAACAAAGCGTAGCACAGTGGCGCGTGTGTGAAATGCAGAGTTCAGGCTTGACTCCTGGCTGAACCGATGAAATGGATCCGAGCCCAGTCCACCCTCCAAGTGTGCTTTTAACCTCTGATACAAAATGCACACTACGGGCCTCTGTGTGCGGGAAGTGTTTCTTTTTTGGCAGGTGGTCTGGACCCCCTCTTTCTTTCTATATCTATAGTGCATTCATGCTTGAACATCTTATGTGCAACCCTGTACGATGCATACTTTTTATTTCTGTTGTGCAGTGTTTTGGGGTGGTGTGTTTTAAATGAATGTTTGGACTGCTGTCACCTCTTAGGTTATGATAAGGCAGTATACTTCAGATTAAGTTGAAGAGCCTTTGAAGAGGACTACAGGACTTGATGAATTTGTCTTAATTTTCAGTGTGATCTTTCCTTCATTTGCTTACTTTTTACTAGTGCTGGATAAATTAATTGCGATTTTTAATCGCATCCAAAATGTTTTTGTTTTCATAATATATATATATATATATATATATATATATATATATATATATGTGTGTGTGTGTGTGTGTGTGTGTGTGTGTGTACTGTGTATATTTATTATACATGTGTGTAAATTTACATGTAAAATTATTATTGTATAGACAAAATGTTATATATTAAATATTTACGTATAAAATAAACTATATGAATCTAAATATATACATGGAAATATATTCTAAATATTTACTGTATGTGTGTAAATATACAGCGTACACACACACACACACACACACACACACGTTCACCACAACTTTTATTTTGGATGTGATTAATTGCAATTAATCGTTGCCCAGCACTACTTTTTATTTATTTTTCATTCAGTAGACCTAGGGGTGGGAATATTTAATTTGACAAGGATTTAATAAAATTAGGATTCTTTGTTTTTGCTTAATATTTTTTTTTTTGTAGAAACCATGATGGCAACCTAAACGTATAATGTCAGTAAGGCAACTGCTCAAAAAAAAAAAAAAAAAAAAAGTGTTTATATATATAATATAATATAATATAATTTAATATAATATAATTATATTAGATCTATAGATATCCATTTCAAATAAATGCTGTTATTTTAAACTTCCTATTAATCACAAAACTCCTGAAAGTATCATGGCTTTCACAAAAAAAAATTAAGCAGCATAAACCATTCAACGTTAAAAGGATTACTTGCAAAAAAACGAATGATTTTAAAGGTTCACTGGTGCACAACACACAATTGTTAAAAATTGTTGCGCTCATCAGGACTGCATTCATTTGATCAAAAGTACAGTAAAAACAGTAATCTTGTAAAACTATTAAAAATGTTTTGTTGTTGTAAAATGTCATTTACTCCAAAGCTGGATGTTCCAGTCTTCAGTGTCACATGACTCTTTAGAAAACATTTGATTTGCTGCTTAAAAACATTATATAATATTATGCTTCATATTTCTTTTAATAAATAGAAAGTTCTATAAAAATAAAAATAACATTTTAAATGGAAACATTTTTTTGCAATATTATGCATGTCTTTACTGTCACTTGTTTTGACCAATTAAATGCATTCTTTCTGAATGAAAATAGTAAATTTTTTACATCCACTTTATTTAAAAAAAAAAAAAAAAAACACAAAAAACCTGCACCTGGTTTTTACACCCCTAGTAGAATACATAGTGCTGTAGCGTCACCTGTACATGTATGGACATGGTTTAGAGAAGTGTAACATGAGGCCTGTGGCACTGACTGTGGCTCATTGTGCTGTAGTACGCTCCTGAAGACTACAGCAGCTTGGTCGGAGTGAGTGATCAGGGCCGGAGTCTCTTGCAGCCTAAAGAGTGGCTTTGTCTGTAGGGGCTGCCTCTCAAGGTAAGCTCCCATGATGCCCCTGTGACTGAACTCATGGCTTGTGCATGGACTAATACTCTTAACTCCTCACTTCCACTGCTCTGGGCGGATCTCCAATCAGTAGTGAGGTCCCATAATACTCCCTTCTGTTTTTGTATCCGTGTAAATCTTCACTCTCTGATTGTTGCATAATCAGTCCCATTATGCTTTATTGATCCAAGTACTGCTGTTGTAAGAAGCTTTCAGTTGTAATAACAATGCTCTTTCTCTCCAGTCTTACTAATTGGTTTGGGCTTTGAATGTCTTGTTCTGGTAGCATCATTGCTCTTAACTTTCTGCAAGTCTCCTGCTTTTAAAAGGGTTTCATAATTATACTCCCATTCATTTTCATCCGATTTAATTAATAATCCAAACTCGCATCCGAGTTCTCTCCATAGCAATTCACTTGCGTGTATGCATCTTGACCTTTTCCGACCTTATTCTAATACATGGCAGGGGTGCAGTGGTGAATGCTATGCTATCTGTCAGTAAATAATAAATCTATATATATATAGTATTGTATTCTATATGCCAGTGGTGAAATTTAATATTTTGATTTATTTGCTTTTTTACTTTTTCTTTTTGGTGTAGCTCCAGGCAGACTCTGTGCTCATGCTGTATAACTGGAGTGGTCAGCGTAGTGGGGAGGCGCTGGTGACCTTCCCCAGTGAGAAAGCAGCCAGACAGGCTGTAGCTGAATGCTCCAATCTTCCCCTTTCCGGCCACCCCATCCGCCTGGCCTGCTGCGAGTGATCACACATAGACTGCTCCACCCCGAGGGAGGACCGCACTTCACCTATCTCACCCTTTCTCCCTCATTACCTGTCTTTTGGCTTTCCAGACAGTTGTCCTGTTGTTCTTGACACAAAGTAGGAGGGGGACCTGACACAGAAGCACTGTATATATGTTTATATACATGTTTAACCATCTCTGTAGCACTGCGTGCGCGTGTGTGTGTGTGTGTGTGAGCGAAAGAGATAAATTGTGTGGCATGCATGCAACTCTTCCTGTGGCTTTTGATGTCAAGATCTCCTGTCCTATTTCAAGACTTAAAGTAAACTCATCATATTGCAAGCCATCAGGTTATGGAACTAGAGATCTTCCTGTTGTTATAAACACAGCTGGGCAGTCCAGTTAGGCTGCAATCCTTGCTTTACACTAGGAAACCAAAGTGCAATGCGATACTTTTTTTGCTGTTCTGGATAAAGGAATGTTTCGAAATACAGCGAGATTGTAAGAAGCCAAATATGTTTTAAGACTGTTATGCTGCACATAGGATTAAAAATAGCATATTAGTTGTCCCACTGTTTGGACTTACAGCCTTCAGACTTATTCCTTATTTAATAGATCAGACCAAGTATGTACTCCATAGACTTGCATGAACTGATTTTTAGTTTAATCCATTTGAAAAGTGAATTTTTCTTTTTTTTTTTTTTTATTTAAAGTAAAAGATGACTTGTTTGTGTGATCTACATTCTTTAATGCTTGTTCTTTAGATGAATTGCATCAATAGAGGTGTGTATTCTGTTGCCCCCCGTCCGACCCTGTGAGAATGTGCAGACTGAACTGTGCTGAGGTCTTACCTTGTTTTGGACTTTATAATGTTTTGGAAATGCGGTCTACGTATGTTCTTTTCTACTGCTACCAGGCTGCTTGAATCATGAGCATTCATTTTTTTCCCCTCACCCCACGACTACATTACCTGGAGTGCAATACAAGGCTGAACAAAATATCACACCTCTGTAGTGAAAGGGCCCCCCCCCCCCCCCAATGTATGAAATGTTATGTATGTGTATGAAATGTGACTGTTAGATGCAACAAATAAATTGATATTGCTCTGACATCCAGTCAAAGTGGAACAGGTTTGTGTTCTGGAAGTTTAGAGCAGTGGTCCTCAACCTTCTTGACTTCAAGGCACCCTGTTGTCCACAACAGTTCCTATTTTCTGTTCATTAAAAATTCCTGTGGATTTTAGTTGGCAGCTTTCACTGTGTTACAAAGAAAATTACATCTGTATATGTATATCCATGTTTTCAGAGATTTTAAAGTTTTGGGATATTTTAATATTTGGTTTTAAATCTGCACCTAATTAGTGAAGGGGAATGCAGTCACTCACCTTTTGCCTGACGTAAAAATGGGTGCCGCCATTTGTAAATTCTATGGGTCTAGATTTCGTTCTCACAGTCCTGGTATTTTTAGCTGTTCAAAACTACTATCTTAATTATGAACACACTGGTTTGTAGTGCAGACAGGCTTGCTGTTTAATGCACGTTGTTATTCACCTCGTTACCAGTGTTGCCAGATTGGGCGGTTTCGAAATTGATTGTGCGGGTAAAAATTGGCTTGGGCGGGTGGACAAAATTTGGGTGGGTTCCAGGTCAGTTTGGCGGTTTTTAAAAATATTTAACAAAACCTAAATGTGATATTCCTTGTTTTGCATTTAGGCCCAAGATCTCTCGTTCTCTCACTAAATCCTGTCTGTCTGTCTCTGTTTGTCTCTCTTTCTCGTTTATCCGGAGTGAAATATAGAAATAATAATGATGATTATTGTATTACTATTACTATTCAAATAGAATATGTAATATAAATACAAATGTTTAATTTTATTATGAACTAATTGGGTATTATTTTACAAGAGTTATCCACTGTAAAAGTGCATTGTGTGTGAGGAGAATAGATGTGAACGGGTTATGTTGTAATTTTGCTATTCTGTGCTTTTGTACTTGTGATTGTCGCTAGCTGCAGTATGGTACATTAAGTATTGCCGTTAAAATAACTAGGCCAAATATTGATCAAATTGAAACAAATATTAATCAAATACTTTGGGCGGTTTTGTACACGTTTGGGCAGGGAACCTTCAACTCTATCTGGCAACGCTGCTCGTTACCTAACGTTAGCGTCTAATGAACCGGAAGCCTCACTCACCCCCAGTTCACTTTCAAATTCATCATTACCATAGGCGGAACTGAAATATTGTTCTTCAATTTTGCTTAAGTTACTAGTAAGTGACCCTAAGCTAATGAAGTACATTGTGCAGTATATTTCATACCATTGAGGAGGCCTCAAAAATCACATCAGGCTAATTAGAACATGGCAGAATGTTACAATTGATGATTATACAGCTTGCCTGTAATGTTTATAAAACATTGCGATTTTAAAACAAGTGATTTTACGCCACTGTAGATGATGATGATGTTCGAGTGTCGCTCGCGCGATTTATTAACGTCTGGTGTGGTGTGGTGTGAAGTGAACCATAGATAGATAGATAGATAGATAGATATATATATATATATATATAAGGGTTTACATACAACAAAATATATATATATATATATATATATATATATATATATATTGGATAACCGGTGAGTTTTAATATCGTGTTTGTAGCTGCGGCAGTAACCAGACCGATGCACAAACATAGACCGGAAGTTAACTTGGGTCCAGGCGCGTGCACCCGATGAAATTCCTGCTGTCTATCATTCATGTTAACCAGACAACAAAAGATATTGTAATCCAGAACAGGATAACACATTGACACACATTGAGAGACATTTGGGCATTTATACTTTTTATTGATACACTACCTCAGAAGAGCCTATGCCGCAAGGTGTTCCCTTTGAATAATTTCAAAAAGCACTGCAGTCTTAAAAATTACAAAATGTTAAATACAAAATGTACATGAAACGACAATACAAGGCTCCGTAAACATCAACTGAACCTGTATTTTTATTTTACAAACCATCCAAGCTACCCAAACATTAGGAATGACATCCATTTCAAAGTATCAAAAATAGAGTTCTGGTGTTTGCGTCGTCTACTGTATGTAAAATGGGAACACATTGTTCGATCTTTGGTTTCTAGAGAATGAAAATAGGTGCTTATCTAGGGACCCTGCTTCATCCCAGAACTCCCAATCTTTATTTATTTTTGTTAGTTTGCTTGTATTTTTGTCTTGATTCTCAAAAAAAAAACAAAAAAAAACACTAAACCTATATCAAACCCAAACCCTATGACACACGTCCTCTAAAATTGCATTTTAACACAAGTTAAGGCTTTCCTACCGTATATTTGATAGTTTAAATTAAATAGTCAAAAGTGGCATCGAAAACACCTGTCACTATATGTAAGGGTTTACATACAACAAAATATATATACTTACTGTATAGATGCAAGAGTAACAAACAAACCTGCTTATTTGTATGTTTGAAAATATCACACCATCGTATCTTCTGTCCTTGCATAGCCTAAATGTATCAGTGTGCTTTTACACCATTCAAATTCTAAGAGGTTTTTAAAAGATACAAAACAAATATCTACAATTCATTGGATACAAACTGACGTAAGCACATATGCACAAAACCATTAAGACGCTTGCTCTATGCATGAACAGACACATAATGACAAACGCAACTTTTTGTCTGGCATACTACCCTACGAAGAAGCATTTCTACAGCATCTAATCTAGAGGCATCAAGGTTTTGTGTTTTTTTTTATTTATTTTTTTTTTATTTTTATTTTTTTATTTTCTTAAAGGCAGAAGGCAGGTTTATAGTGCATAGCATATTTTTGACTTTTTCAAACATAATTAACAGTCATAGTTACAGCTGTATGGCTCCAAAACAACAGAAAAAACAATGTCTCAATTGAAATTGTGCCAGTTTTCATGGAGGAAAAAAATTGTAGTAAGAAAACAATTAATTTTCCAGATTAAAATTTAAGGCAAGGAGCCAATAGAAACTCTTAGATTTGTTTGCGTCAGAGCAGACAGAGAAACCTGCCCACTGCACTGTTTCTGTCAACAGAGAGCTGAAATGAGCACTATAATTGTCTAAGATGGGTTGAGTAGTTTGGAAGCTGGTTTAGATTTGAACCTTTTTGCCCCAGAATGCAGTGGGAATACATACAGAGAGCGGCTTTCATGTCACTCTATCGTAACAGATCTATATGTTGATTGTCAGGTTGCAACATTTTTGGGCAAAAAACAAAACAAAAAACAACCAATTTAACATGGTTTCCCTGACATCAACCCTGCAAAGTTTTTTCTTTTAATTGTCTAATGCAATTGTTTTATGCATAATTGTTTCTCTAATCAAAGGCACAAAGCGAGTTTCAGCATAGTCAACATATCATGTCTGAGTTCAATGTAAATGAAGCCTCACACACACACACACACACATATACATATATATATATATATATATATATATATATATATATGAGCTCTATTATCTCCAGACCTTTTGGTCTACGGTCATGAGTTCATCTTTCTCATGCAACTATACAAAACATGTTTGTAATCTGCTAACAATTCACTTGACTTTTAAAGCACAGCACTGTCAAAGTAAAATTGAACCAACACAGTTCACAGCACTCCAGAACAAAAGATGAAGCTCAGCTACTTTCTAAGTATAAAATACACACACTGGATTCAACCGTGACCTCCTCATCCTTGAAAAAAAAAACAAAAAAAGCAAAGAAGAAAAAAACTATTATAAATTGCAGAAAGCCTGTTCACAATCACAGTTACTACATAAGGCATTTGTTCAACCTGAAGAGGAAATGGGCCAATCATTAAACAGATTATCTACAGCTCAGAAAGGTCACTAGACACGTGGAATGTTGCATATTGTTACTACAGCCCAAGGGCCCGTCCTCTAGGGGGCAGCACTGGGAGAATGTGTACTGAAAAAGGCGGCGTTTTCGCTGGTAAGAAGGCGTGATGTGGGCATGCATCACGCTTGGAGCACCCCTCGGCTATCCCACTAAAGTGACTTTAGAACCGCTGCTGTGAACTGCATACTCCGGTCAGGGATGAGGGTGCTCGACTGCATAGCTAGCCAATCTGCGAGCTACAAATAATAATACATCATGCTTTCAGAGAGCCCTGAATTATTATTTATTTCCAGGAGAACACCACAAATCCAAGTTTACTCCCACTCAACCACGTCTGTGTTCGTGTATATGTACAGTACACCTGATTTTGTGTGCATGCATACAGTATATACCCCCAGCTCTCCCAGCTGTTACTGTTTACGGCCACAGCCGTGTTTGTGAATACAGAAGAAGGAATAATGGTCGCTCAAATTGCTTCTGGATTCACGCTGGGAAGTGTTGTTTTTGCACTGTTGGGGCAGACGCTGGC
Source organism: Enteromius radiatus (assembly GCA_032357445.1). Classification (NCBI taxonomy): domain Eukaryota; kingdom Metazoa; phylum Chordata; class Actinopteri; order Cypriniformes; family Cyprinidae; genus Enteromius; species Enteromius radiatus. The sequence continues at coordinate 13,846,631 of JAUCMS010000127.1, forward strand.
TTTGGGTGGATTTTCGTTGCCTGGCTCTGGAGTCCTTCGGAGATTGTCTGACGTGGCTTGGTGTGGGCTAGGACTGACTGTGTGCAGCTGGCGAGCCCCCATGAGCCTCTGGGGCCTGAGACATGTCTCTGCCTATGATCTCATTCACTGAAACACACGAAAAGAGGCATAATTTTGATTATTTAGGAGAATATATTTTTTCAAATGACTTTTAAATGTTTTTGTAAGAAGTCTCTCATGCCAACTAAGACTGCATTAATTTGATAAAAAAATACCATAAAACCAGTAATATTAAAAAATATTGTTAATATTGTTTTATATATATATATTGTAATGGTAATTTATTCCTGTGATGGCAGAGCTGAATTCTAAGCAGTCAGGACTACAGTCTTCAGTTATATATTTTTTTATTCTTTAATGAATAGAAAGTTCAGAACAACAACATTTATTTGAAATCTTTTGTAGTACAAAACTTTTGATCAATTTAATGTGTCTTTGAGGAGAAGTATATGACCCTGGTCGTGTGTACATTTTTCTAAACTGAGATTTATACATCATCTGAAAGCTGAATAAATTAGTGTTCCATTAATGTATGATTTGTTATGATAAGACAATATTTGGCAGAGATAATTTTAAACATCTGGAATCTAAGGGTGCAAAAAAAAAAAAAAAAAATCTGAGAACCTGAGAAAATCAACTTTGTTGTCCAAATGAAGCTCTTATCAGTGCACATTACTAACCAAAAATTAAGTTACAAAAATATATGCTTACAAAATCTTCATGAAGGTCTTTACTTAACATCCTAATAATTTTTGGCATAAAATCTAACATTTTGACCCATGCAATGTGTTTTCAGCTATACCACAAAAAAATCAGTTCCTGCATCTAGCCATTGAAGGGCAGTGTTGAGCTGTATAAAGACGAGTTCAGACATCCTCTTTAGGGGCTGATGGAAATAAAAGACAGACTGAAGGGGATGCAAAATAAAAAAAGCACTTTGGTATGTGACCACTTAGGAAAAACACATGCACGATTGTGCGTCTGTAAGCATGAAGATGAAAATTCTGACAGCAGCAGTCTTACCAAGATGACCACAACACAGGCCATAAAAACCATCCACTGCTTCTTTAACTACGAGGCTTTGGTGCAGGCAGTTGCATCAGTTCATTACGAGTTTAATGGCCTTTGACTACATTTCCTTTAGACTGCTGGCTTGGGCTTTTAGCGCACTATGAAAGGCCCGTATAAAATTGATCCATTGTTAAAACACATGTTCTATATCCCAGAAGGCAACGGAGCAAGTGTGGTAATTACTTTAGCAGGCTGGGAGACTGATGTTAAGAGAACAGCCAAACTTTTTTAACAGGTTGTCCCAGCAGACTTCTGATTAATGCTGTGAAAATATGACCGTTTCTCCACATGCTCTATTGGATAGAGCTTTTTCTCAACTCTACAGCAAGTGTGATTATATTGCCTGCCATGACAAAATCAGTCAACAACAACCATGCTAGAAAGTTCATCCTATTAAAAAAAGGGAAAAAAAGGCAACAAAACTAGGGCAAAGACAGATCCTTACTTTGTGGAAAAAAGGGTCTCTTAGAGATGGTGGCTTTTGATACACACGCACCGTAACATTCAATCATCAGATTTCCAAGCTTGTCATTGGAGTAAAAAAAAAAAACATCTATAAAAGGCGATGACAAATCTTAAGGTAAAGCTGATAAGCAGATAAACAGGTTTGACTGTTGAAGGGGGCCTCAGGTATGGTATTTTTCATACAGGTATCTGCCTCTGCAAGTGAGTTAATGATCCCTGCATTCCTCATCCAGACAACCCATGACTGACTGGGATGGACCATATTTTCCAAAAGAAGAAGAAGAAAAAAAAAAAGGGAACTCAGTCAAAGTGAACAAATATGTCCCTGAAAAGGATTAAAGCTAAACTTCTTTTTTTAAACCAGCATTAGTGGATGTGTATAATTGCATATACAGTCATTTGTTAACAAGACACCAAAAGCCAGAGAGTTCGACTCAGTGCTAAAAATAGCATTAAAGGTAAATGAAAGAATACGTGTTTAAATGTGAAATATGGCAGTGTGTTACAAAAAAAGGAGCAGAAGACCATATAAAAGGACTGTGCTGATATGCCCTGTAATTCAAAATAACGAGCATCTCCGACAGTAGTCACTCTGTAGGGTGAACGTTTAAAGCCGTTATGCAGTGCGCGAGTCAAGTCAATGCTACTGATGTTTATGATGCTTTAAACTTGGTTCTTTGGTGTTTAAAAAAAATCTAAATGTCAGAACTAACTATAGTACTGCTATGTTAAAATGATCCAGGTTAAGCGTTTCTTAATTGATCTGAAGAAGTAGATTACATCTTTTGATTCTTTGCGCGCTAATAATAAACTATTATTTATGTCTATAAGGTTTTTGTTTACATTTAGTGTTAGCCACAGTATACGCGTCATTGTTACTTTGTGTGTTCGAAGTTTAGAGTTGTTTTGGTACATTTCTTGTGGTTGATGTTATTATTTGTGATGGTTTGGTGTGCAAAAGCTGCATGTTTGTGTATGTGTGTGTTATGTTTCAAATGCCCAGCCGCTGTCACAGATCATCCTGTTGGCGTAGGCGGCTCTTCCTCTTGCATGAACACACTTCACACATGCAGACCTGCTCTGGGCTGATTGTGAGTTCTGCTTTAAAACCCACTCAGCACGCTGTCTGCCTCTCTCGCCGCACAAACAATCTAACAATCTTACACACACACTTTCTCTGCGCAAAACCTGCACTGCACAACCTCACACACATTGTAGAAAACTGATATAACTTACAAAACATTCAAAATAAATACAGCGCATCTTGCACACTTTTTATGCAACTGTCAAAGGCGTTTAAGATGGGATGAACTTTATTTGATGTTGTAAAACAGAATAGATGAATGAAAACTAATATATATGTGTGTGTATGTATATATATATATATATATATATATTATAGAACATTTAAAACTCCAATAAACAAGCGTCAAAAAATACTTTTGCCTTTAAAACTAATTAAATAAAATATAATAAGAACAAATTAAAGAATAAAAAGCTTAAAAGCAACAAAGGTTTATTTAAGCTACTGGCAAGGAGCATTAAAAATGCACAAAAACATCTGCTAAAGACAAAAACAAGCAAACAGCAAATTAAAAAAAAAAGTATGCCAGTATTTTTAGCACAGCACAGTCAGTCAATAAATACAGACAGCTATTTAATCAGCGTCTGTGGTGTGCCTGTGGTATTGACAAATTTTTAAGGGTGCCGATTTTTTTGAAAAGACTAATATGTCGTCTGCCACGGTATTTACTCTGCTTTGAAGAGGACTTTCTTATTTTAAAACCTTATTTTCCTGTCTCCTCCTGGATCAAAAGCTTTCTTTTTTGACTTTTTCCATTTTTGCGTGACACAAAAGCACACTGTAGCTTCTCACATTCCTTCAAACACACACACGCTGCAGTTTCAATGCATACACTCTTTGCTCAACGTTTGGACCAGTTTAAAAGCAAGTCATCTCAGGACAGCCAAAACTCTGGCTTCAGAGGGTATAAAACTCACAAGCGGTTCAATTCCTATTACAGCTGCTAGCTGTACAAATTACAAAGCACAAATCTCAACAACATATTAATGGAGCGAGTGTCTGAAGGGAAGCTGTCGATATTAGCGATGCATCTGACTCAGTTAAATACGGGAAGTTACTGTGCAATATATCGCAATATAGCAGCAACTTACTTGAGAGGTTTCAACATCATCTTTCCCCACATGTAAGAAAGCATGATTCATCTCGATCTCTTTCGCATAACGCTTGACGCTTAACGTAGAGTCTTTAAATAGGGGATCCTCTTTGGATGAGTGGAAGGGGCCATCCCTCGTTAACATATAATATACAGGGTCTGAGGCTGAAAGCTCGCCGACAGCAAAACTCTGAGCTGGGGGTAAATGATATCGTTTGACGGTGCTGCCCCGAGATGGTGAATCACTGGACTAGCCTCTGCACTGGTTGACCGTTAAGTGGAGAAGGGCTGCCAACTGGGTCAGATATCTTATCTTTTAACTTGCGGAAAGCATTTTTTATACATTTACGAACAACATTTTGTTCCACGCTAGCTAACCTTACTAAGTGACAGCTTAATTTAAGCTAAATATAAAATTAAGCAGGTTAAACAGTGCATAACTTAATTGTCCGTTTCAGCTGTATTACTAAAAATAAAAAAAAAGTCAGATGATGTTTAAACTGATCTGTAAATTCAAATCTACAGAACGTGAAATGTGAAATCTAGTGTGTGTTTAGGGCATGGGTAATGGGCACCTGTGACCTCCGTTTACTTTTTTTTTTTGCTTTCCCCTCAACCCCTTAAAACTTTGGCAGCGGTATGCAGAAATCTACACAGCAAATCTTACTTTTTAAAACACCTCGTGCAAAAAGAATGAGACATAAAAAGCGTCTGAGAAAGCACAAGGGAGCAGTCAGTTTGATCTGTGAATCATATTGTGGATTCCCCATTTAAAGAGTCAGTATGTGATTCATCCCCATTTTTTTTTGTCCGAAGGCCACAGCAACCTCTTTAACAAGTTTAGTCACTGGCTGTAAGAATCAGCACAGCATAACTTTGGGGCAAAAAAGCAACGCAGGTGCTGTAAAAACTTGATTGTTCTAATGACCTGTAGAGATTTAAATTTAAATTAGGAAAACAAATAAATATTTAGAAGGAGCTCATGAAATGAAAGAAAACAGTAGATATAACACAATGCTCTTAGTGAAAGTTAGAAAGAAGCACGTTTTTGCAGCAAAAATGACAAAATCAGACCACAAAGGGCAAACACAGCCACATTATTCAGGTCTCCCTCCTCCACTCAAATACATCTTTTTGTAATATAATCAGATTTAAAATGTAAGTCTGAATCAATAATTTAGAGATGTATATAAGAGAATTTTCCCCACAAAATAAATATATGCACAATTCTAATTATTCCATTTAATTAAACAGAATTCATTCTGCCCCAAACAGAATTATTTAAGAAATTTAACCATTTAAGCGACACTTCTATACAAATTGACTTAGAAATAAGGAGAGATACAAGCAATTTATCAAAAAAAAAAAAAAAAAAGCAAACAGTAATACTGAATTTAATCTTAATGGGATAGCTCATCCCAAAATGACTCCTTTTGACCTATTTTTCATTCAGTAGAACAAAGAGATATTTTGAAGAAAGTTGCCAACCAAACACTTTTAATAGACAACATGGGAAAAATCTCTGCAAAAGAGTTAACAAGAGTAAAACAGAAACCAAATATAAATAAATAAATAAATAAATAAAACAGAAACAGATTTGTCCCAGCACCCAAAATATACACATAACAAGGTGAAAGTGCCATGGCAGAGAACTAACAATTCTGAGCTGGAGTTTCCTGGTCAGAGAGTGAACCACTGTCACATTAATTACCAAGGATCTTTGCACCACGCCACATCTCTGCCGCCAAACACCACAGCAATACAAACTGGACTGACCACAACACCGCTGCCTGTCTGCGCCAAGACCTCAAAATTACGTTCCTGACACTGTAATTGTACCGAAAGATGACACAAAACCAGGTTTCCACTGCTTTCAGAAGAGTTCTCTGATTGTGTTTAATGAGCAGGCAGTTTTGGGCCTGGAGCTGTGTTTTTTCCCTTCCACGCTCTCTTTTTCCCTCAGAGATGAGAGAAGTTGTGTTATTAATTTGACACAGTCATTTACCACTGGCTAAAGACTACAGACCTGGAATATGTTACACGTTGGAAGTTTCCGTACCCACAAGCGGAAAGAGGGAAACGGACTCAAACAGACGGATGAGGGGAGAATATTATACAAGAACTAGTACAGAAAACAGACTTTGTCATACAACTGACAAATGCAATTGTTACTTTGGTGAATGCCAAAAAACAACTCGCATCCCTTGATAGAAACAGAGTGACACAAGATACAAGCTCCAGGACACAAAGGGTGTGTGTACAGTACGACAGGGATACAAGACCCGAAGACAGCAGGCTTTGCCTATTATTAACCCAGATCAGTGCACTCACGCCGGGGTGGCAGCTGCACACAGACATCCACGAGAACAAAGGAGCACAAGCACACGCCTGCATACACATCTCAAACACAGACCTCTGGGAGGACATTAATTAAACACAACTGACATGAAAAAGAGTGGAAAGAAGAGATGAGACAAGAGAAAGGAGACTACGTCTCCTGTAAGTACTGACACACACTGCTCCTTCTGTTCAGCATGAGGGAACCAGTCCAAACCCATCAGGAAAATATGGCACCCAAACTCCTTATGCTTGTGTAAAACACACAACACACACACATACAGCTCACTCAGCACATAAGCAGTCTGCACCTAATCACCAATATCATGTTGTGAGGTAAATGCAATGGTACAAATAGATTGCTTAAATGACAAGTCTTTTTATGATTTGTTCTAGTCCTTCTTTGACCTTTCTGTTTAAGAGTGTGTGTGCCTGTATCAATTCCCTGTTTTTTTGTCTTCCATCTGTCAGTCTGTCTGTAGCCCCTCCCCAGCACCACCTGCAAAGAGTCTTTGACATCACCTGTGCCATCTGTTCACACACACACACGCGCCCATACGGACACGATTATTATTTGCCAATGAAAAACTCAAAACAGTACCAGCCCTTAAATATTAGCTTTCTTTATAAATAAACTTTAATCCACCCAGTGGCAGCATCAGCTCCATGCAGACCTGGAAAAAAAACAATAGGACCGGAATATCAAGTGGAGTTCCCGCCTACCGCAAACTGCTAGTCTGCACTATTAGAACTAGTTTAACCCGAAACAAAACGGCTTAACAAACATAAACAAACACTGGGTTTTACACTATATGATCATCTGCATTCACACAGAAATCACACAACTCCCAGAATGCACTGCCACTGACAACCACTGAATTCTGCTGAAAAGTGATTCATCAAATGGAACTGAAGCATCTGGGGCCATAAAAGTGCCAGGAAAGTGTGATTAAGAACTGCAGAGTCTGACTGATACATCAACTTACATTTAAATCTAGTGAAACTCTCAGCCAGCTGCAGAGCTCTTACAGTTAACCATGACGAGTGATTCATGGCTCTTTATGAACAGAAGAAATGAGCAAGTTTAGATTTAAAAGCAATAACCAATAAGTCTAATAGTTTTACTGTATGGAATTTTGTAAATAATCAAGATCCATGCATGAATGAATGAATAAATGATATTGATAAATTAAAAAGTGGCATTTAATTTTTTCCTAGTTTTAAATGGTTTCAGTAAAATCAGTAATTAAAAGTAATTAGTAACATTGTATTGATAGCTGTAGAGTTTATTCAAATGCAATAAACAATAATAATATTTATACATAATAATAATACAATACCAAATAATAATGTATAAACACATAAACATGTTATAATTTTATAATTCATTCATTAAGTAGGCCTATCGCAATGCTTCAGCAAACACATGCCGCACATTGCACTAGTCGTGATAGCTGTATGTTGACGTGAAAGGAGGTTTATGTCAGTGACTGGAGCTGTGTTCTGTTCTATTTGCAGTTCATTTCTGACCTCCTTAACAACTCACAGTGCTGAAGAACTTCAGTCAGAATGACACAGACCCTATTTATAGGGTGTGCTTTAGGGAGGATACAGTCCCTGGTGAAATCAGTTCAAAACTTCACTTTAAAAAAAAAAAAAAGGCTCACTCCATCCTATCTCAAACACTGAATTCAAGAGGACGTCTAATGCTACATGTGAGCAACATATAGGCAGTGAATACTTGGTGTTGCTGAGCATGCCTACTCTGAAATATTGAGTGCGCTTGTGTCTTTGTTAGTGTGTGATGTGAAACGGTGAATTAGCTTGTGCACATCTGCGAATTAGTATGCAGCTGGCTAGGAGTGTGTATTGTGCGTGTGTGTGTACACTATAGTGCGGGCAGTTTTAATTACTCAGACAAATTCTGCATCCTTCTGGACTTACACTTCACCACACACACACACACACACACACACAAAGGCACTTTTCTAATTTGAGTGACTCAAGCTGTTCATTAACTCTGTCTGACTGCACATTTGAATATGTAACTGAAGAACTGCAGAAAGCAGAAGTGACTCCCCGTGATCACATTCTGGTCCAGTATCCGTATCTTGAAAACAAGACCACATTAGGCTGATGAACAGCATTAGCCTGAACTCCTTAATCAGTCAAAAAAAAAAAAAATCTACTATGATAGATTCACCAGACTCAAAGTGATACATTCCACAAAGCATTTAAATTTTCAACAATAAATAGCTGAGTTGTAAATAAGGAATCTATTGTGGTCTGTTGTCTGAACTTCTCAAATAAACACAGCGTCAGCAAAAAAATCCACATAAACACAGAAGTTGAGAAACAAGCTCTCCGGCTCTGACTCTGAATAGAATTCTTGTGTCCTGCTTACTGTATGCTGCACAGCGCACACTGAATTATGTACTGTATATTTACTATAGTGTTTGACAAAAATAATGTTAAACATTAGCATGCTACTGTATGGTTCATGCTGCCACACGACCTCCTTACATGCATGTAATTCTTTGACTGTTGACAACTTAGAATAGAATAGAAATGCTTACATACTGTAAAATAAGATTTTTTTAGAAATTAATCCTTTTATTCAGCAAGGAGAGATTAAATTGATAAACGTTATTACGAAAGACAATGTTAATCCACAACATTTTTCCTAGAAAGGTTTCTTCATGGGGTCATATGATGCTGCTGAAAAAAACATTATTTTGTGTATTTTTGTGAAATGTGTTTATGCGGTTTAAAGTGAGAAAAAACACATTATTTTCCACATACTTTACATTTTTCCTAAAACGGGTCAATTTGTACAAAACTCATCGTTCTAAAAAAGCGAGGTGTGCTCTGATTGGCCAGCTAACCACTGCGTTGTGATTGGCTGAATACCGCAAGCACGTGGCAGAAATGTTACTCTCCTTACCATAACGTGATGCCGCATTCCGGAGCTATGACACCAAAACAATAAAACACATTACAAACAATGCATTTGTTGCATCCAGTGGAGACATAACTACTGATTCTCACGACTTTACTGTCGTACTAACGTTACTGTCTCGCCTCATAAACATAACACCATAACACCGTCTGCATTTGTGGTCAGAAAAAATGTCAAACAACAGCACTACCCTACACTCCTCAAAAATTTTGCTTGAATAGTAAGTAGCAGGTTCCTTTAATACGAAAATGTAACTTCAAAATTAGTTAGAAGTGCCACACTGTCCTTGCAGAGGTAAAATTGCTCCACGCCCTCACTCGCAAAGTGGGGGAATTTAAACAAGCAGTTTTAGGGGGATATGTACAAATGATAACTTTTATAAAGAATATCTCTTTGGTTTTGAGACTTTAGTCTTTGAAACTTTACAGATCTTCTTTATGCATCAAGAGCTTGTAATGCTCCAAAAAAAGAGGGAAAATTTGAAATTGCATCATGAAACCCCTTTAAATGCCAAATTAGCAAATTAAAAAGATTTTTGAAGTACAATGACAGATTGAAGACTGCAGTAATAGCTGCTGAAAATACAGCTTTGCCATCACAGGAATAAATCAGAATAAAACATTAAATAGAATATAGTTTAAAACAACAACAACAATAATAATAATAATAATGCACATTACTGTTTTTTTTTCTTTATTTTCCATTTTCCATTCAGCCTTGGTGAGCAAAAGTATATTAAAGTTTACTGTATATTAAAATTGCAGTTTATGTGACATCTGCTTCATTCATCATACTGAAAATAGAAGGTCACACTGAGCTCGCTGCATTATGGAGGCATGCTCTATATACTGTAGTGATTCTTGCAGTCAACTATGAAGTTTAGTAGTTCATTTGAGTATTCTATGCTAATTATGCATACTATGGACAGTATGCATACCACAAAACACAAAAACAGTGAGAGGAATAAGGTACAGTAGCATACCATGCCAAACACAGTCTCCGTTTCCCTCCCCCACACTATTAGGTCTCATAGTTCTGCTAAGAAGGATTACTGGTGTAATGAATTTGTCCTGTGTCATGACACTCTTAAGATCTGGGAACTGCCAAACAATGTAATGCCCCAGGCAACTTGTGCATGCAAATTAATTTTAGTAAATGAAGCATTTACTTGTTTATTTAATACAATCTAATGTTCTTGCTCTACTAGCTCATGATGTTTAAGTTACTACTGCACAATTTACACACACACACTAATTCACACACATATTTATTCACCCCTTAATGTATTATTCACACACTAGTAGACGATTATATTACTCTAATATCCATAAATGAATATGTGAATAAAGTGAATAAAGAGGTAATTATTTCTGTGAGTACTACAGTACATAACCAGGGGAAAAACCAAGGACTCATGCAATGTAGGTTTGGTCCTCATAGCTAAAGTAAATGTGACCTGGAGTTCCCCAGTCAAAAGTCAATGCTATATTATATACTTAGATTTTAGTATATTATATTAAAACAAAGTTTTAATAAAACGTTCCAGAAGCTTTAAATACCTTTAATGTAAAGGTGAATTGTATCAATATTGCTTTGCCCTGTTGGGGGGCAATTTCTCAAGATTTTATTTTCCCAGTACACCAAACTTCAAGTTGCAGTGGTCACTCTCAAGTGCCATAAGACAAAAAAAAAAAAAAAAAAAACACTGTTTAACTCACCATCATCAAGCGTAATATCCTGTAGGCCGATGGTACGGAAAGTGGGCTCTCTATCCTCTGGTTCCTGTTTGATGTTCACCCTATCTCCCTGTTGGCTCAATGGGTGCACCAAGGGACCTGAAGGGGACAACCCAGCCAGGACAGGGCTGCTAGCCTGGGGAGAAGGCTGTCCAGAGAGTGCCATTGGCCCTAGGGGGCTGCTAGATGTAGGAGACGGGGAGGTGGGTGAGTGGTAAGGGAGGGAATGGAGTTGGGGGGACGAGGGCCCAGAGTGGGGAGATGGCACCATATGAGTTGGAGCACTAGAGGGTGTGGGGCAGGAGGCGGACCGCTGCCCAACCGGATGGTAAACCAGGGGACGCTGGAGCTGTGGGGCCGGCTGTCCCAGCGTGTGGGTGGGAGATGGGATCTGCCCTGGAGTGGGGCAATGGTAGCCTAGAGAGTGAAGGTGAGGGGCAGAGTGGGCCATGACCTGATTGCTACCCGTACAGGCCGCATGGCTAGGACTGGAGCCAGGCCCCGGAGGCACTGCAGAGGTGGGTGTCGAGGAAGCTGGTCCATACACCATCCCCAAACCCAAGGAGTGACACCCAGCCGGGTCGGCCTGGAAGGACATTCGCTCGTACGCCTGTGGGGAGCCCGCAGTCATAGGAAGACTGTGCTGGCCGTTGAAGGGCATGTTGTGGTGGGTAATTGGTGGGTAAGACGGCCTGGCATTGGCAGAAGGGCCTGGGTGGAATGGCATCTGGCATTCAGGAGGTGCATTCAGCCCTTGAGCCTGAAGGTGGGGCAGGTGGGGAAGAGTTGGGGAGCCCATTGGGGCGCAGGGGGCCTGGAGAGGGTGCAGGCCCGCAGCCAGGCCACGTGGGGAGCTGGACAGAAGGCCGTCTGGTGGGTGGGAGTGCTCTGGGGAGGACAGCGGCTGAGCACAGACCAAACTGGCAGCATGGACCAGAGGCATGGACATGGGCGGCACGGCAGGGGAGTCCAGATCATCCCTATGTTCCTGCTTGACCCGTACTGCAAGGGTGGAGAGAGAAAGAGAGAAATACATGGGTGAAAAAGGAAGGAAGAGAAAACTTCGACAGGAAAATTTTGACAGGAAAAAGCCTGAACGTTTATCATCTTGTTTCACATCTTTGTTACATTTCAGTACCATCAATAAAACATGCATTTTTATTTATACTTCTATTATTATAATACTGAGAGTTGCCGATATCTCATAATGGCATTACATTAGCATACCAAACTGATTAACTATACTGATTTGGCAATTTCTTTTAATGTTTAATGGATCCACAGCACTAATGAACTCTTGTCTCATTTCCCATCTCTAATAAAACTGACAACATGACTACCAAATGTTCAGAATGTATGGCCAATCTAAAAATTGCACATATTTAATTGAATCAATATTTCCACCAAACTCTTCTCTTCTCTTCTCTTCTCTTCTCTTCTCTTCTCTTCTCTTCTCTTCTCTTCTCTTCTCTTCTCTTCTCTT
>JAUCMS010000127.1:13859018-13872885 GCA_032357445.1 Enteromius radiatus
CTCTTCTCTTCTCTTCTCTTCTCTTCTCTTCTCTTCTCTTCTCTTCTCTTCTCTTCTCTTCTCTTCTCTTCTCTTCACATGCGCAGACAATGAGAGTAATAGCAGCACAGAATTCAGTAACCCATTTCCCGATCTGCCATTTCCCTGGCCTGCATGAGTGGGGGATATTTTTACTTGCTGTGGACTCTAAGAGAGCATATGTTGCCTGCTTGAGTGCCATGTAAACCAGTGCTGAATCTGGGAACTAAAGAATGCTGTCTGCCCTCCAGCATAGCTCCAAATGGGAACCAAAATCCAGTTCACAGCCCATACGCTGCTGCAAGGCCATTACTGTGGTAAAACTGCAGCTTCCTTATATGAAGAGCAAGTGGCGACAATGTGTGGGAGAGAGTGTGAATGCGTTTGAGTCTGGTGTTACTCACTGTGTACCTATAATGCATCTGGAAAAAAAAAAGTTCAGTTTCAGTTGATAAACGAAGCTAATAGCATGCATTTCATTGGTTGATTTATGACCGACAAAGCAACCTAATATATTCAGTTAAGTTCATTACAAACTACTTCCTCACAGGCCCAACAGCTTTCTCACTGTATTTAATTTGAATTTGGATTGAGATCTCTGCTCATTGCATCAGACAGCTTATTCATTATACATAAAGAGTCTGGCTCTAGTCTAACAACACAGCACCTCAGCCCTTCCCCCTGCCATGCCACTTTCTCAGCGGGCCGATGCCATGGCAACCACAGTCGCGTGGCCTGTTCAGAATATTGGCTGCCTGTGCTGTCGTCTGATTGGCTGAGGCCCGATGGGTTAGTGTGGAAAACAGGAAACCCTAATTTGAGTGGGTGCTTTGTGGAGCGAAAAGGGTGGGCGGGAGGCTGGGCCTATCTTGCTCTTTTACTTTCCCTCTCTTTTTGTTCTCAATTTCTTCTACAGGTTAACATGTAACAGATAAAAACAACAACAAAAAAAGTTGCTCACGTGTGATTTAATTACGCCAACGCTGTTTTCGGTTTGAGTCACTTTGGGAAATTAATACCAAACGGGCTTATTGCTATGAGAACCACACTGACTTCACTTTATTAGATACTCTATAAGCCATAATTAGATGTCACCTTTTACAACACCCTGCATTTCGGTCTATTTCATTAGAAGTTCAATGTCACTTTCAAAAGCAGAACCAGTAACGTGCTGTTGTAATACATGTCAACACAACGTGTAAGAAATTATAAGAGCAATGTGAATCATCAACCTCATCATTCAACACACTTATCATAGGGAAAAATTCTTCTGAAATGCAGAGCAATTTAAGACAGATGAAGCCAGTGGGAGATGGAAAAATAACGATAGTGTTCGTTTAACGAGAGTGAGAAAAACAGAAAGACAGCCACTGAAGGGGTCGAGATGCCTTCAGCCACATGTAAATCATGCTGATTCTTTCTTTAAAGTATTTTACATGAGCGGTTACCAGGTGCTCAACTGTTACTGGAACAACCTCATCCCTAACCACACTGGTGCACGGTGCAGAGGAACGCTGGCATGATCAAACGGGTGACTCTGCTGTGAAAACCCACATGTGTGTCTTTCTTGTTACTGTTATGTCAAGTTAGCAAGAAAACTATTTTGCATGAAATTAAGTCACATGATTGCTGTGAGGCCAAATTCAGACACAATTCTTGATGTAAAGTTACAGACGCCACAAATTCCCAAACACAATAATGTGTATATGTATGTATTTTGTAGATGTATAAAGATTTAATATATTATTTTATATTAAATTGCTAATAAAGAGCAGATTATTCATTACAGATCTTTTTTTATATACAGTACAATGCAATTACTTACAAAAACGTTTTACTTTTTTTTTTTTTTATGTAAAACAATTCTTTTGTTTTTTAACTTTTTTTTTTTGCCATTATGCACTCAAATACTTTTCATAGGCTTGGGGTAAGATTCATTTATTTTTTAATGGTAGAAAAAACTAGGGTTTCTAAGCAGTACCTACCCAAACAAGTCTAAAACAAGTCCAAATATAAGCACATATTATAGGTGTACCGTAGTGACTCTGGACAAGCCAAAAACACAGTTTGGAAAATGAATTCATGGTATACTTGCTTATTATATAAATGTTATACATTTTGAACACACAAAAAACTCAAGCATCAAAACAGGATATTAAAATGATCTTAAAGAATCACGTGATATTCAAGACTGGAAAAATTACTATTAACATTACAGGAATAAAGAAAAAAAAGAAGTAACAATAGTTGCAGTCGAATAGATACCTGGCAGATAGGTAAAGCGCTGTGACTGGCTCCTTTTCCGTTTGCCGTTGCATACGTAGAACTGCACCTGCACTGCTGAAGTGACCGTCTTACTGTGATATGGAGGTACCTCCACCATGATGCTAGACTACCGATGGAGACAAGAGACATAACTTTACTAAACAACACATCATTGGTGTCTGAGACAAACCTATCAAAGTTGTCCCCCTGCAAATATGTGCTGTAATCTATCAAATGCTAAACACTTTTAAGTTGAGAAAGAAAAGAAAGACTGAAAAGGGTCTGCAGACATATTTATGTCTTGTGTATCGTCTGTGCTTTTGTTGGCAAGTATTTTCTTAGACATGTAAAAAGCAAAGTATCCACTCACTCCTTGACTCTTCTCTCTGATGATCTTCGCCTCCACCTCCCACTGCGGTCGTCCATCTGAAGAAAGAAAAATGTTAGCTGTATACGTGGGAACAACATCTTAGTACAGCTAGCATACACAATGACTTGAACTGAACTCTGGGTGCCAATATTTGCCCCCTCAAAATTAGGCAATCTGACCCCTTCTCTTCATTACCACCTCCACCACCACTATCATCATCATGACTTCCAAGCCCTCCAGTGAAGCTTTGGAGATTAAGGTTACAAATAGCCAATCAGGATTAAGTTTCATCAGGTTCAGAGGGGAGCTCTACAGCTGCATGTTTCTACAGGTGCTCCAGCACCGAATCCAGAGAGACGCTTGATAAATTGTGCCTTGCCTTGAGAATAATAAAGTGATAAATTGAGTTTGCTTGCGAACGTTAAGCCTTTTTCCACATAGTAAAAGAGGTTCAATTGCTTGAATAGATCAAAATGTCAGCTGTACGCAGGGACTGCTTACAACACTGACCGCCTGTGAAAAACAAATGACATATTAAATTCTCCCAAGAAAGAGGGCTAGAAACGCCAGAGCTGTATTAGCAGAGTGATTCTTAACAGCGGGCTACATGAGACATTTTAATGAAAATCAGACCAGTCTCACTGCGTTTGCCCTCACTGACAGCAACACAGAATTCACTTGGGCCACTAACAGGTAATGATGTCATTTATAAAGCCATTAGTTTTAGAGAGATGCGTGAAAGAACATTATTTATTGTTGAATCATGGCTAGATGCGTGGAATAACTTTATTCATAGCACAATGCATCCACGTGCTGCCCGTGGAGAGGTGCAGGATCTTTCGGAAGCATGCTGTCATCTCGAGTTTTTCCTTTGCCATGAAGCTAATCAACTGCGCAGACGTCTGGCAGACAGAAAATGAAAGCCAAGGGACCAGAGCCAGCTGGTTAAGACTGATCCTAGAAGGGAAAATAGTCACTTCATGGATCATAAATTATATAAACTGCACAAACAGCATGACACAGGTCTGATTTACACTCTTAAACACATTACCAGCTTTGAAGTGTGTACCTGACATGAGTCTAACATGAGTCAAACAGCAGTATAATCCCAAGAATGTCTAAAATGAGTCATTTTGGATGTGTAATGGTACATGTACATATATGTTACAAAAAACCTTTCAAAAGGGTAATGTAGAGGGCAGCATTTGAGGACTGTTATCAAAGTAAAGATACCACTGTGAGCAGTTTCATAATCACCTGGTACCTTACACTCCAGAGACCGCTGTTTACACGAGGTTACTGTGTAGCGTCTCTGCTTCCTTCTGTGTCAAAAGGTATTTTGCTAATATGAGAATGACCTTGGAGGCCTGTAACTTCAGCAGTAGTAGTACAGCAGCACATGTTGACATTCACCGGACACCAGAGAGGGCCCCACATGAGGGCAGGTTCAAACAGGAACCAGACTCTAAAGCCCGGTGACAAGCACACACGCTGTCCTAATTCTTCAGCTCAGAAATACCACTGTTCTGTTATTACTACTATGATAAACAAACTCAAGAAAAATAAACTTCTGGCAAAATCCTACAAAGCTTTTATGTGTCATTATGTGGAATTAAATGTCCTGCTGGCAAGCGTAAACTAGCATCAGCTGAAACAGATGGTTAATGTAACTCTTCATTTACAATTTCCTGAATCATTAATTAGAAAAACAAAAACCTTTTTTGTTAGCTTTCCTGGGTCAGATTTTTTTTTTCAGAGTAAACACTTAATTGTACTAAATATTTCATATCTGCCATTTACGTTCTCTCTTTGTAACCAAAACAAATGAATTAATCTTCTTTATACACAAAGCGTTAACCATGTAAACCCTAACATATGAAATAACAGAGGAACATATAATTAAAACTTTAAACAAAATATATAAATATAAATATATATTAAAAAAAAGAAAAGGAAAAAAAAAAGAGGTGACCAAAGACAGAAACTCCCTGAAACAAGCAACAGTTGGAATTGGCTACATTAAAAGCTGGTAAAAGCATTTTAAAAGGAGTCTGGGTTGCAGACTCACTACTCTAAATGCACACAAGAAATCTGCAATTAAATATTAACTTTTAATCTTTTACACTTGCATTACATTCAACCGTTCCAACGCATAGAGGTGCATCTAAACAAAATTATATCTTGAAAAAGTTAATTCATTTTTGTAACTCTGAAATATTCTAGATTCATGTAAATTAAAACATTTGAATGTTATTAGAATATTTTCTAAGATCAATAATAAAAAAAGGACCTGCCATGCAGAAAATTTCAAGTTCTTTAAAGCATGTCCATTTATGCACTCAGTAATTGGTCAGGGCTCCTTTAACACAAACTCCAGCATTAGTGAGTCATGGACGTGATCAGCCCACGGCTCGGCTGGGGCACTACTGAACGCTCAGCTCATCTGTATTGTTGAATCAACTGTTTCTCATCTTTCTCTTGAAAATATCCCCTAGATCGTATATGGGGTTTAGGTCAGGCATGCTGGCTGGCCAATCAAGCACCGTAATATCATGGTCAGCAAAGCACTTGGAAGTGGTTTTGGCACTGTGGGCAGGTGCTGAAGTCCTGCTGGAAAAGGAAATCAGCATCTCCATCAAGCTTGTCAGCAGATTGAAGGATAAAGAGCTCCAAAATCTCCTGTTAGGCCGCTGCATTGACTTTGGACTTCATGAAGCACAATGGACCAACACCAGCAGACGTCATGGAACACCAAATCTAACTAACTTATATATATAAATATTTCTTATTACTGAATGAATCCACGTTTTTTGAACGAATCAAGTGAGTCACTTGCCTTGTTTCTGGAATGAATCATCCATTTGAACAAATCTGCTGAATGAAGTACTAAATGACTCACTCATTCAAACAGTCATTTGACACCACCTACTGGTTTAGTTTCATATTTAAATTCATCAATGTTGGGGAAAATCATTGCATTTTCCCCAACATTTCTTACTTGCATGTTTAAAATTATTTAAAATAATCATCTTATACAATTCTTTATCTGTTCAAAAGTTTGCAGTGTAAATCCATTCATGGAACCACAGCTTCATGACAGTCTGTGTAAAACATTTAATGGCACTTCAGATGTAGCTTCTGTGTTCCTTGCAGTGGGAAGATGGAGTTTGTTGATACTCATTTCATATGAACGGTAACAACTCTACAGTTTCAAAACAGTGGCATCTGTTTTGTTAAATAGTACGGCAACTCATTTTCAGTTAGTTGTTATTTCTACAATTTTCTACAAGTCACACAGCAATATCATTTATGAGTTGTTTGAGAGAACCTCCTGTAACTGTCCAGATTGGTGGCATTGTAATGTTAATTTTTTTTTTTAATGTAAACAGTATAGATTTTTGGTTTGTATATGCTGTCAATTATAAAATCTGCAAAAATCTGTATCAGCAGGTCACTCTTACAAAGAAATTGATTGAAATGGCCAAGAAAATTGTAAAAATGTT
Source organism: Enteromius radiatus (assembly GCA_032357445.1). Taxonomy (NCBI): domain Eukaryota; kingdom Metazoa; phylum Chordata; class Actinopteri; order Cypriniformes; family Cyprinidae; genus Enteromius; species Enteromius radiatus. The sequence goes on from JAUCMS010000127.1 coordinate 13,865,175, forward strand.
TAAACATTGAGCAGGTCACCTTATTGACGCTGACATGAGCAGCTCAAAGCTTCTCTTTTTTTCTCAGTAACCAAGTCACTGAACATTTTCACCTGCTCAATACATATTTAATGGCTTACTGCAAAATAGGGCATCAGTATTTGACATCACTAACCAACAGTTTATGTGAGACAGCTAGGTCAGTATAAAGTACAAGATTGGCGTCATATTACAGAGTGCACCTTTAACAACCTATTCAAGTTCAATCAAATACATCTGCACAACACATTCTCACAAATCACACAGACACGTCTTGATAAGCTCCTGCTTAAACTTTCCCCCAGAGCTGCTCAAGGCCAGACATTAGAGCCAAATTTCCACCCAACTTGTTCTAGCATCTCAATACTTTCCATTTTTATACAGTACAACAAAAACATGGGTTATCACCATAAAGGTTGCCTTCAGGGGTTGCCACTTTAAAGGGAGTCAATTCCAAAGGATGTTTCTCAGTCAGTTTGTTGGGATAGAACAGCCCTGTGTGTTCATGTGTAAACTCCAATCGAGTGAGTCAGTGTGTCATTGTCTCAAACTAGAAACACACGCACAGACACACTTAAGGCAGGCCAAGACTCGTATTCCCAGAATGCCTTTCATTCATTGCCTTCGTCTGAGGCTGGTCCTAACTTGTGTTTCATTACAAATGAGTGATGGAAAAAATTAGCAAGATAGAAAAAGAAAGAGACAGAAAGAGTGAGAAGAGTTGCTTATCGAAGAATTTTAACAAGAGCACACAAGTGATACTGGAAAGAGTCAAGGAAAGACAGATTTTCTACCATGCCTGACATTATGAAGAGTAAGAGAGTGAGTGAGAAAGAAAAAAATAAATGAAAAAAGGCTGTCTGCTGGAGATGACAGACTGTCTCTGAGGGCTCTGTTCATTGTGTAAAAGGTCTATTTCAGCTCACAGTGAGACTCAAAGGATCAACAAAAATCCATACAGACAGAGCACTGTTGGGGATCATGACACAGCCTAACCCCAAAAAGTCAGTCTAATAAAGCCTCTTGAAAGCAGAGTGACTTAAAGCTGAGACTTCAGACTGACAGCCACAAGGCAGCCGTGTGTCGAACGGGAGAGAAAGAGCAACATGCAGCAATTGAGCTTCAGTCATCTGCCAGGTAGATGTAACTAGTGACATTCAAAACTAAATATATGTAAAATTCGGGTTGACTGAATGACTACTCAACTAATCTCAAGGAAGCTCTGAATAAGTAGGCTGGGTTTCAAGTTCATATAGTACCAAATACATGTTCACACATTTTCAAAAACAGCTGCACAGTTTCAGAGGATAATTTGTGGCAAAATTTAATTTAAGCTTGTGTGTTTTAATATATTCAAGGTATTTGTGATGAAACCTTATGTTTTATGTGTTATAGTATAAATAATAATAATAATAATAAAACTACACTAATAACACTAAATTATTTCTTGCCATATGTAGAAATACAATCATGTCAAATTTAGTAAAATATTAAAGAGAAAGCATATTTGTATGATGTTTTTTTTTTGTCAGCCAATGTGAAAAAAATAAAAAACAAAAAAACAATTAATATGTATATATTGCAGCAGAAACAAAACCACCAAAATGCACTGGCAATATGGAAATATTTAGATTTTCATGGTTACATCTTTAAAGCCTTTGTCTTTTAAAAGAAGTTATATAAATGGAGATATAGCACTTAATTAATAAGTTTGATTTTTGGACCTTTGCAGTAAAATGTCTCTTATATTGCATTTAAACTTTAATGATATGAAAAGCAGATTGATTAATGTAATAAATAAAGTAAATAAATTATTTGATTAGTAGATGACTGTAGCCTTACAAAAAGGATGAATTGGCAAATTCTGTTTTACATTAATCCTTTGCAAATGGGATAACATTTATAATATTATATTATACATTATAATATTTAACACGCCACTCTCGTTAAATGTGCAACAATATACGTAAGATATATATAATTGATTTTATATAATTGATATGATTTTATTGTACAAAACAATTTTTCATGCACTATAAAGTACATTATTAACCATGTTTAAAACTACATATGCTTTAGTGAAACCAATCATTTTTTTTAGATAAGGGAAAACAAAGTTTATTTGGCACACACAGTAAGCTATTATTTGCTTTGTGTCTTGGGTCCAGCGAGTGATCAGCAGTGTGCCTGCAGCCAGAGCAACCCTGCTGACCTCTGAGTCATCCTTACAGCAGATGCTAAGGTCTAGAGGTGAGCTCTAGAACAACAGTGACACGCCACAATACGGCCAACCATAAATCTAGTGTCTGTGTGTCAGTGGACAGAGAGAGAGAAGACCATAACGGGTAGGGAGGGGAGAGACAGAAATTTTTGTAATCATAAGGAATGAGGGTGTGCATCTGTGCACAATGCACTTGCACATGTGTTTATGGTGTGACTGCAGTTAGGATGTAGGTGTGTGCAGACTGCATTTGTATAGATATCTATATGCATTTATGGAGTGAGCACTTGCTTGAGTGCAGTGGTGTTTGTGTGTGTAGGTGTGCAGGTGTGTTCATGCTGAGCTGCACTCACACATATGAATGCACATACACATACACACACACACACAATGTCCCCGGAGGAGAAGGGAAACCGTGGGAGGTCAAGATGCTGATAAAGCGAAGATAAATTACTCTGGTTAGATGAGCAACAATCAAATTCCGCTCTCAAAAGAGAAGTGAGAAAACGACACTCCCTCACATTTTACCAGTCTCTCCAGTTTCCCAAAGCCACACAGACGTAAAACAAAAAAACACCTGATATTGCAGTTTTTAAGAAAAAGGCTGGTTTAGCTGGTTTTAGAACAGATTAGTGCAGGTATAACTATGACCCTTGAAGATACAACAGGTGAGGAGGCAATATTTACTCTCAGTAAATGATGAAAACATTTGCAGTGTATACTCAACTATACTTGAAGCAACCTACTAAAAGGGTATTGTACTAGCAAAGTAATGATACTAAGTGTTCTAATATCAACCTCAAAGGGGTTTATTTTAATATAATGTCCTGCTGACTGTAGATTAGGTCATAGCTACTTTCTAAAGTAATAAATGGATATGAAATATTGATTGACTTTAATTTATTTATAAAGTGAGAAAAATGTGTTCCAGTGTCAATGTGTTTAAATGTGAAAAAATGTTCCAGAGAGCCAATATATGGAGAAAAAGATCACCCATGTAAAACAACTTTAGAACCCCATTTATTCTTACCAGGACCTTTCTCCAGAAAAATGACCTTTGACTCAGGGAAGAAGTTGGAGCCAGTGATGACCATTTCCTCTCCTCCACTTACTGGGCAGCTGCTAATACTGGCCTTCTCCACCTGAGGTAACTCCTGCGCTGAGCGCTGGGCTGTTTCAACATAAATAGATACGACAGTCATTCACATTAGACAGTCATTTATTTATATAGAAACAAAAACTTACAATACTACACAATCATCCTTAATAAAAAAAATTAAAAATAAGGCCATCAAAATAAGGGAAAAAGGCTGATCCCTCCTTTCCATTCCTAACTGCTCTCATTTATTTATTTAGTATTTTATTTACTTTTCTTTTTATTACATGTATAATATGTTTATCATATATTTATTTTATTTATCTGTATGTTTTTATAATATATTTTTTGCTTTGGCAACATTGTAATGTTACACAGTCATGCCAATCATCTGAATTGAATTGAACTGAACTGAATTTAAAAAGAGAGAGAGAAAGAGTGCACCTTCAAAAAAAATTAAAATAAAATGTTATATATATATATATATATATATATAGTGTTTTTGTATAAAACCTACAGCACTCCACTGGAATTGAAGCAGCCTGCAGTGAGACCACTTTTCCATTGGGTTGTGGGATATGAACCCGGAACACCACACGGACCCGAGTGTTTTTGCGTCCAATATCAGTCTCTCCTTTCCTCAGCTCAATGTCAGAGTTCCTCAACTTCAGTATTCCAGCACAATCAATACTGACAAACAGAGCAGGAGAAAGACATAAGAAAGGAGTATCCATAACAGTTCCATCATCCTACCTATCAAGCAAAGCTGTTTAAATTATTTCTAATCACTCAGTCACTTTCTGGATTTATACTGTTTTCATTCTGTAAAAAAAAGGTAAAAAAGGCCCTATTTTTATAACTGAAGTGCACATTAAAAGCTGTTACAGGAATCACAACATACGCTGTGCTTATTAAAACAAAATATCAGATAAATACTGTACATTTAATTATAAATAACTGCAATTTCATTTGTTTCAAAAAGATTGATCAGCGAGAGTTTTTATAATTTCCTTTGTTCAGCAAGAATGCATTAAATTGATAACAAAGATTGATTATATTTGTGACATTTACAGTTACTACATCATACTTTTTTAATTCATTTAAATTAAATGCTGTTCTTTCTATTGATGAAAGAATACTAAAAAATATGCATCATGGTTTCAGCAAAAATATTAAGCAGCATAACATCTGTCAACGCTGATGATGATAAGAAACCAAATATATAACAAATATTTTTGAAAGATCATGTGACGCTGAAAACTGAAAATGCAGTTTGACATCACACAAACAAATTAAAGTAGATATAATGATCAAATAAAAGCAAAAAAAACTTATTTGTAAAAAAAAAAACAAAAAAAAAAACTTATATATATATATAAAAAAAAACCTACTTATTCCAACCTTCTTAATAGTATTGTAGAGTGTTAATATGAGTGTAAAGGTTTTATTCTAGTTGTGAATGACAATTTAAAAAAAAAAATCTTGCAGAAAAAAATCAACTTGTGATGACACACGAAGAGTTAAAAGACTCATATTTGATCCAAATCCAATAACGTTAAACGTTTTCTGTTATGGTTAGGTTTAGTGGTAGGCCAGTAGGCGGTAGTAAATACTGTATCATTACCTTAGAATCAAACTGTAGATCAGGGACCGAATTTGCCTACCCCTGCTGTAGATCTCCGGAAATATGGCTTCTAGAGTTTCTACATATTTCACTGCATTGTGGAGACCAAATTTCTTTATTTAAAACGATCTAAACTGTGATGAACAGCTGACAGTTCTCACAAAGACAATAACCATATCATCCTGAATTAAATCATTTATATTTTAAAATGCAAAAAAAGTTGAGGCATAGGTTTAGGGATGGGCAGATTAGGGGATATACATTATTATTAAAAACAAAAGTCAAATGGAAAAGTCCTCACCATGATAAAAAAAACAAATGTGTATTTATGTGTGTGCGTGTGTGTGTGTGTATGTATGTGTGTGTGCATGTGTGTGAGAAAGAAAGAGAGAGAATCTAGACTGATGATGAAGTGAAGAGCTGTTGGCAGGTACCTGGCAGACATATTGTTTTCAGGAAGCAGAGGAATCTCGAGAACCTTCGTGCTGGCGATGATAATTTCCTGGCTTGCCGTAGCGACAGTTTTTCCTGTTATGCGGTGAACCTGGTAGAATGCGTGCGGCCTCAAATAACGGTCATCCGCTGTCCCGATGAACATCTGCAGGTTCACTGGCTTCTCATTGTAGCCAACGAGCTGTTAAAAAAAAAAAAAGTGTAGAGATGATTTACATTAAAGTGTTCACTGTGGTTGAGCAGGATGAGCTGAGATTTTTAGTAGTGCAAGACATTCTGATACATGAACGGTTATGAAAAGAAGACACCAAAGGGGTGCTGTAGGAATAAGCCTTTATTCTAATTATTTTATTTTTGAATGGGTTTTTGCAAAAAATGTCTGAATTAAGGTCAATGGTTAACACAAGCTCAAGATATTGTTCCACTGAATTCACAGAAATACAAAAATTCACCAGTAATACCAGTCAAAAACAGTCAAACTGTTGTTTGTCACAGAGCTTTATTTCTACTATAATCTAACGGCAGTGGAAACATCCTTAGTGGTTTTTTTAAAGGAACCAGGGTGAAGGTAAGAAAATGGTCATCCCCGCAGCGCTCAATTTTTTTGACAGAATATATTGGTCTGAAAAAGTGCGGGACATCCACCACGTCAAACGGCAATTTGCATCACAATTATTTCCCCTGATGCGTTTCCATTTGAAGAACCCTGTGCAATTACTTCCCAAATCCTCATCCACGCACATTAATATCAGACGTTAGCCCACTTTTTCCAAGACGAATTCAAAACACACTCTAGCTAGTAATTAAAATCCAGACAGAAACATAAAGACACGTTTTTGAGTCACGAGTAAGGGAAAAACACAAAAACCGAACTGAAGCAAAAAAATAAATGAGCGGGTAGAAAGGTGAGAAAAGAAAAACAAAACCATGAAAAGACATTATACTATTTTAGCAGCAGTAGAAGTAGAAACTAGACTTTCATCGTCTGAAAATGGAAATAGGGAAGTAAAAAACAACATTAAAATGTGAATAATTAGATGTAACACATCATTCTCTGAGGTCGCTGAAGTCTTTTCCAGAACAAAAAGCTTTCACAAAAACACTTTCCTTCCTGCACACCAAAGTGTCCGATGCAAACTTCGGTTAGACACAGGGAGCCAGTGTGGCGATGCAATGCCCCATCCAGCAGTATACACACACACACACACACACACACATTTGACCTGCCAATCCGCTTCCCAGACAGGTGAGGAGTTCACAAATGGAGGGGAGCTATTCTGTTGACATGCGTGTGTAGGAGGGTGTTACTTAGGTTTAGCACACAGGCTCCTAACAATCTCTCTACTGTTGAAATGTTATGCTTGGCAAACACTGACCCAATGCAGCAAAAGAGAGAAAAGAGAAACTGGGAACGAGAGCAACCAAAAAAAAAAAAAAAAAAAGCAAGAGAGAGATGACCAACTCACAGGTAACAGAAGGACCAAGCCAACCACAGCAACAGAATAATGAGAAAAACATGCTTCACATATAAATTGACGGCTCTTGAAAATAGAGCCAGATATTTGTGGAAAGGGGAAAAAGAAATAGACAGTGGGGGAAAAAAGAATCAGGGAACAACGGAAGACTTGGATGGTGGTGGGATTTGGTTCATGTAGTTCCCAGGACAGCATGGTTTTATTACACTTGGAGACATGCGTCACTGAGAAAAGTGTTAAACCAAAAGGTTCCCAAATACTAATGGAAACATTTTACAATAAGCTAATAGCAGCTAATAAAAAAACAACAACAACAATTTGATCAATCATTGAATTATTCAATTTCTGCATTTTTAAAAATTTTATTATTTAATGATAATACATTCTTAACTAACATAAATGAACAATGAACTGTAGTTTTTCCTCTTTTATTCAATTAGTTTGATAATACTAATAATAATAATAATAATAAAACATTAACCTAGATTTTAAAATTCTGTAAAACAGTTGTTACTCATTGTTAGGTTATTATGCATTTATTAATGGTAATCATCAAACATATTGTAATGTGTTACCATGGTTACCATATTTCTTAAGTAAATTTAATTGCTTTAGAAAAAATGCAAAATGGAACATGAAAGCTTCATGAAAGCTTTGCCCCATCCTTTCTTTACTTTAATGCATTTCCATTAGGGCTGCACGATTTGGAAAAAATGTGCGATTGCGATTATTAAGGTAAAAATTGCAATTTGCGATTGCGATACGATATATAAGTGGTTTGACTCAACTTGCTTGTTATAAAGGAAAATGCACACACAGATTAC